>CM057338.1:762133055-762733055 GCA_030015575.1 Agapanthus africanus | reverse complement strand
AGCGGGAAAGTGTGCAAGTTGCTTAAATCCATTTATGGACTAAAACAGACATCGCGGAGTTGGAACATCTGTTTTGATGAGATGGTCAAAGAATTCAAAAATCCAGATGAGCCATGCATTTATAGTAAGATTGTAGCACGAACTGTTGTATTTCTCGTCCTGTCCGTGGATGACAATCTGATAGGAAATGGCATTCCTATGCTACAATCTGCCAAAGGGTTCTTGTCATACAAGTTCTCCATGAAAGACCAGGGTGATGCCTCTTACATTCTGGGGATCCAGATCTATCGTGATAGATCTAAAAGGATGTAGGGACTTTCGCAGTCCAGGTACATCGACACCATACTGAAAAGATTCAGTATGGAAGTGTAACATTTAAGAAAAATAAAATATTATTTTTGGGAATTTTTATAATTAAATAATAAATATTATGAATATTTTATTAATGCGGTATAATTAAATACCGATAAATTGGAAAATATTTGGAAAATTATAGGAATTTCTGAAATGAGGGTGTTTTATGTGATTTAGGAAAATTATGAATTTTTATAATTAATTATATACAATTTTAATGCTAATCGCGATTAAATATCGTTAATCATGCATTAAGCTTGTTTTGTGCACATGACATGCACCATGTCATATTACACTTTGTTACATTTTCCTACATGGTCTTTTCTTTCATCATGCATGGTTTTAATTTTAAATGAAAAGGAAAGATAAGAAAAGATAAAGGAAAGAAAAGAAAAAAAAGAAAAGGGTTAAAGAATTGGGTATGGGCAAGAGAAAGTGAGAGAGAGAGAGGTGAGGGTCAACCTTGGTCATGGCTCCTTGTTTCATTCATCACCTTCATCTTTTCTTCTCCCTCTTCCCTCCTTGGTTGTTGCCCTCTCTCCTTCCCCCCTCTACCTTCTCACAACACACCCAAAAACCCATTAAAACCTCATCTTCACTTCACTAGAAACATGCACAAGCTCATCACAAGCACTTTGGACCAAGAAAAATCGGATTTTGGAAACTTGGGGCAACTCAAGAAAATTCTTGAGTTGCCAAATGAGGTAATTCTTGCACCATTAGATTTGTATTTCATTTCTTTTAACATCTATGTAAGTTTAATATCGATATGGTGTAGTTTTGTGAACTTTAAAAATTTCTAGAAGAGGTTAGAGTTTGATTTGAATCTAAAGGTGAAATTGAGGTTAGTAGAGACCATACAACCCCTGTAGTGATGATATATTGGACTAAACCATAGACTAGAACCCCAATTCACAAACTTAGAAACCCCGATATCGGAAAATTATGAGAATTGTGAGGTTGTTTTGATATCTGCTATCACCGGGGGACACTAGGATTTATTTTGCAAACACAGTGAGTAGTGCAGGTGACCTAGATGCTACCCTGAAGACCCGAGACCAAACCCTTTCAACATGGCCGCAAATTTAATCCCCATGGTCGGAATTTGTGGCCTGGGTACTTCTGAAATGATTCGTGCTTGGTCCATGGCTTTATCTCCTATAAAATAGACCCTCCATGTATGCAAAATTGACTAATTTCTCCTAGGGTAAAATGTGGGACCATTTTCTTGGGTTGCTACATTATTTTGCGACTTCTTTTTAAATTGGGATTTGGTATTTGATATTGTGTTCCATCGTCTGATGTTGTACGTCAGCGACGGGGTTTTTTTGATGGTTTTGCAGGCGTAGGCTATAGGTTCTAACCTATAAGCGATTCGCATGCCGTTTTGGTTTTCATGTTCGATTCTTGATACTATATGACGCATTGGAAATTATAGGTACCCTTACGAGGACTTCGAGATGACAAGCAAGCGCGTGGCGACATCGGCATTGGCAAGCGAAGATCAAGGTGAGTAGATCTATATCTACGGGGGATGTCGGGTGGATGGCGTATAGCACCCCCGCATGTTTTTGATGGAAACCGATATATAGAATATGGTTAAGAAAACCTAGATTAGAAAACTAAGCATATGGATTAAAAGATAGTTAGAGATGATGTGAAGGATTGAATATGTATATCGAGAGATGAGATGAAAGCTTTAGGGATATGAAAAGTGAAGGTGAATCACGACTTATAGATAGGTAGTTACACTATAATAAGTATGAGTTTTAGAGTAGCATGAAACTAGATTAATAAAGTAGATGTATATATAAAAGATGACTTAATGTGATGAAAAGAATATACAAGGTCATATGATGACTTGATTGATATGTCGGTATACGGATGCGAGTCGATTGAGATGACTGATACCTTTGCCGGTCCCATGATATGAGATTGTTATGGTTGTGACCCGGGGATATAGGTATATAGAATTATATAATGTTGTGAATCTTGATTGATATGTCGTACGAGACGTTAGGTCCGTACCCCTCATTGTCATATAGGATGATAGGATCCCTAATGGTTTAATGCCGTCGTACGATGATTTTCCATACGTGATGAATTTGACTTGATGTTTGATCCATACCCTTGACTAGAGGATGTCGTACGATGGATTATACCGTACGTGATATCGTGAGGCTGGATGTCGATTGATAGATTCACCGAATCGGTCATGTTAGATACGTATACCTGTCAGCATTTGCATACAATTTACTTTATGCTACGCTCACGTCGCTCTCATTACATTACATATACATGTGCTAGTACACCTACACCATTATCGATGATGCGTATGCTACACTTACACTGATTTGCCGGCTCACACACTTCATCATCGATAATTGCCATGTCACTACACAGTAGGATTGCTGCATCATGATATGACTCCTAGCATGATTTACCTGCTATAGTTACATATACACCTTTATACGATGTTGCATTTGACTTTGGAGAAGTTGGGAACCGCATGATATATTTAGAAACTGGATTTATTTAAAAGAGCGGTTTTCCCTTGATATGTGCATATTACTGTTCCATGCTTTATGATATGCGAATATGCTTATATTTCTGGTATATGTCGCATACATCATGCATTATGATTATTCGCTTTGAGATATGCTGTTTTCATGAGATTTCTGTATTTGAGAACCGTGGTTATTTCAAAAGAAAGTATGTATTGTTTTAAAAACCCGGTTTCTCTTGATATGAAATTTCAGTGCGTCCACCATGCGTTTTCTCGGTTCTGAGATGTATGATATGTGAAACCGGATTCGAAGAGCGGTAGGCACCGTCTGCGAGTACATGGTGGACCCGGTGAGGTACCCGGGGGCAAGAAGACTCGTATTGTTAGACGGTGAGCCTGGCAGGGGAGCACTACCTACCGGTGATAGTATTTGGGCTCGGCGGTTATCCGGACGATACCGACCGGAGCAGTGAGATGAATTTGAGGGCCGACCAGATTGTGCAGCGCCTGAAGGCCGATCTGAGGATGCGGCGCCTGAGATATATGAGGATTTACGTATCGATGCTGGACACAGGTTTCATGATGTTTCGAGTGTCGATATTGGACACTCAGGTTCCATGATTTTGAGGTGTCGCGAGGGACTCACGTTGATTTATATCCTCATACTTTCATGCATATGCTTTTATGATATTGTACATGCATGATGTTGTTATGTCATTGGTTAACACGTGGACGAGGTCCACATACATACAGGCAATGATTATATTGTTGGATGTTATCCACATGCTTACAGGCTTTGATATTTATATTGTTGGCACAGATTTGCAGATACGGTCACCCTAGATATTATAGTATTACCTTTATGATATAGTTGACCTAGGAAATCGTTATTTTATTCGATTTCTACCTGTTGATGTTTTCTACTCACGAGTTGGCAACTAACCCCCGTTGTGCCACAGTTTCTTGCAGGTTTTGCCGTACAGGTTTCGTTGCGGCTTTACTGGCACACTGCTCTTTTCGGGTGATTGCTTTGGTAGGTGGGTTCACTCGCATCGTGACCACCATTGTACATTTCATTATATTTCCGTTGTATCTAGTAAACTCCATCAACCAGACTTGTATATTTGATAACCCTAGAAGACCAGTTGTTTATTCTTTCGACCTTAGAGTCGCGCGTTGTATTATTATGGGTTTTCTTGATGATTTGAGTTTCCTTTCGAGTTTTGATCCTCGTCCTTCGGCGTTGTATATTATATTGCTTGTGTGGTTGTGACCGCCAATCGGCGAAGAGCTAGCTCCTATTTGGGGATACCTTTATTCATATTATTCATGTTGTACCCTTTTGGGGCCAGTATTTACAAAGGAAAATCTGCCGAAATTTTCAGAAAAGACTTGAGATTTTAAAAATGCATACTTCGGCTTATTTTGTTAAAACCACTTGCTTTAAAATATGTTTTTCCACACTTCTTCCTTAAAATGGTTTAGATTTCGAGGATTTTGGCTTACTTGAATTAGATGGGGTCCTATAGACTTCATATGATTCAAGTGCCAGTCACGTGCCATTTCGGGTCGTGACAAAGTTGGTATCAAAGCGCTAGGTTAACCTTGGTTCGAGTCTATGTTTGACTATACGGAGCCTAGGGCGTTTGCATATATACGGAATCTAGGCTTGACCTTACGGAACTTAGACTTGGTCGAGGGGGTATTAGACCCGAAATTTCGTCGCGTGGGTTGACCTTGGTTGATGGAGTAGGTGACTTAAGGAGAGTGACGTACCGTGTGTATGTTCCGCGGCATACTTACGATACGCTACTCCGCTTAAGAAGCCTTAAGATGTACATTTCCTTGCACAACATTATATTCATTCATGATCTATCCTCATTGAAATTGGTTTATGGTTTTGCTGCCACGATTACACGGGCAGATAGAGCTACTCAGCATGAGATCGTCACGGACGAGGACTGACCAAGGCGTGATTCCAGGGACTTACGATTTGCATAGATGCGTCGTTTTATTGTGTTTTCACGCCATGAGCATTTGATGGATCGCTTTTACAAGATTTCTCGGACGTGCAGATCAGCACCAGAGGATTGGGCCACTGCCAGAGGCCAGCCAGAATGTGATGACCGTCAATGCACTGTTTATTTGATGGTTGAGGCACTGTTCAGCGTGTGAACGAATGAGCCAGTTGTTGCTGCGAATGACGAGATATCGCCCCAGATGTTTGGAGCTATTGCCGCACGAGTTGTACTTAGAGATATGATAGAAGATCGCTAGTCACCTAAGGAGGAATGACTAGGACATGATTTATTGCCTACCCCGATGCGAGGTCATCAGATTGATTGATTCCAGCTAGAGACGACTTCACGCAGGTACGTTGAGAGTCGGTAGAAGACGATCGAATGTCAGAAACCCATTTTTTCAAGTTTAAAGTATTCGGAGAAGCGTGCAAGTAATTCCGTGGACCCTCTAGAAGAATGAAACCCTAACTCGATATAATGACCATGAGAACGCTTTGAAACCTTAGGGTTTGCAGCAGTTCAGCGGTGCCATTGATGAGGCTTGGGTTTGCTTTTCTACGGCTGGTCCATAGGTACTGTGGCATGTACTGGGATACTATTAAATTGTACTCAAAATGTTGAGCTCTTGGGAGATTATGGAACTTTGACGAATCGAATGAAAGGTTCGACGTCGTTCGGATATCATGTGATGGGATACATTGCTTGGGAGACTCCAGATACAAGTATAGCCGTTGGAGCGCAGTCCATGCAGCCATGAAGAGACGAGTCCGAATCAGTCGATATTAGAGAAAAGTGGAGTAAGAGGTTCGTATGAGATCTTGATGAGATGACGTTCGACATCAGAAATGTGATACGCATGCAGAGGCGTTGTACATAGATATATCTTCCAGGAGGAGTCGTGATGAGTTTGTAGCCGTTCCGGAACAAGAAATAGATTTAGTAAAAGGTGATAACATCCGGGAAGTTCGGCAGAAACGACATTTGGAAGAGACTTCGACAGAACCTTTTTGGAATACTATACGAGAAGACTTGGACCCAGGATCGGTCATATTACGCACACCCAGTAGGCCAGAGTTCGACATCGTCGATGAGATATGTTATGAGTGACCATGACAGTTGGCTAGAGATCTTTAGAGGATGTGCCAGAGCGGAACGATTCTCGTCATCATTTCCATATTGAGCCGTTGAACCGAAGAGTTATGTACTGGCGATTCACAGTGAGAGACGAGAGCCTACGGGTACCAGGCGCCAGACCATGAACTGGAGGTAAGAAGATATCTTGCTCTGCTAGCTTTGGATACACCGACACCTTCTAGACTGCGAAGGAAGGACATATCGATGACAGTGTTTATGATTTGCAACTTGGGGATTCGAATATCCCATGTCTGTTACTTTGGATTTCGGTGTTTTGGGCAATTTATTTGCATGATTGAGATTTTGTGCACCACAGTTGCACTTGGCTTCGATTTGATGTCATTCGAGATGTTGATTTTGATTTCATGCCTATGTTATGCATGTGATTTGACTTGTGCTTTTGGCATAGTTTTCATGCACTTTTAGTATTTTTGATTCAATTTTGTGCACGTTGATGCACATGGTTATGAGATTATATGCCACGGTATACCTGATTTGGATTTGGTTTGAAATGTGTTGTATACCGTCAATTTCGATTGTGATACTCGATATTTATTCTCGTGCACCTTGTGCACTTGATTTGGATTCTTGCGCATACTTGACGCGCTTGATGTGATTTTGGTGCACGCCAGATGCACTAAATTGAGATTCTTCATGCATATTAGATGCACCTGATATTGCTGTCAGGCACACCCATTGCCTTTGACAGGTGTTTCGTGCACACCCGTTGCACTTAGATTTTGTTTCTGTGCACATGTATGGCACATTCATGAATTTGATTTCCGTGCGCACCAGACGCACGTGGCTTACATATGCACATTTTAGGATTGATTCTTGTGGAGCAGTACGTTTTGATGATATTTATTATTTGGTATAGTAGCTGAGCAGGACTAGTCTGAGAACAGTACCTGAGTATATTTTGCATGCATCGATAGTTACCGAAGGGATTTCCAAAAAGGATCTATAGTCTCAGTATTTACCTACGTGTCCGAGATGACACAAAACATTAAACAAAGGAAACCCTTCTAAATTATTTTCAAAACGGCGGGATGTGTATGTTAAACAAAGGGTATATTAATATATATAGTTATTTTCCTACAATAGACGTCTGCCACTGTGCAGTGATACGCACATCGCACAGCGACATGAAAAGAGTTTGGCATGCATTTCTTTCAGATGTTTTGAGATGTTTTGACGAATTTACCACGATGTTTACATGTATAGTTTTGATGTATGTCATGTCGGTTTTCGTATTGGATTTAGAGATTGGTGTCTTCACCATAACTCTGATGATTGCGGGATGCTTGACGGAGTTTTGATTTTGGATTATATGCTCATTTTTTTCATGCGCATGTATTGCGCTACGATACGTTTTATGTATTTTTGATTTCGGAGCCCCGACGAATGGATTATTTTACTGAAATGTTTTAGAAATTGGGGGAGTTTAAATTTAAATTCGGGGACCGAATTTCTTTAAGGGGGGAAGACTGTAACATTTCAGAAAAATAAAATATTATTTTTGGGAATTTTTATAATTAAATAATAAATATTATGAATATTTTATTAATGCGATATAATTAAATACCGATAAATTGGGAAATATTTGGAAAATTATAGGAATTTCTGAAATGAAGGTGTTTTATGTGATTTAGGCAAATTATGAATTTTTATAATTAATTATATACAATTTTAATGCTAATCGCGATTAAATATCGCTAATCGTGCATTAAGCTTGTTTTGTGCACATGACATGCACCATGTCATATTACACTTTGTTACATTTTCCTACATGGTCTTTTCTTTCATCATGCATGGTTTTAATTTTAAATGAAAAGGAAAGATAAGAAAAGATAAAGAAAAGAAAAGAAAAAAAGAAAAGGGTTAAAGAATTGGGTATGGGCAAGAGAGAGAGAGAGAGGTGAGGGTCAACCTGTTAGTTATATGTATGCCCTAGAGGCCATTACTATACATAGGATGTATATTGTAGTGGATGCTTGGACATATATAGGGACGACTTTCTTGCTCGATATGATAGTATGCTATCTGGTTACTCTTTACCTTAACGTGTACACTGATTGTCTCTCGGTTACATGTTGGTAAAGCCCTTAGGATGTGTACTTGACTACCTGGACTATGATGCGGATCATACTAGTGGGGATATGGTAGTCCATAAGTAAATCCTTCAAAGTCCCTAGTCGTGGGTGTATCGAGACGGGGCATCGATATACCAGAGTAGACTAGCGTATACCTTCTCGACCCATACAGATGGGCGATGGATGATCCCATATCCATTGGTGTTGACATCAGAGATGATATACGGGTGCTCAGTGGTGACTGGGTATACTGGACGGACTCGCCGAGAACTCCCAGATGGTATTATACCTTACGTCAGATGGCAGTTCTCTGGTGACACTTGTACAGGTTGGTCTGTAGACCCGGGATCGTCATAGAGTCTTATGTGATTCCCACTGTGCTTTGATTTCCATCATACCACGTCCAAGAGGGCATGCAAAAAGGTGGCTTTTGGGTACAGTCCCGAATCACATGGAGGCAATGAGCGATAGGAGGGGTTTCGTCTCTCCTGGTATAGGGAGTTGATGTTGCGCAGTGCTCGATTGGCTATAACAGGAAGTCCTTGGCCAAGGCTGCTTTAGGGATTTACTGGTAAGTGTTACCAGTAGTTTCTCAACCCGTTATGAGCCTCATATCGACACGACTTATCGAGTTATTGGGGTCTGACGTTTACTACCCCTAGACGAGATATGCGACGTATCAAACGAACAGACCGGACTGTACGGTAGTGTTACTCGTTGGATTCACAGGAGTGTGAGCGGGCTTGCTCGTTGATCTTCTGATTGCTCAATACCTGGGTGGCCATTACGTTTAGCAGACCGCTTGCGGCTTGTGGGTGTTTGATATGATCATCACCTGCTGCCGGCGTATTGACGAGTCTTTAGAGTCCTACACAGGGGTTTCCTGGCTCAAGCGAAACGAAATAGGAGCGCATATGAGATATGTGCAGGACCGAGAATAATACCAGTATGTGATACTGTATTCTATTCTCGCGATTTGTATTATCGGTCGGTTATATGTGATATAGCCGGGTTACCGAATCAAGTGTTGATTCGATATATTGATACACTTAATATTAGTCGGTTATATGCGATATGACCGGATCGTTAAATCAAGTGTTGATTTAATGATTTAATGTATAATTATATATTTGATATATTACTTTACATTAACTAGTATTGGTTCACTTAAGATTGATTTTCTCACTTGAAAGTGTACATTGTTTATATGTGATATATGCAAATGTACATATTTGTATCATGCTTGATGATACAAACAAGTTGTGTGTCATGACCCGCAGGGTACGAAACGTGACTGGCACTTAAGTTTACGAAACGTCTAAAGACGTCCGTAAAATAAGTAAGCCAAAGCCCAGAAAACCAAACCAAATAAGCAAAAGAGTGAAGAGAACCCAATCAATTGGAAACAAGTTTATCAATAAGTCATATAAAACCCTTTTTGAAAACAATATCAATTTTTCCGAAAATTTCGGCAGAGTCTCCTTTGTAAATACTGGCCCCCAAAATGGGTACAATAAAAATATATATGAATCCAACAAATAAGGCATCCCCAAGCGGGAGCTAGCTCTTCGCCACAAGGCGGTCACAAATCCCACGCAAAATAAAGCAACAACATGTGAAATAATCATAATGAAGCATAAGAAAAACAGCATGTCGACTCAAGTGAGCTTGACCCCAAAATACAGCATAAAAGTCCACAAACCTCACAGTCTCATCTCTAGGTCAATATACAATAATACTGGTAGATACAGTAGATGGAGTACACTAGATACAAAGAATATACAAGGTGGTACAAAAATAATAACATAACCCACCTATGAGCAAAACCTCGAGTCCAGGCAAAAGAGGCAAAAGAAGCAAGCGCACCCGCCGCTACTGTACTGACGGAGCGGACCTGCAAAAGGCTATGGCACAACGGGGGTGAGTTGCCAACTCGTGAGTAATAAATAACATCTACACAGGCTATCGAATGCATGCACACAAGCATCCTAGCATCTAAATACAGGTAAGGCAGGACATAATGGCAAGTATGTATGCAATATGGATATACTAGCAGGTATGAATGCAATGCGAATCAACTCGTGATCTGAATGTGTAAATATAAGAAATCATGTTTTTCCCTTTAAGAATGTCTTTTGAAATACCAGCACAATACCAATAGAATCAACAAGAACCTGTGTCCAGCATCGACACCTCAAAACTGTCTCAAATCTCATATCAATGTATCTCTGGCCTCAGCCGTCCGGCTGACCCATCTCAAATATCAATATCTCATCATCTAGCGGCCACGGTCGGTATCCTCTGGATATCCGCCGTCCCAAACAGTCACCGGTAGGTAATCCGTCCCCTGCCAGGCTCAACGTCAACACCACATTCCTTTTGCCCCGGGGTACCTTACCGGGCCCACCATGTACCCGTGACGGTTCCTCCACTCCTCGACACGGATCTCGAAAACCACAGCAAACTCATGGTGGACGACACTTACATCACTAGAAAACCGCAATTTACATATTTTAAAAAATATAATAAGTTTAGAAATTTTGCGGCTTTCCCCCGAAATCCAGAAATATCATAAAATCTCAAGAAATCCTCATAAGTGTATATGTCAATGGTGATGAATGCATATGGTATCAATAATTAAGCTACGATGTATGATTAATAGACTAGGCATGAACAAATAATATGATGAGGTACATGCACATGAATAGCAATCCTACGATTTCATTTTAAGAAATTAAAGCAATAGCGCGAGTTTAAGTATCAATTATAGTAAAAGGTTTCAATTTAAAGGTTATCTAGTGTGGTGTCATGGCAATTATCAGGGTGTGTGTGTAAGCATGAATAGTGCCCGTGCTGCATATAAAAACCCTGGCAATGGTGCAGGTGTCCTATAACATGGTTTCGTATATGTATGTCAATATAGGGCATGAATGTAGCAAATAATCATACAAGTATTACACCCCTAATTAATAACATTACTAAGAATCTTTTTAAGGTACTAAAACTATCGGGCGACTTGCGCCATCCAACGATAGTCCCTCGTAGATGTTACATCTACTCACAGGAATCCCTAGCTAGCTGTGTCCAATCATCGCTTTTCCCTTTCGTGCCGCGTCTGACGTCTCCGCGACCGAACCTGGAATTTACATCAATACCAAACATAAGGTTACCTATCAAGACTGACGCAAAACCCAAACGAAAATACTAACGTTCACTAGCTAGGTACAACGTGCACAAGGTGCGCGGAACACACGCGAAAATCGCAAAAACTGCCAAAAATTGCCGATTTGGTCGCCCGGCAAAACTAAAACCCGACCACTCAAAAATCCGCACACACGCATCCTAAATGTCATAGGATACGCTAAAAATGTCATCAAGACATCGCAATTAATTCATCACAATATTTTAATAAAAACTAGTAAGCATTTACATTCCAAAAATCGGTGCAAAAATCGCCGATTTGCGACAAAAAGACTACAACCTAGCATAAACATCCAACCGCATAACTAGTTAGCCACAACACTAAAATTTCAACATAATAACCATGCTTCAAACCTATTTCCATACACAAAACCCCTTTCTTGATTTTCATAATTAGCAAACACAATCAAAATTTCACGCTAAAATAACTTAGATTAGCAAAAATTGAAGCCACTTAAGCAAAGTAACCTTAAAGATTGGTTTAGTAATTAACTAGATATCTAATTAGCTTTAATTAACTAAATAATGGTTCCTAAAAACCCTAGTTTAACTCTAACCATAAACCTTTAAAAACTAGATTAGAATCTAACACTAAATTAACACTAGATTTTAGCCCAATTAGCAATTTAACCACTTAGATTAAGCTAACAAAATAACTAGATAACAAAATAGCTTAATTAATCTCTTAATGGTGATCTAAACCCTAAATTAATTTCAAACCACAAACTTTAAAAAACTAGTATGCAATTAACACTAAAATTAACACTAAAACAATTTTCAAAGTTCTAATTAGCATACTTTAACTACAATGTAACCATTTGATTAGAAGTTATACCTCAAAAGTTCAAACCCTATGTTGCTAAAGCCTCCCAAGATGCCATCTTTCTCCAAGATTTGAGCCAATTTGGGTTTGAGAAGAGAGGGAATAAGGTTTTGCTTTGAAATTGTAAAGGATTTGTTGATTTTTGATGGTTTTTTAGATGAATTTGTGAACAAAATAGAGAGGAAAATGAAGGGGGGGAGCTGCTGATTTTCTGGACAGAAATGAGGGAGAGGGGAGTGGTGTGGGTGTGGGAAAAAGTCTCTAGTCAAACTCCCCCAAAGTCAAAGCACCATACCCCATTTAACAATTCAAAAACCTTTAAAAAAACCCTCATTTCCACACAAAAACACAAGTCAAAGAGCATGGAATTTTTTTTTCCCATGTGCTGCTGGAAATGGCCGGCCTAGGGTGAGGGAGAAGTGAGAGGGAGTGCACAAAAAAAAAATTATGCAAAAAGACCCCCTACAAGTCCAAAATTGCAAGTTTAAGCTTAAATTCAATAAATTTCGTTTTCTATAATAAAAATTAGTTAAAAATCAAAATAAAATACTAAAAATTTATGTTACAACTAGATTTTAATTAACATGATTTTAAAGCTTAATTTTATCCCATTTAAATTTGTATTTATCGCTAATTTAATGTATTTACTTACCGGCTTAAAATAATATTAAAAATTGAAAAATTAGGGAAAATTTTTAAACGACCAGAATTTCATAAGTAACTCATTAGATACTAAAAACAAGCAATTACTTATCCATTTTAGGTATAATTAGCCCTAAACTGCAAAATAACAAAAAAGACGGTTTTCGGAAAAATACCGAATTTTCACCGATTTTCAGGAAAACACCAAAACGACTTTTCAAGGCGTTACAATCTTCCCACCTTAAAGAAATTCGGTCCCCGAATTTAAAAAATATAACTACGCGTACCTTCAAAGAGATGGGGATATTTCTTCCTCATCTCGCCCTCGGTCTCCCAGGTAACCTCCTCGCTGCTCTGGCTACGCCAAAGGACCTTGACGGTTGGTATAATCTTCGATCTCAACTTCTTCACCTGCCGATCCAGGATGGCCACCGGCTGCTCTGCAAACGAAAGGTCGCGCTCTAGCTGGACTGTCAGGTGCTGAATCGCATGCGAAGGGTCGTGAAGGTACTTGCGGAGCATCGAAACATGGAAGACGGGGTGAACATCGGGAAAGCTGGGTGGAAGGGCCAAACCATATGCAACAGCACCGACACGCTCGAGGATCTCGAAGGGACCTACGAATCTAGGGCTAAGCTTCCCTTTTCGCCCAAAACGCATCACGCCCTTCATCGGAGAGACTCTCAGAAAAACATGATCGCCAACTGCGAACTCTAATCTGCGACGGCGCTTGTCTGCATAGGATTTCTGTCTGCTCTGAGCTGCCCTCATCCGGTCTCGAATCAACTGTATCTTCGCTGTCGTCTCCTCAACAAGCTGCGGCCCCAAAATGCTGCTCTCGCTGAGCTCTGTCCAACAGACGGGCGATCTGCATCTCCTCCCATACAATGCCTCGAAAGGTGCCATCTAAATAGTATCCTGGAAGCTGTTGTTGTAGAAGAACTCCACTAGAGGTAAATGACGATCCCAGCTACCACCAAAGTCTAAAATGCACGCTCGGAGCATGTCTTCAAGAGTCTGAATGGTCCGCTCTGACTGTCCGTCGGTCTGCGGATGAAACGCTGTGCTGAAGCTCAAACGTGCCCAAAGCCTCCTGAAGTCTCTGCCAAAGTCGGCTGGTGAACTGGGTGCCTCGATCTGACACGATACAAGTCGGTACTCCATGTAGTCGCACGATCTCGTCAATGTAGAGCTGAGCATACTGAGCGAAGCTGAAAGTGGTCTTCACTGGTAGGAAGTGAGCCGCTTTCGTCAATCTATCCATGATCACCCAGATGGAGTCGTACCCTCGACTGGTCCTGGGTAGACCCACAACGAAGTCCATCGAAATCTGCTCCCATTTCCACTCCGGAATGGGTAACGGCTGTAGTTCTCCTGCGGCCTCTGGTGCTCGGCCTTGACTTGCTGACGAGTCAGGCATCTCGATACAAACCCCGCAATGTCCCTCTTCATCCCGTCCCACCAGTAGGTCTTTCTCATATCCTGGTACATCTTGGTGGAACCGGGGTGGACACTATACACTGATCGGTGTGCCTCCTCAAGAATGTCGCGCCGTAATCCATCAGCATCTGGTACGCACAGTCTAGATCTATAGCGTAAAATCCCCTGATCGTCAATCACGAACTCGGAAAATCTGCCCTGTCCCATCTGTGCCATGATCTCTAAGCAACGGTCGTTACTGCGCTGTGCCTCATATATACGGTCAAGCAACTGTGGGCGTGCACGAACATGCGCGAGCTGTCCCCCTGTCTGAGTGAACTCGAACTCAACTCGGCTGTCGCATAACATCTGCCAATCTGCTGACGACTGCCTCTGCACTGCGCGCAAAAAGGATAGACTACCCCCGGGCCTCCTACTCAACGCATCTGCCACCACATTCGCCTTGCCTGGGTGATATAAGATCTCGCAGTCGTAGTCTTTCACCAACTCCATCCAACGACGCTGTCTGAGGTTCAGGTCTCGCTGCTGAAATATGTACTTTAAGCTCTTGTGATCGGTGAATATCTGACACGACTCGCCGTATAGGTAATGTCGCCAAATCTTCAGTGCAAAGACCACTGCTGCCATCTCCAAATCATGAGTGGGGTAGTTATGTTCATGCTTCTTCAACTGCCGAGAAGCATAAGCGATCACCCGGCCATGCTGCATCAATACGCATCCTAATCCCACTCGCGAAGCATCACAGTAGACCACAAATCCGCCTGATCCCGAAGGCAAAGATAATACCGGCGCCGTAGTCAAACATGTCCGCAGCTGCTGAAAACTGCGCCCGCACTCCTCCGTCCAGACGAAAGGAACTCCCTTCCGGGTCAAACCGGTCAAGGGTGCAGCTATACGGGAGAAATCCTGAACAAAACGCCTGTAGTAGCCTGCCAGGCCTAGAAAACTACGGATCTCAGTAACCGATGTAGGTCGGGGCCACTGCTGAACAGCCTCAATCTTCTTCGGGTCCACACATATGCCGTCTCTCGTAACCACATGACCCAAGAATCCGACGCTGTCCAGCCAGAATGCACACTTGGAGAACTTTTGCGAACAGCTGGTGCTCCCTCAGAGTCTGTAATGTAAACCGCAAGTGCTGCTCGTGCTCCTCTCTGCTCCGGGAGTACGCCAAGATATCGTCAATAAACACGATGATGAACAAGTCAAGATACGGCCTGAATGTACGGTTCATCAAATCCATGAATGCTGCTGGGTCGTTAGTGAGTCCGAACGACATCACCAAAAACTCGTAGTGGCCGTAGCGCGTGCGGAAAGCTGTCCTCGGTATATCCTCCTGTCGAACTCGCAGCTGATGGTATCCTGATCGCAAGTCGATCCTCGAAAAATACCCCGCACCCTGAAGCTGGTCGAACAAATCATCAATGTGTGGCAACGGATATCTGTTCCGAACGGTAACTTTGTTCAGCTGGCGGTAGTCGATACATAAGCGCAAACTTCCATCCTTCTTCTTGACAAACAGGACCGGAGCACCCCACGGAGAAACACTCGGTCGAATAAGCCCCTTATCTAACAAATCCTGCAACTGATCCTTCAGCTCTCGAAGCTCTGCCGGGGCCATCCGATAAGGCGGTATAGAAATAGGCCCCGAGCCGGGAATCAAATCAATGCAGAACTCAACATCGCGCTCAGGTGGTAGCCCAGGTAGCTCATCAGGGAAAACATCAGGGAACTCACAAACAACCGGGACCCGGTCCAACGGAACCTCTGCAGCTCAAGTATCACAAACATATGCTAAGAATCTCTGACATCCCTTCCGCAAGAGCTGACCAGCGCGAAGAGACGAAATCAAGCTGGGAAGGGTGACACTGCGGTCTCCCTGAATAACAAGGACTGGCTCTCCCGGAAAGCTAAATATGACTGCCTTCTCACGGCAGTCCACCGAAGCATAACAAGTGGCTAGCCAATCCATGCCCAGAAGCACATCAAAGTCCAACATATCGAGGAGAATCAAATCAACCGATGAATCCCTCTTCCCGATATGAACGGAACACAAACGAAATACAAAACGAGCGACAAACGACTCGCCTACCGGAGTAACAACAACAAGCGGATGATCTAACGACGACGACTCACGGCCCAACATCGGTGCAAAGTGTGTAGATACGTACGAATGTGTGGAACCTGGGTCGAATAATACCCGTGCGTCGAAAGAACATACGGATAAGGTACCTGTCACAACGGTATTAGATGCCTGCGCATCCTGCGGTGTCAAAGCAAATACTCGGGCCTGACCTCCACCGATAGCGGGATGACCTCGACCTCGGCCTCTGCCTCCTCGTCCTCTCTGAATCGGACCGCCGCGTCCACGGCCTCTGGGTGCACCTAACTGGCGTGGAGCATCGCCGGTGGTAGGAAGTAGGGCTCTCTGTGGAGGGGGTGGTGATGGTGGTAGGGTCACATGTGGAACTGTCGCCGCTCCCTGTCGTCTCGCCGGACAGTCTCTGTTACGATGATGCAGGCTACCACACCAAAAACATCCTAACCATGGCTGCTGATCGTATGGGTGAAGGCGATATAACTGGCCCCTAAAGAATCCACCACGGCCTCTGCGAACCCTCCTAGGTGCTAACATATCAGTGCGAATCCGACTCGGTCTCGAAACGACCGCAGGGGGAGTAATATCCGATCTCTGTGCTCGATTGACCTCTACTAACGATTCCACCATCTGTCGTAACTCCTGCATGCCTCCCATCATCTGTCGCAGCTCCTCCATACCGGACTCAAGCCTATCTATGCGACCTGGGGAATGCGGATCAGTCTGTCCCTGAGGCATAGGTATACCACCCTGCTCAGTCCTCGTCTCGGACGATCCTGCTCGGATATCATCACGGGCGGCAGCCCTCTGCGCTCTCGTATCCTTTGGCGGCATAGTGGCTGGTAAAGAAAAAGGATAATAAGAACAGTGCAAAAGAATCATAGGATACACGGAATTGAAGAAGGAATTTCAAGCAAGTATCCTAAAGTCACTTAGGCGGAGTACCGTATCGCAAGTATGCCGCGGACATACACACGCTACGTTACCCTACTTAAGTCACTTACTCCATCTACCAAGGGTCATCCTACACTCAAAAAGGTAAAACCTATCGCTCTGATACCAACTTTGTCACGACCCGCAGGGTACGGAACGTGACTGGCACTTAAGTTTACGAAACGTCTAAAGACGTCCGTAAAATAAGTAAGCCAAAGCCCAGAAAACCAAACCAAATAAGCAAAAGAGTGAAGAGAACCCAATCAATTGGAAACAAGTTTATCAATAAGTCATATAAAACCCTTTTTGAAAACAATATCAATTTTTCCGAAAATTTCGGCAGAGTCTCCTTTGTAAATACTGGCCCCCAAAATGGGTACAACAAAAATATATATGAATCCAACAAATAAGGCATCCCCAAGCGGGAGCTAGCTCTTCGCCATAAGGCGGTCACAAATCCCACGCAAAATAAAGCAACAACATGTGAAATAATCATAATGAAGCATAAGAAAAACAGCATGTCGACTCAAGTGAGCTCGACCCCAAAATACAGCATAAAAGTCCACAAACCTCACAGTCTCATCTCTAGGTCAATATACAATAATACTGGTAGATACAGTAGATGGAGTACACTAGATACAAAGAATATACAAGGTGGTACAAAAATAATAACATAACCCACCTATGAGCAAAACCTCGAGTCCAGGCAAAAGAGGCAAAAGAAGCAAGCGCACCCGCCGCTACTGTACTGACGGAGCGGACCTGCAAAAGGCTGTGGCACAACGGGGGTGAGTTGCCAACTCGTGAGTAATAAATAACATCTACACGGGCTATCGAATGCATGCACACAAGCATCTTAGCATCTAAATACAGGTAAGGCAGGACATAATGGCAAGTATGTATGCAATATGGATATACTAGCAGGTATGAATGCAATGCGAATCAACTCGTGATCTGAATGTGTAAGTATAAGAAATCATGTTTTTCCCTTTAAGAATGTCTTTTGAAATACCAGCACAATACCAATAGAATCAACAAGAACCTGTATCCAGCATCGACACCTCAAAACTGTCTCAAATCTCATATCAATGTATCTCTGGCCTCAGCCGTCCGGCTGACCCATCTCAAATATCAATATCTCATCATCTAGCGGCCACAGTCGGTATCCTCTGGATATCCGCCATCCCAAACAGTCACCGGTAGGTAATCCGTCCCCTGCCAGGCTCAACGTCAACACCACATTCCTCTTGCCCCGGGGTACCTTACCGGGCCCACCATGTACCCGTGATGGTTCCTCCACTCCTCGACACGGATCTCGAAAACCACAGCAAACTCATGGTGGACGACACTTACATCACTAGAAAACCGCAATTTACATATTTTAAAAAATATAATAAGTTTAGAAATTTTGCGGCTTTCCCCCGAAATCCAGAAATATCATAAAATCTCAAGAAATCCTCATAAGTGTATATGTCAATGGTGATGAATGCATATGGTATCAATAATTAAGCTACGATGTATGATTAATAGACTAGGCATGAACAAATAATATGATGAGGTACATGCACATGAATAGCAATCCTACGATTTCATTTTAAGGAATTAAAGCAATAGCGCGAGTTTAAGTATCAATTATAGTAAAAGGTTTCAATTTAAAGGTTATCTAGTGTGGTGTCATGGCAATTACCAGGGTGTGTGTGTAAGCATGAATAGTGCTCGTGCTGCATATAAAAACCCTGGCAATGGTGCAGGTGTCCTATAACATGGTTTCGTATATGTATGTCAATATAGGGCATGAATGTAGCAAATAATCATACAAGTATTACACCCCTAATTAATAACATTACTAAGAATCTTTTTAAGGTACTAAAACTATCGGGCGACTTGCGCCATCCAACGATAGTCCCCCGTAGATGTTACATCTACTCACAGGAATCCCTAGCTAGCTGTGTCCAATAACCGCTTTTCCCTTTCGTGCCGCGTCTGACGTCTCCGCGACCGAACCTGGAATTTACATCAATACCAAACATAAGGTTACCTATCAAGACTGACGCAAAACCCAAACGAAAATACTAACGTTCACTAGCTAGGTACAACGTGCACAAGGTGCGAGGAACACACGCGAAAATCGCAAAAACTGCCAAAAATCGCCGATTTGGTCGCCCGGCAAAACTAAAACCCGACCACTCAAAAATCCGCACACACGCATCCTAAATGTCATAGGATACGCTAAAAATGTCATCAAGACATCGCAATTAATTCATCACAATATTTTAATAAAAACTAGTAAGCATTTACATTCCAAAAATCGGTGCAAAAATCGCCGATTTGCGACAAAAAGACTACAACCTAGCATAAACATCCAACCGCATAACTAGTTAGCCACAACACTAAAATTACAACACAATAACCATGCTTCAAACCTATTTCCATACACAAAACCCCTTTCTTGATTTTCATAATTAGCAAACACAATCAAAATTTCACGCTAAAATAACTTAGATTAGCAAAAATTGAAGCCACTTAAGCAAAGTAACCTTAAAGATTGGTTTAGTAATTAACTAGATATCTAATTAGCTTTAATTAACTAAATAATGGTTCCTAAAAACCCTAGTTTAACTCTAACCATAAACCTTTAAAAACTAGATTAGAATCTAACACTAAATTAACACTAGATTTTAGCCCAATTAGCAATTTAACCACTTAGATTAAGCTAACAAAATAACTAGATAACAAAATAGCTTAATTAATCTCTTAATGGTGATCTAAACCCTAAATTAATTTCAAACCACAAACTTTAAAAAACTAGTATGCAATTAACACTAAAATTAACACTAAAACAATTTTCAAAGTTCTAATTAGCATACTTTAACTACAATGTAACCATTTGATTAGAAGTTATACCTCAAAAGTTCAAACCCTATGTTGCTAAAGCCTCCCAAGATGCCATCTTTCTCCAAGATTTGAGCCAATTTGGGTTTGAGAAGAGAGAGAATAAGGTTTTGCTTTGAAATTGTAAAGGATTTGTTGATTTTTGATGGTTTTTTAGATGAATTTGTGAACAAAATAGAGAGGAAAATGAAGGGGGGGAGCTGCTGATTTTCTGGACAGAAATGAGGGAGAGGGGAGTGGTGTGGGTGTGGGAAAAAGTCTCTAGTCAAACTCCCCCAAAGTCAAAGCACCATACCCCATTTAACAATTCAAAAACCTTTAAAAAAACCCTCATTTCCATACAAAAACACAAGTCAAAGAGCATGGAATTTTTTTTTCCCATGTGCTGCTAGATATGGCCGGCCTAGGATGAGGGAGAAGTGAGAGGGAGTGCACAAAAAAAAATTTTATGCAAAAAGACCCCCTACAAGTCCAAAATTGCAAGTTTAAGCTTTAAATTCAATAAATTTCCTTTTCTATAATAAAAATTAGTTAAAAATCAAAATAAAATACTAAAAATTTATGTTACAACTAGATTTTAATTAACATGATTTTAAAGCTTAATTTTAGCCCATTTAAATTTGTATTTATCGCTAATTTAATGTATTTACTTACCGGCTTAAAATAATATTAAAAATTGAAAAATTAGGGAAAATTTTTAAACGACCAGAATTTCATAAGTAACTCATTAGCTACTAAAAACAAGCAATTACTTATCCATTTTAGGTATAATTAGCCCTAAACTGCAAAATAACAAAAAAGACGGTTTTCGGAAAAATACCGAATTTTCACCGATTTTCAGGAAAACACCAAAACGACTTTTCAAGGCGTTACATTGTGTGTATGAGACTTGAACCATATCAAGGTTAGATTAGGGTTTACTGTTTTCCTAGCAAATAACAAAAGAATTGAGACTTTGGTCAAAGTTATCAAGCTTCATGAAGCTTGATAAGCATTGACAAAGTCAACCCTTTTGTCATTTGTATAGGATATTAGTTAACCCAACCCTTAACCTAATGGTTTGGTTAATTCTCTACATGAGTTAAGCATGAGGGCTTAACTCAACCATGGTGCCATTATTTGTGGGATAAGTTTTCATTTGGATATAATTTCTTTTCTTCTTCATCTTCATCAAGCTTGAAAAAGCTTGCTAGCTTCAATGGCATCATGAGAAAAAGAGTGAGAAATCCAATTCTAAAGTGAACCCACTTCCTATTTCTTCATCCTCTACCACTTGCCATATAGTATAGGGTATTCTCTTCATAAAGTTTTCGACCAAGTGAAGGAATAGCTTGAGTTTGAGTCTCCCCGACGTAGATCATCTTCGGCCTCGAAGTCAATGACCTAGCCCGATCATTTCTCTGACGAAACCATCGCGAGAGTCCAGGATCCGATGATCGCAGCGGAGGGACGTCAACACGGAGCTAAAGAAATAGTGGAGCGGATCTACAAAGGTTGTAATCGTTTTCACTTAGCAATAAAGTTGTTTACTTGCTTGCTTTTCGCCTTAATCTCTAGTTAACGATCTAGTTTAGGGTTTCTCGGCACCGGAAAATTTTTGTTTGGCATGGTTGATGCCGTGTGAGACCTCTTGAGTGTGCCTAGTAACCCTACACAACCTTGGTCATGGCTCCTTATTTCTTTCATCACCTTCATCTTTTCTTCTCCCTCTTCCCTCCTTGGTTGCTGCCCTCTCTCCCTCCCCCCTCTACCTCCTCACAACACACCCAAAAACCCATTAAAACCTCATCTTCACTTCACTAAAAACATGCACAAGCTCATCACAAGCACTTTGGACCAAGAAAAATCGGATTTTAGAGACTTGGGGCATCTCAAGAAAATTCTTGAGTTGCCAAATGAGATAATTCTTGCACCATTAGATTTGTATTTCATTTCTTTTAACATCTATGTAAGTTTAATATCGATATGGTGTAGTTTTGTGAACTTTAAAAATTTCTAGAAGAGGTTAGAGTTTGATTTGAATCTAAAGGTGAAATTGAGGTTAGTAGAGACCATACAACCCCTGTAGTGATGATATATTGGACTAAACCATAGACTAGAACCCTAATTCACAAACTTAGAAACCCCGATATCGGAAAATTATGAGAATTGTGAGGTTGTTTTGATATCTGCTATCACCGGGGGACACTAGGATTTATTTTGCAAACACAGTGAGTAGTGCAGGTGACCTAGATCTACCCTGAAGACCCGAGACCAAACCATTTCAGCATGGCCGCAAATTTAATCCCCATGGCCGCAATTTGTGGCCTGGGTAGTTCTGAAATGATTCATGCTTGGTCCAGGGCTTTATCACCTGTAAAATAGACCCTCCATGTATGCAAAATTGGCTAATTTCCCCTAGGGTAAAATCTGGGACCATTTTCTTTGGTTGCTGCATTGTTTTGCGACTTCTTTTTAAATTGAGATTTGGTATTTGATATTGTGTTCCGTCGTCTGATGTTGTACGTCAGTGACGGGGGTTGTTTGTGTTGGATATATGTATATCCTAGAGGCCATTATGTGATAGTGGATGTATTTATACATGTATATATATATATATATATATATATATATATATATTCAGTGTACATTCTTGCTCGACATGATAGTATGCTATCTGGTTTTTCTTTATCTGACATGTTGATTTGATCATGCTTTTATTCATTCATACATGCTGATAAAGCCCTGAGGATATCGGCTTGACTACTGTGATTATGATAGAGATCATACTAGTGGGACATCTGTAGTTTATAAGCGTATCCTAGAATGTCCCTAGTCGTAGGTATATCGAGACGGGACATCGGTATACCAGAGTAGACTAGCGTATATGATACTAGACCTATACGATGGGCGATGAATGTTCCCACATTCATCGATGTTTGACATCAAGATCATATACGGGTGCTCAGTGGTGACTGGGTACACTGGACGGACTCACCGAGAACTCCTATATGGAATTATATCTATCGTCGGATAGCAGTTCTCAGGTGACACTGGTGCAGGTTAGTCTGTAGATACGAGATCGTCATAGAGTCTTGTGTGCTCTCCCACTGTACTTTGATTACCACCCTACCACGGCTCTACTGAGTCGTGCAAATAGGTGGCCGTTGGGTACAGTCCCGAGACACACAAAGGCGATGAGCGATAGGAGGGGTTTCGTCTCTCCTGGTATTAGGAGTTGATGCTGTGCTGTGCTCGACTGGTTATATCAGTAAGTCCCTGGCCAGGGCTGCTGAGATTTACTGATAAGTGTTATCAGTAGTTTCTCGATCTGTTATAGAACATTCACCGGCATGACTTATTGAGTTATTGGGGTCGACGTTACCATTCCTAGGCTCGATATGCAGCATATCTGACGAAGAGACTGGACTGTACGGTAGTGTTGCCGGTTGGCTCGACGGGAGTTGTAGCAGGTTCGCTTGTTTTCTTCTGATCGCTCAATACCCGGGTGGCCGTTATGTTTAGCTGACCGCTTGCGGCTTGGGGGTGCCTGATATGATCATCACCCACTGCCGGCATATTGATGAGTCTTAGAGTCCCACAAAGGAGTTACCTAGTCCAGGCGAAACGTTGTGGTGCGCGTATGCGATATACGCATGGACTCGGTTAAAATGCGTATATAAGATACCGTATATTAATCGGGCGGCTTGCTTCTGGTTGGGTCGTATGTGATATGGCCGGATTGATAAATCAAGTGTTGATTTATCATTTAACCATTAGTTTCTCACTAGAAATCTTTTCTTGTATTTTTGATGTATGCATGCATGTATGCATTCTTTCTTGATTCATGCACATATGGATGTGCATGCACACATACATACATACATCATCCTTCATGGTTGTATATACATAGAAAATAGTGGCAATATAAGACTCACACCTTGGTTATTTATATGGATTATTATTTCTATTTGTGTTAAAACAAAAAGAAAAAGAAAAGGATAATTCATGGTCTTGATTCTACACTCTTCTTCAACTAACCATGCTCACCTACTTATTAACCATGAGTTAATCTTCCTCTTTTGTTTTAACTCAAGTGAAATAAATATCCATATAATATAACCATGGTTTGAGATGAGAAGTGAAAAATATATATACATATATTTTCCATTTTTCATAAGAGATAATCTTTTACTCTTGTTCAAAAAGGCCATCATCTTCTTCCTCCTTCTTCTTTTTGTTAGTTATATGTATGCCCTAGAGGCCATTACTATACATGTGTTGTATATTGTAGTGGATGCTTGGACATATATAGAGAGGACTTTCTTGCTCGACATGATAGTATGGTATCTGGTTACTCTTTACCTTAACGTGTATACTGATTATCTCTCTGTTACATGTTGGTAAAGCCCTTAGGATGTGTACTTAACTACCTGGACTATGATGCGGATCATACTAGTGGGGGCATGGTAGTCCATAAGTACATCCTTCAAGGTCCCTAGTCGTGGGTATATCGAGACGGGGCATCGATATACCAGAGTAGACTAGCGTATACCTTCTCGACCCATACAGATGGGCAATGGATGATCCCATATCCATTGGTGTTTGACATCAGAGATGATATACGGGTGCTCAGTAGAGACTGGGTACACTGGACGGACTCGCCGAGAACTCCCAGATGGTATTATACCTTACGTCAGATGGCAGTTCTCTGGTGACACTGGTACAGGTTAGTCTGTAGACCCGAGATCGTCATGGAGTCTTGTGTGATTCCCACTGTGCTTTGATTTCCACCTTACCACGTCCAAGAAGGCATGCAAAACGGTGGTTTTTGAGTACAGCCCCGAGTCACATGGAGGCAATGAGCGATAGGAGGGGTTTCGTCTCTCCCGGTATTGGGGGTTGATGTTGCGCTGTGCTCGATTGGCTATAACAGGGAAGTCCCTGGCCAGGGCTGGTTTAGAGATTTACTAGAAAGTGTTACCAGTAGTTTCTCGACCCATTATGAGCCTCTCATCGGCATGACTTATCGGTTATTGGGGTCTGACGTTTACCACCCGTAGACTTGATATGTGACATATCAGACGAGGAGACCGGACTGTACGGTAGTGTCACTGTAAGGCTTTTTGCAGGAGTTGGAGCGGGCTTGCTTGCTGATCTTCTGATCGCTCAATACCGGGGTAGCCATTACGTCCAGCTAGTACCGCTGACGGCTTGTGAGTGTTTGATATGATCTTCACCTACCGCCGGCGTATTGACGAGTCTTTAGAGTCCTACATAAAGGTTGTACTGGCTCAGGCAAAACGAGATAGGAGCGCATATGTTGAAGGGTTCCTAGGCACACTAATGAGGTCTCACAAGGCATCAACCATGCCAATTTCAAATTTAAACGGTGCCGAGAAACCCTAGACTACGGATCGTTAACTAGATATTAGGCGATAACAATAACTAGTAAACAACTTTACTAATAAAGAACGGAAATACAACCTTTGTAGATCCGGTCCTCCACCTCTACGGCTCCGTGATGAAGTCCTCTCCACTGTCCATATCAAATCCGGGCTCTAGCGTCGGCTTCGTCGGAGAAATGGCGAGCTAGGTTGTCGATGTCCATGCCGAAGATGATCTACGTCGAAGCATCGCAAGATCAAGCTCTCACTTCACCAAGTCATGAAACTTGTGAAGGAAACACACTCTACTACTTGGCAAGAGGTAGAGGATGAAGAAATAGGAAGTGGGTAGACTTTAGAATTGGATTTCTCACACTTATGCTCAAATCACCATTGATGAAGTATGCTTTCTTCTTGAAGAAGAAGAAGAAGAAGATGGTAATTGTTGTGATAAGTTAATTAAAAAAGAAAAGAATATCAATTCTTATCATAACTTTTACCATGGTAAAGTGTAGAGAACTAACTAAGGTTCAAATGAATGGTTAGGGTTAAGCATGAGACAAAATGGTGACTAAGTCAAACCTTCATGAATCTTCATGAAAGAAACAAATGATAGCCACCATTTTCTCTTTATGCAAATTTATTTTCCAAAAAGAAATAGATAAATAAATAAGGGAATAAAACAAAACCCTAACCATTATCATGTAACCATGGTTTGATCTTTACACTAAAACCCTAGCATAACATGTATCATCAAACATGATACAATCAAGTGCACAAAACTATATCGAATATACAATGTGCACATCCGAGCGAGAAAATCCATTTAAAGTGAACCAATACTAGTTAACGCAAAGTAATATATCAAATATATAATTATGCATTAAATCATTAAATCAACACTTGATTTAACGATCCGGTCATATCGCATATAACCGACTAGTATCCAATGTATCGGCTTATCGAATCAACCCTCGATTCGATAACTAGGTTATATCGCATATAACCATTCGACACATTTATCGCGAGAATGAAATACGGTATCACATACACGCATTATTCTCGGTCCCGCACATATCTCATATGCGCTCCTATTTCGTTTCGCTTGAACCAGGAAACCTCTGTGTAGGACTCTAAAGACTCGTCAATACGCCGGCAGCAGGTGATGATCATATCAAACACCCACAAGCCGCAAGCGGTCTGCTAAACGTAACGGCCACCCGGGTATTGAGCGATCTGAAGATCGACGAGCAAGCCCGCTCACACTCCAGTGAATCCAACCAGTAACACTTCCGTACAGTCCGGTCTGATCGTCTGATATGTCGCATATCTCGCCTAGGGGTGGTAAACGTCAGACCCCAATAGCTCGATAAGTCGTGTCGATATGAGGTCTATAACAATTCGAGAAACTACTGGTAACACTTACCAGTAAATCTCAGCAACCTTGGCCAAGGATTTCCTGTTATAGCCAATCGCACACAGCGCAACATCAACTCCCTATACCGGGAGAGACGAATCCCCTCCTATCGCTCATTGCCTCCATGTGACTCGGGACTGTACCCAAAAACCACCGTTTTGCACGCCCTCTTGGACGTGGTAAGATGGAAATCAAAGCACAGTGGGAACCACACAAGACTCTATGACGATCTCGGGTCAACAGACTACTCTGTACCAGTGTCACCAGAGAACTGCCATCTGACGTGAGGTATAATACCATCTGGGAGTTCTCGGCGAGTCCGTCCAGTGTACCCAGTCTCTACTGAGCACCCGTATATCTCCTCTGATGTCAAACACCAATGGATATGGGATCATCCATCGCCCATCTGTATGGGTCGAGAAGGTACACGCTAGTCTACTCTGGTATATCGATGCCCTGTCTCGATACACCCACGACTAGGGACTTTGAAGGATTTACTTATAGACTATCTGTCCCCACTAGTATGATCTGCATCATAGTCCTGGTAGTCAAGTACACATCCTAAGGGCTTTACCAACATGTAACAGAGAGACAGTCAATGTACACGTTAAGGTAAAGTGTAACCAGATAGCATACTATCATGTCGAGCAAGAAAGTCCTCCCTATATACGTCCTAGCATCCACTACAATATACATCATATGTACAGTAATGGCCTCTAGGGCATACATATAACTAACAATCTCCCACTTGCACTAGGGCCATCTGTAGCAGTGGTTGTAGTATCTCATACTCAACCATCCCATAAAAGTCTCTCTCTGGGAACAGGCCTTTGTGAATGGATCCGCTGTGTTGTCCTCTGAGTCTACTCTCCTAACCTCGATCTCCCTGGAGATCAACCATCTCCATGATCAAGTGATACTGCCATAAAATATGTCTGGATCACTGATGGGACCGTCGTTCCTTGGCATAAGCCACAACTCCATTGTCTCACAATGGTAGGAACGTAGTTCATCTCATGAACCAATATACACCCAAACAGCCTCTTTGGTAGCATCTTAAGTAGCGATGTATCCTGCCTTTATCGTCTAGTATGTCACGGTATCTAGCTTGGAACTTTTCCAACATACCGTCCCTCCACTGAGGGTAAAGACAATGCCTGTGACTGACACTCAGTCGTCTTTATCACCCTGGAACACTTCCAGTGATTCTCCCCAGGATCGATTGATACCATCTCACTACAACTAGTGAGTAGCCTAACATCCACTTAGATCTATCTCATAGATCCAAAAATCCAGGATTTAGTAGGTATCACTTTGATCCTATGTGGAGAGTCATTGTGATAAGCGGAGATTGATCGATCGTAGCATAGGAAACTTCTTTCTTATCAAGAGTATGTCATCCACGTACTCTACGAGGATCAGCACCATATTCCCTACTACCTTTTTGTTTATACAAGGTTCATCTACCATTTTGATGATGTCAAACTCTTTGACTTACACATCAAAACAGACGTTCCAACTCCGCGATACCTGCTTTATCCTATAAAGCATCTTGCACACGTTTCCGCTGCTCCCACTGTCTACGAAGCCCTCTGGCTGTGTTCTTATAGACGTTCTCTTCTAAATCATCATTTAGAAAAGCAGTCAAGACACCCAACCACCAGATATCGTAGTCATGGTATGTAGCCGTGGCAAGTAGGATCTGGATGGACTTAAGCATAGATCCTTAGAAAAGGTTTCAACATAATCCACAGCTGGTCAATGATGCAAACCTTTAACAAGTCTAGCTTTGAAAGTCTCAACTTTTCCATCTACACCAAGTAATCTTCTCAAGATATACTTGCTCCTGATGGAGATTTAACCCTTCAGATATAGCAACCAAAGTCCATACTTTGTTGGTGTACATGGATTCCATCTCAGATCACTAAGCATCCAGCCATTCTTACAGAGTCTTACTCCTGATGGCCAGCTCGAAACTAGTTGGGTCATCATCTCATGATGCAATTCTCGCTCCCACTGTGGTAGAGAAACAGAAGTATCTCTCAGGTGGGTGAGGAACCCTACTAGATCGGCGAAGAGGCTGAGGTTCGTTGGAATCTACTGAATCCTTTGGTTCTATCAAATCATCTGCTGTTGTTTGTATAGCTGGAACCTTTTCAGTTCTACATAACAGATCTTGCCTCGAGCTTGTCCGGATTTTGCTTTTAGACATAGGCCGGACAACCCCAAATCTTAACTAGCTTAAGACATGGGCTCTTCCCTTTCCATATCATATATGAAGTGGTAGGCAACTGATTTGATTCGAACCCTATTCAATAGGTATGCAACTTCTCAAGTGCATAACACCCAATAGGAAAAAGGTAACTCAGTAGTACTCATCATAGAGCACACCATATCATATAGGGTGTGATTGCTCCGCCCCGATACACCGACGTGCTGTGGCGTATACGGAGGAGTAATGCTGAGAGAGAATCTCATTCTCCTTTAGAATAGTCCAGGAATTCCGTGCTCAAGTATTCTCCTCCTTGATCTCATCAAAGGACATAATACTTATACCCGTATTGGTTCTCTACTTCTTACTTATATTCTGTGAATATCTCAAAAGGTTCGGACTTGTGTTTCAACAGGAACATATGTCTGAATCTTGAGAGATTATCAGAGAATGTAATGAAGTACAAAGAACCGGTCTTGGCATGTGTAGACAGGAGACCTTACATACATCATCATGTATCAGTCCCAAGAGTTCACTAACTCTTTCTCTGTTTCCAGTAAACGGAGCTATGGTCATCTTATCTTTGTGACATGACTGACGAGTTTCACAAGATGTAAGTTCAAACTAATTTAAATATGCATCTTTATGTAACTCTAGCCAGTCGGGTCGCAATGATCTGACCTAGTCTACAATACCTCAAGAAGGATTCGTTCAATTGTGAACTCTTCCTCTTTGATCCGTATACATAGAACTGTGGTTTGATTTAGAACGTCAATGCTTTTAGATAACGTGCCTGAACCGATCAACTTTGATATAGGAAATGTTCAAAACATTATCCATCAATACAAAATTATATCCTTTCTTTTCTAACAAAGAGAGTGATATGATTTGGTATATCAGGTTCGGTATCTAATAACATTCGTTCAGAATCAATGTATTGGTAATACAGGGTGACAGTGACCGACAGACTTGGCTGCAACTCTTGCCCCGTTTTCTGCCTCATGAAACTTATCACCCGTTCTCAGTTCTCTACCTTTCTGTAGCCCTATGTAACAGATTACATATCTGGGATCCTGATCTGGTATCACATACCCAGGACGTAAAGGACACTGAGAAACAGTTCTATATAATGAACACACCCGAAGATGATGCATCAGCATGCACTCTCTTCGTTTGGGCGGCACGGGAATTCTGGTAATCCCCAATTTCCTGCTCTGTCTTATAACAATTATAAGTTGGAGCGGGACCAACGTTCCCCAGCTCAGTATAACAAGCGGGTTCGGTCAATAATCCGTTTTATTATCTTGATTAAGGCGTGATATGGTCGCTACCTGGAGAGAGAGAGAGAAGAAAACACTCAGCGTGCGCTCTTGCAAGAATAGATTGGTTTTTATTTTATCTAATCAGGATGGCTCCCACTGCTTTTTATCAAATCTTCCTTCAAACCCTAAACGGAAAGACTAGCCGGGATTAATTACACACTACAAGTTCGCCAATCTTTCAGCCAGGCCAGTGTCGGTACTTTGAAGGAGGTCCCCCATGCTTTCGCACGAACCTAATTAATGTAAACCTCGTTTTCCCAGAGGCGTAACCCCGTTGACACCTTTCTAGACACCTACTTGATCGGCTAATTGTAATGTATAAAACTCTCCCAGGAGTAACTCTTACTCGCAGCGGGTATCGGGATCCAACTATCTCATAGAAGGTATGCAATCTCATTGCAAATTTCAACACTTGAAATTCCCGATAATATTTTGCCCCTAGCGTCCTATGACCTTGACAGAGGTCAACAAACCATAGGCTGCTAGTCAAGTTCAACCCGTCATTTCCTGATTGAAGTAAACCCACCCGCACGACCCTTGACAGAGGTCAACAAGATCGCACGACTACCCTAAATCAATCACATCATATGCTTATGCAGATAAGCACTAATCAGCTACCGCACACTACGCCTTGACAGAGGTCAACAAACGCAGCATGAATACTAACCAGTACATATCTGAAATGACGGAGGGCTACGACAGGTTTTTCTGAAAACCTATTACGTAATGAACTTGATATCGTTGTAGAATCAAATGATTTTTAAAATGGAGTGTTTTTGAAGCTTTTCTAGTTTTGCTAAAGGAGTCACTCCCGGTGAAGGGATCGTCGGTCCTTTCCTCGTCGAATGAGGTACGGGATATATCATATATATCACTGTGCAAAGCAAAAACTCTTAAGAGCAATCAAAAGAAATACCGAGTGTGTAGCATCTGCCAGTTATTGCTAAAGGAGTCACTCCCGGTGAAAGGATCTCGGTCCTTTCCTTATCGAATAAGGTGCAGGATATATCATATATACCTCTGTGCAAAGCAAGAACTGTAGCTACCTGTTTTATTTTGAAATTCGATTCTACAACATCTTTAGGTTTCTTTTTCTTTCATTAATCATATTAATGAAGTCCCATCATTTAAAGTACCTAAACATTACAGATAAATACGACGTACACTTATGCCATCGGCATTCACCTCGATGTCCCCTCGTGCACCGTTAGGTTAGGTAACTAACGGCAGAGCGGGGCAGGGCTAGCGCGGGTGTAAAACATAAGTAACGCCTATATAATATATCATATATACTATATACTCTATCTATCACATAACATCACATGATCACATCACAGATATCGCAGCAGAAGAATCATATGAAATATTGGATATACTAGGACGTCCGTGTTTTCAATACGAGCCAGTATAAAACACGGATTCCACGGTCGTGATGAATAGCCAAACCCATACCCCTAGACCCCTACAAGAGCGGCAAGCAACCCTACCAACTCTAGAGTTAGGAGACCCGGACTCGACTCCTCGAGTTGGTCTCCCACTGGACTCCAGAACCCGGTTACTTGTGCTCCCCTCCTTGGGTCTATCCTAGTGCGGAAAAGTAAATAATATACAAACGGTGACATCTTCCGCTACCTGGAAGTGCCCCAATAAAAGAATATTACATACAAGTTTTTACATGAATGAAAATGAAAAACACTCATCTCACATAAAAAAAACCGGCTATTCAAACACGACGATCCAATATAACATATCCAGCAACACATAACATCACATGTCATCAACGTAAGTAAATATGCGCATCCCAATTGTCGTTGACATATAGCAACGAAACCGGCGATATCACATATTACACTTACGGTCACAGAAAAGAAAGTGTAAAACTGCAACAGTTGGAATCCGCAACCACCTCAGACATCACATGCCTGACCAAATGAATTTCTTAGACATCGCATGCCTAACAATTATAAACCCCACATTTTAGTCTCAAAATCGAAAACACTTTTCAATATCAAGTCGGGCAATTCAACAAGATTCCCGACATCCTGATCGAATGCTCGTCGCAAACTTGAGTAGACGGCTGCACCCCTGATACCGTCGACAAAGTGCACCAAGGTGGAACACCGCTACCGTAAGCACCCGAACGGATGCTTTCGGCGACGGGGTTCTCCTACAGTCACTTGGTCGGGGCTATGGAGTGAGGCTGTCTATTAAGTTTACCCGGCGAGTATCCGCGTACGCTACGTGATTGCGACGGACTTTTGATCACATCAAAATTCCGTGGCAACCGATCAAGTGAGACTAAAGTGCTATGTTTATAACATTCATTCAGTTATCTCATAACTATTTGTGAATTCCAATTGTTGTATCACATTCCGGATAAATAGAAAATGTTAAACTTTCCGATCGAACAATCGAACACCCAAGTTTTCCCGATGCATGAAATAAGTCTAAAAACATTCAGTTCGTGCCTCAGTACCAACGGTCCAGCCGTAGAAGGGTCAAGCCAACGCCTCACATGTGGCACGCCGTACTGCCCCAAACCCGAAGGTTCAAAGGGCAGTTCAAGACGGTCACATAATCGAGTTAAGGTTTGTTGTCTTCTAGAGGGACCATCGCGTTACTTGCACTACTTAGAACGTCGTCAAACTACGGAAAAATCCAACACTTGGAAATTTCCCGACAGGGGAAAAATTGGGTATTTATATCCGGTCGAACTTTTTAACATATTCTAAAATTTATCCGGAAAGCCACACAGACAAAATTTGATACTCCGATCGAAACACCGAATCCCCAAAACAACCCCAGAAAATTCAACTCTTGAATAAATTTTAAAAATACCCAGAGAACTCAGCACCTGAAACAATGAATTACTGTGCAAACAGTTACTGCTGACGTCACACTTCTGCCGCGGAACCGCCGCATAAGCTAGGCTTATGCCGCGGTTCCGCCGCCGATTATACTGTTCATGCAAAACTTTTTGCGCCGTAATTCTTAGATTTCCCTGCTGAGTCTTCTGCATATTTTTAATTTGGAAAAATCCACGATTTTAGAAAAAGTACAGAGAGCATGGAAATTTTGGGTTTTCGGTTCGTTCGGACTTCAAATTCCGTCTAGACTTCGCCTAAGGCTCTAGCTAGGCTCTGATACCACTGTAGGGTTCCTAGGCACACTAATGAGGTTTCACAAGGTATCAACCATGCCAATTTCAAATTTAAACGGTGCCGAGAAACCCTAGACTACGGATCGTTAACTAGATATTAGGCGATAACAATAACTAGTAAACAACTTTACTAATAAAGAACGGAAATACAACCTTTGTAGATCCGGTCCTCCACCTCCACGGCTCCGTGATGAAGTCCTCTCCGCTGTCCATATCAAATCCGGGCTCTAGCGTCGGCTTCGTCGGAGAAATGGCGAGCTAGGTCGTCGATGTCCATGCCGAAGATGATCTACGTCGAAGCATCGCAAGATCAAGCTCTCACTTCACCAAGTCATGAAACTTGTGAAGGAAACACACTCTACTACTTGGCAAGAGGTAGAGGATGAAGAAATAGGAAGTGGGTAGACTTTAGAATTGGATTTCTCACACTTATGCTCAAATCACCATTGATGAAGTATGCTTTCTTCTTGAAGAAGAAGAAGAAGAAGATGGTAATTGTTGTGATAAGTTAATTAAAAAAGAAAAGAATATCAATTCTTATCATAACTTTTACCATGGTAAAGTGTAGAGAACTAACTAAGGTTCAAATGAATGGTTAGGGTTAAGCATGAGACAAAATGGTGACTAAGTCAAACCTTCATGAATCTTCATGAAAGAAACAAATGATAGCCACCATTTTCTCTTTATGCAAATTTATTTTCCAAAAAGAAATAGATAAATAAATAATGGAATAAAACAAAACCCTAACCATTATCATGTAACCATGGTTTGATCTTTACACTAAAACCCTAGCATAACATGTATCATCAAACATGATACAATCAAGTGCACAAAACTATATCGAATATACAATGTGCACATCCGAGCGAGAAAATCCATTTAAAGTGAACCAATACTAGTTAACGTAAAGTAATATATCAAATATATAATTATGCATTAAATCATTAAATCAACACTTGATTTAACGATCCGGTCATATCGTATATAACCGACTAGTATCCAATGTATCGGCTTATCGAATCAACCCTCGATTCGATAACTAGGTTATATCGCATATAACCATTCGACACATTTATCGCGAGAATGAAATACGGTATCACATACACGCATTATTCTCGGTCCCGCACATATCTCATATGCGCTCCTATTTCGTTTCGCTTGAGCCAGGAAACCTCTATGTAGGACTCTAAAGACTCGTCAATACGCCGGCAGCAGGTGATGATCATATCAAACACCCACAAGCCGCAAGCGGTCTGCTAAACGTAACGGCCATCCGGGTATTGAGCGATCTGAAGATCGACGAGCAAGCCCGCTCACACTCCAATGAATCCAACCAGTAACACTTCCGTACAGTCCGGTCTGATCGTCTGATATGTCGCATATCTCGCCTAGGGGTGGTAAACGTCAGACCCCAATAGCTCGATAAGTCGTGTCGATATGAGGTCTATAACAATTCGAGAAACTACTGGTAACACTTACCAGTAAATCTCAGCAACCTTGGCCAGGGATTTCCTGTTATAGCCAATCGCACACAGCGCAACATCAACTCCCTATACTGGGAGAGACGAATCCCCTCCTATCACTCATTGCCTCCATGTGACTCGGGACTGTACCCAAAAACCACCGTTTTGCACGCCCTCTTGGACGTGGTAAGATGGAAATCAAAGCACAGTGGGAACCACACAAGACTCTATGACGATCTCGGGTCAACAGACTACTCTGTACCAGTGTCACCAGAGAACTGCCATCTGACGTGAGGTATAATACCATCTGGGAGTTCTCGACGAGTCCGTCCAGTGTACCCAGTCTCTACTAAGCACCCGTATATCATCTCTGATGTCAAACACCAATGGATATGGGATCATCCATCGCCCATCTGTATGGGTCGAGAAGGTACACGCTAGTCTACTCTGGTATATCGATGCCCTGTCTCAATACACCCACGACTAGGGACTTTGAAGGATGTACTTATAGACTATCTGTCCCCACTAGTATGATCTGTATCATAGTCCCGATAGTCAAGTACACATCCTAAGGGCTTTACCAACATGTAACAGAGAGACAGTCAGTGTACACGTTAAGGTAAAGTGTAACCAGATAGCATACTATCATGTCGAGCAAGAAAGTCCTCCCTATATACGTCCTAGCATCCACTACAATATACATCATATGTACAGTAATGGCCTCTAGGGCATACATATAACTAACATATGTGATTTGTGCAAGACCGAGAATGATACGAGTATGTGATACCATATTCTATTCTCGCGATGATTGTCACGAATGGTTGTATGCGATATAACCTAGTTATCGAATCAAGTGTTGATTCGATAAGTCGATACATTGGATATTAGTCGGTTATATGCGATATGACCGGATCGTTAAATCAAGTGTTGATTTAATGATTTAATGTATAATTATATATATTTGATATATTACTTTACATTAACTAGTATTGGTTCACTTTAAGCATTTGTTTTTCTCACTTGTGCACAAGTTAATTTATATGTGATATATATTCATTTGTGTACAAATTTGTATCATGGTTGTTGATAAAAAAGTCATGGGTGTACAAGACTAATACCATACAAATTATAGGTTTAGGTTTTTATATTTAAAGTAATTCAAAAAAAATTGGATAATGAGTTAAAATGCATGAAGCTTCATGAAGCTTATGTTGCATTGACTTAGTCCATTTGTTTTGTTTTACTTTGGATATTATTAAACCTAACCACTATAATTAACCTATGGTAATATCTCTACATGAGTTAAGTATATGATACTTACTCACCATGGTTAACACTCTCTCTTGATCGTTATCCTCATATATTCATTTGAGTTCATCTTCTTCCTCCTTGATCTTCAAGCTAGGGTTTGAAAAAGAGAGAGATTCCAAGTGAGAAATCAAAATCTAAAGAGTACCCATTTCCTATCTCACCATCCTCTACTAGACTAGCACTTTAGTTTAGGGTGTTTGCTTCAGTAATTCTTTGATTAGTGAGGTAGAAGCTTGAGTCCGTATTCCCTCGACGTAGATCATCTTCGGCATCGAAGACTTCAAGCGATCCCGTTGCAACTTCTCAAGGAGCCGTCCGAGAGTCCGGAGTTGGATGATCGCAGCGAAGGTACGTCGTCACGGAGCTTTGGAAGTGGTGGACCGGATCTACAAAGGTTGTAGTCCCTTCCCTTTAGTGATAATTGTTATCTACTAGATTTTGTTTCGCCTAATATCTAGTTAACGATCTAGCTAAGGGTTGTTCGGCACCTAAAATTTTTAATCCGGCATGGTCGATGCCTTGTAGAGCCTCATTACTGTGCCTAGTAACCCTACAGTGGTATCAGAGCCTAGCTAGAGCATTAGGCGATACGTTAACGAAGTTAAAACTCCGAACGAACCGAGAAACCTCAAATTATACCCCTTTCTGTACATTTTTTAAAATCTGGGTTATTCCAGAATTAAAAATGCTTAAAAAATTCAGCAGGGTTTTATAAGAATTACCATGAAAAACGAGCCCCTAAGTCCTCTACATGGACGCGGAACCGCGGCAATAACCCACATTTGGCGGCGATTCCGCGGCAGGGTAATGGAATTAGCCACGGTTTTTTGCACAGTAATACTTACCTCTGTTGTTGCTATTTTCTGGGCATTTTTAAAACTGACTCAAGAGTTGAGTATTTTGGGGTTTATTTTGTAGTCGTTGTTTCGATCGGAATTTTTAATTTCGTTGGGTTTTCCGGATATTTAGAAACAGTTAAAAATTTCGATCCGACATCAATTACTCACTTTTTCCCCGATATGGAAAATTTCCAAGTGTTGGATTTTTCCGCTTGTTTAAGAACGTCTAGATCGTGCAAGTTACGCAATGGACCCTCTAGAAGACAACAAACCTTAACTCGATTATGTGACCGTCTTGAACTGCCCTTTGAATCTTAGGGTTTGGGGCAGTACGGCGTGCCACACGTGAGGCGTTGGCTTGACCCTTCTACGGCTGGACCGTTGGTACTGTGGCATGTGATGGATGTTTTTAAACCCCCCTCAAGTGTTGAGAACCATTCGGCAAAAACTTGGGTATTTGATCATTCGATCGGAAAGTTTAACATTGTCTATTTATCTAGAATGTGATACAATATTTGGAATCCACATCTAGTTATGTGATAACTAATATGAATGTTATAAACATAGCTCTTTGGTCTCACTTGATCGGTTGCCACGGAATTTTGATGCGATCAAAAGTCCGTCGCAATCACGTAGCGTACGCGGATACTCGCCGGATAAACTTAATAGACAGCTATGAAGGGTTCCTAGGCACCCTAATGAGGTCTCACAAGGCATCGATCATGCCAAATTAAAATTTTAACGGTGCCGAGAAACCCGACTACAGATCGTCGGCTAGAAGTTTAGGCGAAAAATGAACTAGTTAACAATTAACTAAGAGATACGGAAATACAACCTTTGTAGATCCGGTGCTCCACCTCCATAGCTCCGCAACGAAGTCCCCTCCGCTGTCCAAAAAGAATCCGGACTCCAGTGTCGTCTTCGTTGAAGAATAAGCGAGTTAGGTCGTCGATGTCCATGCCGAAGATGATCTACGTCGAGGCATCGCTAAATCAAGCTCCACCTTCACCTTGCCATGAAAACTTGTGAAGGAAACACACTCTACTACTTGGCAAGAGGTAGAGGATGAAGAAATAGGAAGTGGGTAGACTTTAGAATTGGATTTCTCACTCATTTCATCAAGTTGCCATTGATGGTCAAGCTTTTCTTCACTTGAAGGAAGAAGAAGAAGAAGCTAAAATATTATGATAAGTTGATTAAAAAAGAAAAGAATAATCCATTCTTATCATAACATAACCCAAGTTAAGTGTAGAGAATTGACCAAGGTTAAAGAATGGTTAGGGTTAAGGAGATGAGACAAAAATGGTGACTTAATGAAAGCTTCATGTTGAAAACAAAACTAGCCACCATTTTTGACTTCTTTTCCTTTTCTCATTTATCTTTTAAATGCAAATGAAAAGATAAATGAATGAATAAAAGAAAACCCTAATCATTTACTTAACCTAGGTTTAACTCATTACACTTAACAAAAAAGATATGTATCATCAAACATGATACAATCAAGTGCACAAATCATATCGCATATGCAATGCGCACACCCGAGTGAGAAAATCCATTTAAAGTGAACCGATACTAGTTAATGCAAAGTAATATATCAAATATATAATTATGCATTAAATCATTAAATCAACACTTGATTTAACGATCCGGTCATATCGCATATAACCGACTAATATCAACAGTAACAACTTATCGAATCAACACTTGAACCGATAACTCGGCTATATCGCATATAACCGATCAATGTCACAAATCGCGAGAATCGAATACAGTATCACATACTGGTATCATTCTCGGTCCCGCACATATCTCATATGCGCTCCTATTTCGTTTCGCTTGAGCCAGGAAACCTCTGTGTAGGACTCTAAAGACTCGTCAATACTCCGGCAGCGGATGATGATCATATCAAACACCCACAAGCCGCAAGCGGTCTGCTAAACGTAACGGCCACCCGGGTATTGAGCGATCTGAAGATCGACGAGCAAGCCCGCTCACACTCCAGTGAATCCAACCAGTAACACTACCGTACAGTCCGGTCTGATCATCTGATATGTCGCATATCTCGCCTAGGGGTGGTAAACGTCAGACCCCAATAGCTCGATAAGTCGTGTCGATATGAGGTCTATAACAATTCGAGAAACTACTGGTAACACTTACCAGTAAATCTCAGCAACCCTGGCCAGGGATTTCCTGTTATAGCCAATCGAACACAGCGCAACATCAACTCCCTATACCGGGAGAGACGAATCCCCTCCTATCGCTCATTGCCTCCATGTGATTCGGGACTGTACCCAAAAACCACCGTTTTGCACGCCCTCTTGGACGTGGTAAGATGGAAATCAAAGCACAGTGGGAACCACACAAGACTCTATGACGATCTCGGGTCAACAGACTACTCTGTACCAGTGTCACCAGAGAACTGCCATCTGACGTGAGGTATAATACCATCTGGGAGTTCTCGGCGAGTCCGTCCAGTGTACCCAGTCTCTACTGAGCACCCGTATATCATCTCTGATGTCAAACACCAATGGATATGGGATCATCCATCGCCCATCTGTATGGGTCGAGAAGGTATACGCTAGTCTACTCTGGTATATCGATGCCCCGTCTCGATACACCCACGACTAGGGACTTTCAAGGATGTACTTATGGACTACCATGTCCCCACTAGTATGATCCGCATCATAGTCCAGGTAGTCAAGTACAGATCCTAAGGGCTTTACCAACATGTAACAGAGAGACAAACAGTGTACACGTTAAGGTAAAGATCAACCAGATAGCATACTATCATGTCGAGCAAGAAAGTCCTCCCTATATATGTCCCAGCATCCACTACAATATACATCCTATGTATAGTAATGGCCTCTAGGGCATACATATAACTAACAATCTCCCACTTGCACTAGGGCCATCTGTAGCAGTGGTTGTAGTATCTCATACTCAACCATCCCATAAAAATCTCTCTCTGGGAACAGGCCTTTGTGAGTGGATCCGCTGTGTTGTCCTCTGAGTCTACTCTCCTAACCTCGATCTCCCTGGAGATCAACCATCTCCATGATCAGGTGACACTGCCTTAGAATATGTCTGGGTCTCTGATGGGACGGGCGTTCCTTGGCATAAGCCACAACTCCATCGTCACACAATGGGAGGAACAAAGTTCATCTTATGAACTAATATATACCCAGACTGCCTCTTTGGTAGCATCTTAAGTAGCGATGTATCCTGCCTTTATCGTCGAGTATGTCACGGTATCTATCTTGGAACTCTTCCAATTTACCATCCCTTTACTGAGGGTCAAGACAATGCCTGTGACTGACACTCAGTCGTCTTTATCACCCTGGAACCCTTCCAGTGATTCTCCCCCGGATCGATTGATACCATCTCACTACAACTAGTGATAATCCTAACATCCAATTAAATCTATCTCATAGATCCAAAACCCAGGATTTAGGAGGTATCATTTTGATCCTACATGGAGAATCATTGTGATAAGCGGAGATTGATCGAGCGTAGCATAGGAAACTCCTTTCCTTATCAAGAGTATGTTATCCACGTACTCTACGAGGATCATCACCATACTCCCTACTACCTTTTTGTTTATACAAGGTTCATCTACCATTTTGATGATGTCAAACTCTTTGACTAACACATCAAAACAGATGTTCCAACTCTGCGATACCTGCTTTATCCTATAAAACATCTTGCACACGTTTCCGCTGCTCCCACTGTCTACGAAGCCCTCTGGCTGTGTACTTATAGACGCTCTCTTCCAAATCATCATTTAGAAAAGCAGTCAAGACACCCAACCACCAGAGATCGTAGTCATGGTATGTAGCCGTGGTAAGTAGGATCTGGATGGACTTAAGCATAGATCCTTGAAAAGGTTTCATCATGATCCACACCTGGTCAATGATGCAAACCTTTAACAAGTCTAGCTTTGAAAGTCTCAACTTTTCCATCTACACCAAGTAATCTTCTCAAGATATACTTGCTCCTGATGGGGATTTAACCCTTCAGATATAGCAACCAAAGTCCATACTTTGTTGGTGTATAAGGATTCCATCTCAGATCACTAAGCATCCAGCCATTCTTACAGAGTCCCACTCTTGATGGCCAGCTCGAAGCTAGTTGGGTCATCATCTCATGATGCAATCCTCGCTCCCACTGTCATAGAGAAACCGAAGTATCTCTCAGGTGGGTGAGGAACCCTACTAGATCGGCGGAGAGGCTGAGGTTCGTTGGTATCTACTGAATCCTTTGGTTCTATCAAATCATCAGCTGTAGTTTGTATAGCTGGAACCTTTCCAGTTCTACATTACAGACCTTGCCTCGAGCTTGTCCGGATTTTGCTTTTAAACATAGGCCGGACAACCCCAAATCTTAACTAGCTTAAGACATGGGCTCTTCCCTTTCCATATCACATATGAAATGGTAGGCAACTGATTCGATTGGAACCCTATTCAATAGGTATGCATCTTCATAAGTGCATAACTCCCAAAAGGAAAAAGGTAGCTCAGTAGTACTCATCATAGAGCACACCTTATCATATAGGGTGTGATTGCTCTGCCCTGATATGCCATCGTGCTATGGTGTATACAGAGGAGTAATGCTGAGAGAGAATCTCATTCTCCTCTCATTCTCCTTTAAAATAGTCCAGTATTTCCGTGCTCAATTATTCTCCTCCTTGATCACATCAAAGGACATAATACTTATACCCGTATTTTGGTTCTCTACTTCTAACTTATATTCTGTGAATATCCCAAAAGGCTCGGACTTGTGTTTCAACAAGAACATATGTCTGAATCTAAAGAGATTATCAGAGAATGTAATGAAGTATAAAGAACCGGTCCTGGCATGTGTAGACAGGGGACCTTACATACATCATCATGTATCAGTCCCAAGAGTTTATTAGCTCTTTCTCTGTTTCCAGTAAACGGAGCCATGGTCATCTTATCTTTGTGACATGACTTGCGAGTTTCACAAGATGTAAATTCAAACTGATTTAAATATGCATCTATATGTAACTCTAGCTAGTCGGGTCACATTGATCTGACCTAGTCTACAATGCCTCAAGAAGAATTCGTTCATTTCTGAACTCTTCCTCTTGTGTGTGATCCGTATACTAAGAACTGTAGTTTGATTTAGAACATCAATGCTTTTAGATAACGTGCCTGAACCGATCAACTTTTGATATAGGAAATGTTCAAAACATTATCCAACAATACAAAATTTTATCATTTCTTTACTAATAAAGAGAGTGATATGATTTTGTATATCAGGTTCGGTATCTAATAACATTCGTTCAGAATCAATGTATTTGGAATACAGGGTGACAGTGACCGACAGACTTGGCTGCAACTCTTGCCCCGTTTTCTGCCTCATGAAACTTATCACCCGTTCTCAGTTCTCTACCTTTCTGTAGCCCTATGCAACAGATTACATATCTGGGATCCTGATCTGGTATCACATACCCAGGACGTAGAGGATACGGAGAAACAGTTCTTTGTAATGAACACACCCGAAGATGATGCATCAGCATGCACTCTCTTCGTTTGGGCGGCACGGGAATTCTGGTAATCCCCAATTTCCTGCTCTGTCTTATAACAATCATAAGTTGGAGCGGGACCAACGTTCCCCAGCTCAGTATAACAAGCGGGTTCGGTCAAATATCCGTATTATTATCTTGATTAAGGCGTGATATGGTCGCTACCTGGAGAGAGAGAGAAGAAAACACTAAGCGTGCGCTCTATCAAGAATAGATTGGTTATTATTTTATCTAATCAGGATGGCTCCCACTGCTTTTTATCAAATCTTCCTTCAAACCCTAAAAGGAAAGACTAGCCGGGATTAATTACACACTACAAGTTCGCCAATCTTTCAGCCAGGCCAGTGTCGGTACTTTGAGGGAGGTCCCCCGTGCTTTCGCACGAACGTAATTAATGTAAACCTCATTTTCCCAGAGGCGTAACCTCGTTAACACTTTTCTAGACACCTACTTGATCGGCTAATTGTAATGTATAAAACTCTCCCAGGAGTAACTCTTACTCACAGCGGGTATCGGGATCCAACTATCTCATAGAAGGTATGCAATCTCATTGCAAATTTCAACACTTGAAATTCCCGATAATATTTTGCCCCTAACCTCCTATGACCTTGACAAAGGCCAACAAACCATAGGATGCTAGTCAAGTTCAACCCGTCATTTCCTGATTGAATTAAACCCACCCGCACGGCCCTTGACAAAGGCCAACAAGGTCGCACGACTACCCTAACTCAATCTGCATCATATGCATAAACAGATAAGCACCAGTTAGCTACCGCACACTGCGCCTTGACAAAGGCCAACAAACGCAGCACGAATACTAACTACTACTTATCTGAAATGACGGAGGGCTACGACAGGTTTTTCTGAAAACCTATTGCGTAATGAACTTGATATCGTTGTAGAATCAAATGGTTTTTAAAATGGAGTGTTTTTGAGGCTTTTCTAGTTTTGCTAAAGGAGTCACTCCCGGTGAAGGGATCGTCGGTCCTTTCCTCGTCGAATGAGGTGCGGGATATATCACATATATCACTGTGCAAAGCAAAACAGTTAAAAGCAATCAAAAGACAAACCGAGCGTGTAGCATCTGCCAGTTATTGCTAAAGGAGTCACTCCCGGTGAAGGGATCTCGGTCCTTTCCTCATCGAATAAGGTGCAGGATATATCACATATACCTCTGTGCAAAGCAAGAACTGTAGCTACCTGTTTTATTTTGAAATTCGATTCTACAACATCTTAGGTTTCTTTTATTTCATTAATCACATTAATGAAGTCCCATCATTTAAATACCTAATCATCACAGATAAATACGACGTACACTTATGCCATCCGCATTCGCCTCGATGTCCCCTCGTACACCGTTAGGTTAGGTAACTAACGTCAGAGCAGGGCAGGGCTAGCACGGGTGTAAAACATAAGTAACGTCTATATAATATATCATATATACTATATACTGTATCTATCACAGAACATCACATGATCACATCACAGATATCGCAGCAGAAGAATCATATGAAATATTGGATATACTAGGACGTCCGTGTTTTCAATACGAGCTAGTATAAAACACGGATTCCACGGTCGTGATGAATAGCCAAACCCACACCCCTAGACCCCTACGAGAGCGGCAAGCAACCCTACCAATTCCAGAGTTAGGAGACCCGGACTCGACTCCTCGAGTTGGTCTCCCACTGGACTCCAGAACCCGGTTACTTGTGCTCCCCTCCTTGGGTCTATCCTAGTGCGGAAAAGTAAATAATATACAAACGGTGACAACTTCCGCAACCTGGAAGTGCCCCAATAAAAGAATATTACATACAAGTTTTTACATGAATGAAAATGAAAAACACTCATCTCACATAAAAAACCCCGGCTATTCAAACACGACGATCCAATATAACATATCCAGCAACACATAACATCATATGTCATCAACGTAAGCAAACATGCGTATCCCAATTGTCGTTGACATATAGCAACGAAACCGGAGATATCACATATTACACTTACGGTCACAGAAAAGAAAGTGTAAAACTACAACAGTTGGAATCCGCAACCACCTCAGACATCGCATGCCTGACCAAATGAATTCCTTAGACATCGCATGCCTAACAATTATAAACCCCGCATTTTAGTCTCTTTATCGAAAACACTTTTCAATACCAAGTCGGGCAATTCAACAGGATTCCCGACATTTTGATCGAATGCTCGTCGCAAACTTCAGTAGGCGGCTGCACCCCCAATACCGGCGACGAAGTGCACCAAGGCGGAACACCGCTACCGCGAGCACCCGAACGGATGCTTTCGGCGACGGGGTTCTGCTACGGTCACTTGGTCGGGGCTATGGAGTGAGGCTGTCTATCAAGTTTACCCGGCGAGTATCCGCGTACGCTACGTGATTGCGACGGACTTTTGATCACATCAAAATTCCGTGGCAACCGATCAAGTGAGACTAAAGTGCTATGTTTATAACATTCATTCAGTTATCTCATAACTGTTTGTGAATTCCAATTATTGTATCCCATTCCGGATAAATAGAAAATGTCAAACTTTCCGATCGAACAATCGAACACCCAAGTTTTCCCGATACAGCTCAACACATGAAATAAGTCTAACAACATTCCGTTCGTGCCTCAGTACCAACGGTCCAGCCGTAGAAGGGTCAAGCCAACGCCTCACATGTGGCACGCCGTACTGCCCCAAACCCGAAGGTTCAAAGGGCAGTTCAAGACGGTCACATAATCGAGTTAAGGTTTGTTGTCTTCTAGAGGGACCATCGCGTTACTTGCACTACTTAGAACGTCGTTAAACTACGGAAAATCCAACACTTGGAAATTTCCCGACAGGGGAAAAATTGGGTATTTATATCCGGTCGAACTTTTTAACATATTCTAAAATTTATCCGGAAAGCCAAATAGACAAAATTTGATACCCCGATCGAAACACCGAATCCCCAAAACAACTGCAGAAAATTCAACTATTGAATAAATTTTAAAAATTCCCAGAAAACTCAGCATAATTTATCAGGAATTACTGTGCATAACATGAGGGCTGACGTCACTATCATGCCGCGGAACCGCCGCAGAAGCCTGGCTTCTGCCGCGGTTCCGCCACATATATTACTGTTCACTGGAAATTTTTTGCATCGTAATTCATATTTTTCCCTGCTGAATTTTTTAGCAATTTTTAATTTGGAAAAATCCCAGTTTTTGAAAAAAGGACAGAGAGCAAGTTTGATTCGGGGTTTCGGGTTCGTTCGGACTTCAAATTCCGTCTAGACTTCGCCTAAGGCTCTAGCTAGGCTCCGATACCACTGAAGGGTTCCTAGGCACCCTATTGAGGTCTCACAAGGCATCGATCATGCCAAATTAAAATTTTAACGGTGCCGAGAAACCCGACTACGGATCGTCGGCTAGAAGTTTAGGCGAAAAATGAACTAGTTAACAATTAACTAAGAGATACGGAAATACAACCTTTGTAGATCCGGTGCTCCACCTCCATAGCTCCGCAACGAAGTCCCCTCCGCTGTCCAAAAAGAATCCGGACTCCAGTGTCGGCTTCGTTGAAGAATAAGCGAGCTAGGTCGTCGATGTCCATGCCGAAGATGATCTACGTCGAGGCATCGCTAAATCAAGCTCCACCTTCACCTTGCCATGAAAACTTGTGAAGGAAACACACTCTACTACTTGGCAAGAGGTATAGGATGAAGAAATAGGAAGTGGGTAGACTTTAGAATTGGATTTCTCACTCATTTCATCAAGTTGCCATTGATGGTCAAGCTTTTCTTCACTTGAAGGAAGAAGAAGAAGAAGCTAAAATATTATGATAAGTTGATTAAAAAAGAAAAGAATAATCCATTCTTATCATAACATAACCCAAGTTAAGTGTAGAGAATTGACCAAGGTTAAAGAATGGTTAGGGTTAAGGAGATGAGACAAAAATGGTGACTTAATGAAAGCTTCATGTTGAAAACAAAACTAGCCACCATTTTTGACTTCTTTTCCTTTTCTCATTTATCTTTTAAATGCAAATGAAAAGATAAATGAATGAATAAAAGAAAACCCTAATCATTTACTTAACCTAGGTTTAATTCATTACACTTAACAAAAAAGATATGTATCATCAAACATGATACAATCAAGTGCACAAATCATATCGCATATGCAATGCGCACACCCGAGTGAGAAAATCCATTTAAAGTGAACCGATACTAGTTAATGCAAAGTAATATATCAAATATATAATTATGCATTAAATCATTAAATCAACACTTGATTTAACGATCCGGTCATATCGCATATAACCGACTAATATCAACAGTAACAACTTATCGAATCAACACTTGATCCGATAACTCGGCTATATCGCATATAACCGATCAATGTCACAAATCGCGAGAATCGAATACAGTATCACATACTGGTATCATTCTCGGTCCCGCACATATCTCATATGCGCTCCTATTTCGTTTCGCTTGAGCCAGGAAACCTCTGTGCAGGACTCTAAAGACTCGTCAATACTCCGGCAGCGGATGATGATCATATCAAACACCCACAAGCCGCAAGCGGTCTGCTAAACGTAACGGCCACCCGGGTATTGAGCGATCTGAAGATCGACGAGCAAGCCCGCTCACACTCCAGTGAATCCAACCAGTAACACTACCGTACAGTCCGGTCTGATCGTCTGATATATCGCATATCTCGCCTAGGGGTGGTAAACGTCAGACCCCAATAGCTCGATAAGTCGTGTCGATATGAGGTCTATAACAATTCGAGAAACTACTGGTAACACTTACCAGTAAATCTCAGCAACCCTGGCCAGGGATTTCCTGTTATAGCCAATCGAACACAGCGCAACATCAACTCCCTATACCGGGAGAGACGAATCCCTTCCTATCGCTCATTGCCTCCATGTGATTCGGGACTGTACCCAAAAACCACCGTTTTGCACGCCCTCTTGGACGTGGTAAGATGGAAATCAAAGCACAGTGGGAACCACACAAGACTCTATGACGATCTCGGGTCAACAGACTACTCTGTACCAGTGTCACCAGAGAACTGCCATCTGACGTGAGGTATAATACCATCTGGGAGTTCTCGGCGAGTCCGTCCAGTGTACCCAGTCTCTACTGAGCACCCGTATATCATCTCTGATGTCAAACACCAATGGATATGGGATCATCCATCGCCCATCTGTATGGGTCGAGAAGGTATACGCTAGTCTACTCTGGTATATCGATGCCCCGTCTCGATACACCCACGACTAGGGACTTTCAAGGATGTACTTATGGACTACCATGTCCCCACTAGTATGATCCGCATCATAGTCCAGGTAGTCAAGTACAGATCCTAAGGGCTTTACCAACATGTAACAGAGAGACAAACAGTGTACACGTTAAGGTAAAGATCAACCAGATAGCATACTATCATGTCGAGCAAGAAAGTCCTCCCTATATATGTCCCAGCATCCACTACAATATACATCCTATGTATAGTAATGGCCTCTAGGGCATACATATAACTAACAAGCAACACCCCTTAGCCCCGACCAAGTGACTGTAGGAGAACCCCGTCGTCGAAAGCATCCGTTCGGGTGCTCGCGGTTGCGGTGTTCCGCCTTGGTGCACTTCGTCGACGGTATCGGGGGTGCAGCCGCCTACTAAAGTTTGCGACAAGCATTCGATCAGGATGTCGGGAATCGTGTTGAATTTCCCGACTTGATATTGAAAAGAGTTTTCGATAAAGAGACTAAAATGCGGGGTTTATAATAGTTAGGCATGTGATGTCTAAAGAATTCATTTGGTTAGGCATGCGATGTCTAAGGTGGTTGCGGATTCCAACTGTTGTAGTTTTACACTTTCTTTTCTGTGACCGTAAGTGTAATATGTGATATCGCCGGTTTCGTTGCTATATGTCAACGACAATTGGGATGCGCATATTTACTTACGTTGATGACATGTGATGTTATGTGTTGCTGGATATGTTATATTGGATCGTCGCGTTTTGAATAGCCGGGGGTTTTATGTGAGATGAGAGTTTTTATTTTCATTCATGTAAAACTATTTGTATGTAATATTCTTTTATTGGGGCACTTCCAGGTTGCGGAAGTTGTCACCGTTATTGTATATTATTTACTTTTCCGCACTAGGATAGACCCAAGGAGGAGAGCACAAGTAACCAGGTTCTAGAGTCCAGTGGGAGACCAACTCGAGGAGTCGAGTCTGGGTCTCCTAACTCTAGAATTGGTAGGGTTGCTTGCCGCTCTCGTAGGGGTCTAGGGGTGTGGGTTTGGCTATTCATCGCGAACGTGGAATCCGTGTTTTATACAGGCTCGTATTGAAAACACGGACGTCCTAGTATATCCAATATTTCATATGATTCTTCTGCTGCGATATCTGTGATGTGATCATTTGATGTTCTGTGATAGATACAGTATATAGTAAATATGATATATTATATCAACGTTACTTATGTTTTACACCCGTGCTAGCCCTGCCCTGCTCTGCCATTAGTTATCTAACCTAACGGTGCACGAGGGGACATCGAGGCGAATGCGGATGGCATAAGTGTACGTCGTATTTATCTGTGATGTTTAGGTAACTTAAATGATGGGACTTCATTAATATGATTAATGAAAGAAAAAGAAACCTAAAGATGTTGTGGAATCGAATTTTCAAAAACAGGTAGCTACAGTTCTTGCTTTGCATCGCGGTGTTCCTTGTAGAACATCCTGCACCTTATTCGATAAGGAAAGGGCCGAGATCCCTTCACCGGGAGTGACCACTTTAGCAATAACTGGCAGATGCTACAACCCTCGGTCTGTCTTTTGATTGCTTCTATAGTTCTTGCTTTGCATAGTGGTATATATGATATATCCTGCACCTCATTCGACGAGGAAAGGGCCGACGATCCCTTCACCGGGAGTCACCCCTTTAGCAAAACTAGAAAAGCCTCAAAAGCACTTCATTTTAAAATCATTTGATTCTACAACGATATCAAGTTCATTACGCAACAGGTTTTCAGAAAAACCTGTCGTAGCCCTCTGTCATTTCAGATAAGTACTAGTTAGTATTCGTACTTCGTTTGTTGACTATGTTAAGGCGTAGTGTGCGGTAGCTGATTAGTGCTTATCTGTATAAGCATATGACGATTGGATTAGGGTAGTCGTGCGACTTTTTTGACTATGTTAAGGGTCGTGCGGGTGGGTTTAATTCAATCGGGAAATGACGGGTTGAACTTGACTAGCACTTATGATTTGTTGACTATGTTAAGGTCATATAGCTGCTAGGGGCAAAATATTATCGGGAATTTCAAGTGTTGAAATTTGCAATGAGATTGCATACCTTCTATGAGATAGTTGGATCCCGATACCCACTGCAAGTAATTATTACTCCTGGGAGAGTTTTACACATTACAATTAGCCGATCTAGTAGGTGTCTAGAAAGGTGTTAACGGGGTTACGCCTCTGGGAAAACGAGCTTTACATTAATTAGGTCTGTGCGAAAGCACGGGGCACCTCCCTCAAAGTACCGACACTGGCCAGGCTGAAAGATTGGCGAACTTGTAGCTTGTAATTAATCCCGGCTAGTCTTTCCTTCTAGGGTTTGAAGGAAGATTTGATAAAAACAGTGGGAGCCATCCTGATTAGATAAAATAATAACCAATCTATTCTTGCAAGAGCGCACGCAGAGTGTTTTCTTCTCTCTCTCTCCAGGTAGCGACCAGATCACGCCTTAATCAAGATAATAATACAGATATTTGACCGAACCCGCTTGTTATACTGAGCTGGGGAACGTTGGTCCCGCTCCAACTTATAACTGTTATAAGACAGAGCAGGTAATTGGGGAATACCAGATTTCCCGTGCCGCCCAAACGAAGAAAGTGCATGCTGATGCATCTTCTTCGGGTGTGTTCATTACAGAGAACTGTTTCTCAGTATCCTTTACGTCCTGGGTATGTGATACCAGATCAGGATCCCGCATATGTAATTTGTTACAGGGCTACAGAAAGGTAGAGAACTGAGAACGGGTGATAAGTTTCATGAGGCGGAAAACGGTGCAAGCATTGCAGCCAAGTCTGTTGGTCACTATCACCCTGTATTACCAGAATACATTGATTCTGAACAAATGTTATTGGATACCGAACCTGATGTACAAAATCATATCAGTCTCTTTATCAGTAAAGAAAGGATATAATTTTGTATTGTTGGATAATGTTTTGAACATTTCCTAAATCAAGAGTTGATGGGTTCAGGCACGTTATCTAAAAGTATTGACGTTCTAAATCAAACTACAGTTCTTAGTATACAGAACACACACAAGAAAAAGAGTTCAGAAATGAACGAATCCTTCTTGAGGTATTATAGACTAGGTCATATCAATGCGACTCGACTAGCTAAAATTACATTAAGATGCATATTTAAATTAGTTTGAATTTACATCTTGTGAAACTTGCCAGTCATGTCACAGAGATAAGATGACCATAGCTCCGTTTACTGGAAACAGAGAAAGAGTTATTGAACTCTTGGTATGATACATGGTGATGTATGAAGGTCCCCTGTCTATACATACCAAGACCGGTTCTTTGTATTTCATTACATTCTCTGATAATCTCTCAAGATTCAGACATATGTTCCTGTTGAAACACAAGTCCGAAGCTTTTGAGATATTCACAGAATATAAGTTAGAAATAGAGAACCAAAAATGGGTATAAGTATTATGTCACTTGATGTGATCGAGGAGGAGAATACTTAAGCACGGAATTCCTGGATTATTCTAAAGGAGAATGAGATTCTCTCTCAGCATTACTCCTCCGTATACACCACAGCACGTCGGTGTATCGGGACAGAGCAATCACACCCTATATGATAAGGTGTGCTCTATGATGAGAACTACTGAGTTACCTATTTCCTTTTGGGAGTTATGCACTTGAGAAGCTGCATACCTATTGAATAGGGTTCAAAACAAATCAGTTGCCTACCACTTCATATGTGATATGGAAAGGGAAGAGCTCATTTCTTAAGTTAGTTAAGATTTGGGGTTGTTCAGCTTATGTCTGAAGGCAAAATCCGGACAAGCTCGAGGCAAAGTCAGTTCTGCAGAAGTTTGTTGGATATCCCAAGAATACACAAGGGAATATCTTCTACCTAACCGAGGAACAAAAATGTTTTGTTTTCTCAGCATTCCACCTTTGTGAAAGGGAATTTCTTTTGAAGAAAATTAGTGAACATGAGGTAGAACTGGAAGAAGTTTCAGCTATACAAACTGCAGCTGATGATTTTGTAGAACCGAATGATTCAATAGTTTCCAACGAACCTCAGCCTCTCCGCCGATCTAGTAGGGTTCCTCACCCACCTGAGAGATACTTCTTTTTCTCTATGACAGTGGGAGTGAGGATTGCATCATGAGATGATGACCCAACTAGTTTCGAGCTGGCCATCAGGAGTGGGACTCTGTAAGAATGGCTGGATGCTTAGTGATCTGAGATGGAATCCTTATACACCAACAAAGTATGGACTTTGGTTGCTTTATCTGAAGGGTTAAATCCCCATCAGGAGTAAGTGTATCTTGAGAAGATTACTTGGTGTACATGGAAAAGTTGAGACTTTCAAAGCTAGACTTGTTAAAAGTTTGCATCATTAACTAGGTATGGATTATGTTGAAACCTTTTCTAAGTAGCTATGCTTAAGTCCATACAGATCCCACTTGCCACGGCTACATACCATGACTACGATATCTGGTGGTTGGGTGTCATGACAGCTTTTCTAAATAATGTTTTAGAAGAGAGCGTCTATAAGTACACAGCCAGAGGGCTTCGTAGATAGTGGGAGCAGCAGAAACGAGTACAAGATGTTTTATAGGATAAAGCAGGCATCGCGGAGTTGGAACGTCTGTTTTGATGTGGTAGTCAAAGAGTTTGACTTCATCAAAATGGTAGATGAACCTTGTACATACAGAAAGGTAGTAGGGAGTATGGTAGAGATCCTCGTAGAGTACGTGGATGACATACTCTTGATAGGGAAGGAGTTTCCTATGCTACGCTCGGTCAATCTCCGCTTATCACAAGGATTCTCCATATAGGATCAAAGTGATACCTACTAAATCCTGGGTTTTGGATCTATGAGATAGATCTAATTGGATGTTAGGATTCTCACTAGTTATAGTGAGATGGTATCAATCGATCCTGGGGACAATCACTGGAAAGATTCCAGGGTGATAAGGACGACTGAATGTCAGTCACAAGCATTGTCTTTACCCTCAGTAAAGGGACGGTATGTTGGAAGAGTTCCAAGCTAGATACCGTGGCATACTAGACGATAAAGGCTGGATACATCGCTACTTAAGATGCTACCAAAGAGGCAGTCTGGATGTATATTAGTTCATGAGATGAACTTTGTTCCCTCCATTGTGTGACAGTGGAGTTGTGGCTTATGCCGAGGAACGCCCGTCCCATCAGTGATCCAGAAATATTCTAAGGCAAGTGTCACCTGATCATGGAGATGGTTGATCTCCAGGGGATCGAGGTTAGGAGAGTAGACTCAGAGGACAACACGGCGGATCCACTCGCAAAGGCTTTTTCCCAGAGAGAGACTATGATAGGATGGTTGAATATGAGATACTACAACCACTGTTATCAGATAGCCCTAGTGCAAGTGGGAGATTGTTAGTTATATGTATGCCCTAGAGGCCATTACTATACATGTGTTGTATATTGTAGTGGATGCTTAGACATATATAGGGAGGACTTTCTTGCTCGACATGATAGTATGCTATCTGGTTACTCTTTACCTTAACGTGTATACTGATTATCTCTCTGTTACATGTTGGTAAAGCCCTTAGGATGTGTACTTAACTACCTGGACTATGATGCGGATCATACTAGTGGGGACATGGTAGTCCATAAGTACATCCTTCAAGGTCCCTAGTCGTAGGTATATCGAGACGGGGCATCGATATACCAGAGTAGACTAGCGTATACCTTCTCGACCCATACAGATGAGCGATGGATGATCCCATATCCATTGGTGTTTGACATCAGAGATGATATACGGGTGCTCAGTAGAGACTGGGTACACTGGACGGACTCGCCGAGAACTCTCAGATGGTATTATACCTTACGTTAGATGGCAGTTCTCTGGTGACACTGGTACAGGTTAGTCTGTAGACCCGAGATCGTCATAGAGTCTTGTGTGATTCCCACTGTGCTTTGATTTCCACCTTACCACGTCCAAAAGGGCATGCAAAACGGTGGTTTTTGGGTACAGTCCCGAGTCACATGGAGGCAATGAGCGATAGGAGGGGTTTCGTCTCTCCCGGTATTGGGGGTTGATGTTGCGTTGTGCTCGATTGGCCATAACAGGGAAGTCCCTGGTCAGGGCTGGTTTAGAGATTTACTGGTAAGTTTTACCAGTAGTTTCTCGACCCGTTATGAGCCTCTCATCGGCATGACTTATCGGTTATTGGGGTCTGACGTTTACCACCCCTAGACTTGATATGCGACATATCAGACGAGGAGACCGGACTGTACGGTAATGTCACTGTCAGGCTTTTTGCAAGAGTTGGAGCGGGCTTGCTTGCTGATCTTCTGATCGCTCAATACCCGGGTAGCCGTTACGTCCAGCTAGTACCGCTGACGGCTTATGGGTGTTTGAAATGATCATCACCTACTGCCGGCGTATTGACGAGTCTTTAGAGTCCTACATAGAGGTTGTACTGGCTCAGGCAAAACGAGATAGGAACGAATATGTGATATGTGCAGGACCGAGAATGATACGAGTATGTGATACCGTATTCTATTCTCGCGATGATTGTATCGAATGGTTGTATGCGATATAACCTAGTCATCGAATCAAGTGTTGATTCGATAAGTCGATACATTGGATATTAGTCGGTTATATGCGATATGACCGGATCGTTAAATCAAGTGTTGATTTAATGATTTAATGTATAATTATATATATTTGATATATTGTTTTACATTAACTAGTATTGGTTCACTTTAAGCATTTGTTTTTCTCACTTGTGCACAAGTTAATTTATATGTGATATATATTCATTTGTGTACAAATTTGTATCATGGTTATTGATACAAAAGTCATGGGTGTACAAGACTAATACCATACAAATTATAGGTTTAGGTTTTTATATTTAAAGTAATTCAAAAACAATTGGATAATGAGTTAAAATGCATGAAGCTTCATGAAGCTTATGTTGCATTGACTTAGTCCATTTGTTTTGTTTTACTTTGGATATTATTAAACCTAACCACTATAATTAACCTATGGTAATGTCTCTACATGAGTTAAGTATATGATACTTACTCACCATGGTTAACACTCTCTCTTGATCGTTATCCTCATATATTCATTTGAGTTCATCTTCTTCCTCCTTGATCTTCAAGCTAGGGTTTGAAAAAGAGAGAGATTCCAAGTGAGAAATCAAAATCTAAAGAGTACCCATTTCCTATCTCACCATCCTCTACTAGACTAGCACTTTAGTTTAGGGTGTTTGCTTCACTAATTCTTTGATTAGTGAGGTAGAAGCTTGAGTCCGTATTCCCTCGACGTAGATCATCTTCGGCATCGAAGACTTCAAGCGATCCCGTTGCAACTTCTCAAGGAGCCGTCCGAGAGTCCGGAGTTGGATGATCGCAGCGAAGGTACGTCGTCACGGAGCTTTGGAAGTGGTGGACCGGATCTACAAAGGTTGTAGTCCCTTCCCTTTAGTGATAATTGTTATCTACTAGATTTTGTTTCGCCTAATATCTAGTTAACGATCTAGCTTAGGGTTGTTCGGTACCTAAAATTTTTAATCCGGCATGGTCGATGCCTTGTAGAGCCTCATTACTGTGCCTAGTAACCCTACACTTTTGCTTTCTAGATTTCTCTAGTAAGCAAATTATTCACCAAGTTTGGATTTTGAAGTGAGAATAGCCACCACAACATCATTCTACACAAGTCTTGCCCACTTGTTTATAGTGTTAGCTTCATTTCTTTCTCTTGATCAAGTGAAGTTGCAAGCTTGGACAAAGGAGCTTCGGATGGATCGTCGTGGACACTAGAAGACTTCAAGCGAACCCTTCTCCAACCCTCAAGTGGCCAAGGAGTCTAGCGTAGGGAGCTATAAAGGTTGTACTCTCAAAACCCTAGCCTTTGTTGCTTGTGATGTTGATTAAAGTTATGAAACCCTAATTTTCTAGGATTGATTCTTTGTATGCTTACTTAGCACCCTAAAAATTTAATCTTTGGTACATGTGATGCTTCCAAACCCTTCATGAGGTACTAGGTAAACCTAACATTGGTATCAGAGCCGACCTAGAACATTAGGCGACACTTTAACGAAGTAAAAACTCCGATCGAACCAAAATACGGTTTTTCTGGACAATTTTTGAAACTGTGGTTTTTCCAGAATTAAAATTACTTAAAAAATACAGCAGGAAAATCTAAGAAAGACTGTGAAATACGAAACCATGAGCCGTTCAAGCCGTCGCGGAACCGGGGCCAATCCTTGCTTGGGCCGCGGCTCCGCGGCCGTACAGAGGCTTCATAGCTTCTTATTTACACAGTAATTCCTATACCTGCTTGTATATTGTTTTAGGTATGTTTAATCTGATTCATGTGCTGATTGTTCTGGGGATGGTTTTGAGTTCAATGATTCGATCGGAATTTTGATTTCGTGTCTTTTCCGGGTAAATTAGAAAGTATTGAATTGTTCGAACGAGTATCATTTGCTCACTTTTCACGGGGTTTAAATCTTTCGGAGATACGTGCAAGTTTTGTGGTGGACCCTCTAGAAGACAACAAACCTTAACTCGATTATGTGACCGTCTTGAACTGCCTTTTAAACCTTAGGGTTTGGGACAGTACGGCGTGCCACATGTGAGGCGTTGGCTTGACCCTTCTACGGCTGGACCGCTACTACTGTGACACGCTCTGGGTTTTTGAACTCCGCTCAAGTGTTGAGCTTTAGGGAATTTTGGGTATTTGATCATTCGTTCGAAAACTTTAATACTGTCTATTTATCTGGAATGTGATGCAATGTGTGGAATTCATATAGCTAAACATGAAATACGAAGTATGTGATATTTCGCATTTACGATGTCTAAAGAAAATGTGGATTCCAGATATTGCAGTTTTACACTTTCTTTTCTGTGACCGTAAGTGTAGTATGTTCGATATCGCCGGTTTCTTTGCTATACATCAACGACAATCGAGGTACGCATACTTACTTACGTTGATAATATATGATATTATGTGTTGCTGAGATATGATGTACAGGATTGTCGCGAATGAATAGCCGGGGGGTTTTATGTAAGATGAGAGTTTTATTTTTCATTCATGTAAAATTCAAATGTGATGTAATATTCTTTTATTTAGGGCACTTCTGGGTTGAGGTTGATGTCACCAGTGTTGTATATTATTTACTTTTCTGCATTAGGATAGACCCAAGGAGGGGAGCACAAGTGATCGGGTTCTGGGGTTCAGTGGGAGGCCATCTCGAGGAGTCGAGACCAGGTCTCCTAAACTCCAGGATTGGTAGGGTCGCTTGCCACTCTCGTAGGGGTCTAGGGGTGTGGGCTTGGCTATTCATCGCGACTGTGGAATCCGTATTTTCTATTGTTGGCTAAATACTAAATACGGACGTCCTAGTATATCCCACATTATATATATATGTTTCTGCTGCCTGTATTCTGTGATATCTGAGACGAATGATATATTATATATGAGATATATAGTAGACGTTGCTTATGTTTTACACCCGCGCTAGTCCCGTCCCGGTATGCCGTTAGTTAAGTAACCTAACGGTGCATAACGGAACATTGCGGCGAATGCGGATGGCATAAGCGTACGTGTTATTTTCGTTTCTTTTCTGTGATTGGCTTAAGGACTTAAATGATGGGACTACATTAATATGATTAATGTAAAGAAAATAAACCTAAAAAGATGTTGTAGAATCGGATTTGAAAACCACTCGGCTCATTATGAAAAAGCTGTATTTCAAAAACTACGGAGCACAAGCCACTCCTTTTGAAAACCATTGGATTCTACGACGATATCAAGTTCAAAGCGTTAAAGATTTTCTTAAAAATCATCCGCAACCCTCCGTCATTTTAGGAAGTAGAGTACTTAGTATTCGTGCTACGTTTGTTGACCTTAGCCAAGGCGTAGTGTACGGTAGCTAAGTGATGTCTTCCTATAATGCATATGATGCAGATTAATTAGGACGGGCATATGACTTTGTTGACCTTAGCCAATGGTCATGTAAATGGGTCTGATTAATCAAGAAATGATGGGCTGAACTTGACTAGTACTTATGATTTGTTGACCATAGCCAAGGTCATAGGTACTAGGGGTAAAAATCACATCGGGAATTTCAAGTGTTGAGATTTGCAATGAGATTGCATACCTTCTATATGATGGTTGGATCCCGATCCCACTGTGGGCAATAGTTGCTCCTAGGAGAGTTTTGCAGTTTACAATTAGCTAACTCATTAGGTGTCTAGAAAGGTGTTAACGGGGCTACGCCTCTGGAAAAACGAGGTTTACTTTAATTAGGTCCGTGCGAAAGCACGGGGAACCTCCCTCAAGTACCGACACTGGCCTGGCTGAACGGTTAGCGAAGTTGTAGACTGTAATTAATCCTGGCTAGTTTTCTTTTTAAGGTTTGAAAGAAAAACTTGATTAAAGCAGTGGGAGACATCGATTAGACAAGATAATAACCAATCTGATCTATACAAGAGCTTTCGCTGAGTGTATTCTTTTCTTTCTCTTAATGGCAGATACCAATGACTGGACTCAAGCTTCTACTAGATAAAAAAAACTAAATGGGACCAATTATAAAGACTGGCTGAGGAATCTGAAAATAGCCTTGACTTATGATAAAGTATCATATGTCCTCATGGCTTCAGCCCCGCCCACCCCAGGTCCAAAATCATCAGTTGCGGATATTGAAGTCCGCAAGACATGGGACGCTGACTGTGCCACGGCCAAATGCCTCACGCTTGCATCGATGGACAATACACATCAAAAGCAGCACGAGAATATGGACATTCATGACATATTCCTCCATACAAAGGAGTTGTATGGAGAGCAATCCCGCGTATTACAATACGAAGCATCAAAGAAATTATTTCAGATGCGAATGGCCCCTGGCACATCAGTAGGAGACCATGTTCTGAAGATGATAGCTCTCATAGAAGAGCTTGAGGACCTTGGATGGACGATGGACAATGAACAATATACTGATATTATTCTGCAGTCCCTCCCCTCCACCTTTGCTCAGTTCATAGTTAACTTCAACATGCACAACATGGAGAGGGAGCTACCTGAACTCCTTAATATGTTAAGGAGTGCAGAGAGCACACTGAAATCAGTGAAAACTCCCATTATGACTGTTGGACAATCTTCCTCTTCTCGCCCAAAGGCTAAGGCCAAGGGAAAGAAAAAGAAGAAGCCCACCAATCCTAAGGGTGGAGTTAAAAAGGTGAAGAGAAAGGAAAAGTCCAAAGATGGAGACTCGGGGAAAGGTGAATGTTTTCATTGCCACAAAACAGGATATTGGAAGCACAACTGTACGGAGTACTTGAACCTCAAGAAGAAGCATGGGGATGCTTCCACTTCAGGTGTGTTTGTGACAGAAAACTGTTTTTCAATAAACTCTGCTTCCTGGGTATTAGATACCGGTTCAGGTTCTCACATTTGCAAGTCTATGCAGGGGCTGAGAAATAGCAAAGTTTTGAAGACAGGTGACCATACTTTCCGCGTTGGAAATGGTTCCAATGTACATACAGTCGCAGTGGGAGAGTATCATTTGGGGTTGCCATCTAGGTGTATATTGGTTTTGAACCCATGTTATTTTGTACCAAGTATGCTATGTAATATAATATCAGTTTCTTTGTTAGACAATGAAGGATAGAACTTTATATTGCAAAACAATATTATGAACATTCACCTAAATCAAATGTTGGTTGGGTATGGTATACTTAATAACGGGATATACGTCCTAAATCAACACACAGTTTTCAGTATACAACATACTAAGAAAAGAAACTTTCAGAAATAAATGAAGCTTTTCTTTGGCACTGTAGACTTGGTCATATTAACGAAACAAGACTAAATAAGTTACACAAAGATGGATATTTAAACCCTTTTGAATATAAATCTTATGCGACTTGCCAGTCTTGTATCAAGGGTAAAATGACCAAAACTCCGTTTACCGAACACGGAGAAAGAGCTACCAAGCTCCTAGGACTCATACATAGTGATGTATGTAGGCCAATGTCTACACAAGCTAGAAACGGTTTTTCTTACTTTATTACTTTCACTGACGATTTCTCAAGATTCGGTCATGTATTTTTATTAAAGCACAAATCCGAAGCTTTCGAGAAATTCACTGAATATAAACAAGAAGTAGAAAAACAAACCGGCTTGAGTATCAAGATGCTTCGATCAGATCGAGGTGGGGAATACCTCAGTATAGAATTTGCAAACTTCCTAAAAGAGAATGGGATTCTCTTTCAGCTCACTCCTCCTTACACACCACAGCACAATGGTGTGTCTGAACGACGGAATAAGACCCTATTAGATATGGTCCGGTCCATGATGAGTGACGCTGAGTTACCTGTCTCATTTTGGGGGCATGCATTGGAAACTGCAGCGTTTCTTTTGAACAGGGTTCCAACCAAAAGCGTATCTACCACCCCATATGAGATATGGCATGGGAAGAGACCATCTCTTAAGAGAATTAAGATTTGGGGTTGCCCGGCCTATGTTAATGTCACGTCCCGAAAGTACGGAACATGACCGGCACTTAAACTACGAAACGTCTCCAGGCGTACGTAATCTAAGTAAACCGAAAACCCAGAAATCCAAACCAAGAAAGGAAGTAGAATGAAGGAAAACCAATTTAAAACAAGTAGTTTTAATAGCATAAGCCGAATTATGCGGTTTTTAAGAACATCAAAATTTACTGAAAATTTCGGCAGAGTCCCCTTTGTAAATACTGGCTCCCAAACGGGATACAACATGAATAGTATACGAAATCAATAAAAAGGCATCCCCAAGCGGGAGCTAGCTCTTCGTCAATCGACGATCACAACCACACAAGCAATATAATATACAACGCCAACGGCGAGGATCAAAACTCAAAAAGAAACTCAAAACCACCAGAAATATAACGAGCGACTCTAAGGTCCAAAGAATAAACAACACTGGTCTCTATCTCAATAAATACATGTTTGGTTGATGGAATTTACTAGATACAACGGAATAATATTATACAAGGTAATATGATGGGTACGATACAAGAAAAACCCACCTACTAGCAAGTCACCCGAATGAAACTGAGCCCGCAAAGCCGTAATGAAACCTGTACGGCAAACCTGCAAGAAACTGGGGCACAACGGGGGTGAGTTGCCAACTCGTGAATAGAAAAACATCTACGCACAGAAATCGCATAAATAACGCAATCCTAGGTCAATGATCATAATATATTCTCAAAAATGTATATAACATGCAGCCTATAACAAGGCTAGGGTAAATATCTAACCCGAGTGTAATCTCATGTGGCCGTGTCTGTGCCTCAGGTAGCAATATATCATATGAATGAGGTATGCATGCATGAAACAGAATACATCTAAATAAAGAAACTGTTTTCATAATTTAGTGAGATTTCCTTCGTATTTTTAAACTGAGGTATCATAAATGAAATCAGTATCAACAGTGTCTAGCATCGACACAAAACATAAATCTCACTGTCTCGAAATATCAATGTCTCAATCTCAATATCTAGGGCGCCGTCAGTCCAGACCGGCCCCTACCATCCATCTCAAGACCACGACGGTATCCTCCGGATATCCGACGTGTCGGGTAATATCACCGGTAGGTAGTGCTCCCCAGCCAGGCTCAACGTCAACACCACATTCCTCTTGCCCCGGGGTACCATACCGGGCCCACCATATACCCGAAACGGTTCCTCCACTCCTCGAATCGGGTCTCGAAATCCATCAGCAAACTCATGGTGGACGACTCATACATCATAGGAAAACCGCACTTTTTATTTTAAAAGAGAGAAAAGGTTTATTTATGTTTTTGCGGTTTTCCTCCAAATCCAGAAAATCTCATGGAAATCCGAATCCAAAACCTCAATAACACGTAAAATAGTGAATATATGCATGAGAATCCATGAATGCGGCATAACGATGAATAACAGTATGCATGAAGTGACAAGTAATAACTATAATATCTAAGCTGCCATATAAGGTAAGTACACTAATATTATGTCAAACTACTAGCTCTCTAGCTAAGTTAAGCAATAATGTTTTCTAAGGTGTACGTGACATGGCAATTACCGATGAAGATGTGTGTGAGCCGGCAATTAAGTGTACGTGGTACCTACGCATCATCGGTAATGGTGCTGGTGTCCTAACAGCATGATATCACTAATGGAGTATGAAACATAAAATAAGCATGCGATGTGAAGCGGACCACAAAAATGAGCGGGAGCTGAAAACTAGACGCAACTATAACAATCTGCATTAATCTAATATAAGTCCTACAAATGGTGCCTTTTGAAATAACACGAATCATGGGTTTTGAAAATAGGGGCTACGGTGTTTTTTATGAAAAGATACGTCTTTTGAAATATCCGTAGGATCCCTTGGGCTGTCTTTAAGAATGCCCACGATTCATTGGTTTTTGAAATAGGTACGAAGTCTAATCTAATCTAACAACTACACGAAACTATACGGCTGAACTAACAAGCTGAACTACAAGTAAGGGAACCGCCTATCATCTGAGTCGATACATATACATACCTGTATATGTATAGTCGGTGATCCCGCCTCAATAATATCATATCCGATACCCTATCTATAATCAGGCATTCCAAGTCAAGAGTGCGGATCAATCATCAATATAGCTCGTACGTAAATCCGTCGTATGGCATCCCAATCTGGGTACGGGTCAATATCACATTCATCATACTATTCACCGGGTATCCTCTTTATCAAATATCATGATCGGGGTACTGATCTACGTCTAGTACCATACTGATACCGCCTACGTATGCATGGACGTGTGTGAAACACTACGTCAAGGACCCACTACAACGTCATGTCGTATCTCAAATACGAACCCTGCTATATCGCCGATCTCACGGCCTCAAATCAAATCTCATCGACTCAGCTCAATCCCAAGTATCATTCTCAAATCCGTATGTGAACACATAGTCCCATACCCATGTGAACCCATAACTATAAAGAATCCCATGAGCACATATCAATAGGAATGTATGCAAGTATGTATGTGTGTATGTGTAGTGCAACACTACCCTAGGGTTCGCAACACTAAGGTAATCCAACACACCAATATCCATCCTAAGCAACGTTATTAATCCCAAATAACATATAATAAATGTTGGTGTGTATACGCATCCGTATACACCACCACGGACTGCGGGGGTGCTATACGCCATCCACCCGACTTCTCCCCGTAGATATAAATCTACTCACCTGGTCCTCGCTCGCCGGTGCCGACGTCGCCACGCGCTTGCTTGTCGTCTCGAAGTCTGCATGGGGTACCTGCTTATCATAACGCACCGTATCGGATTAAAACTAAATTCGAAATCGAAACGGCATACGAAAATCAAATCGGCACGCGTATCACGCATAGGTCCAAACCTATCGCCTACGCATGCAAGAATAATCAAACCAACCCTCGATGTCGATGTACAAACGTCAAACCATCGAGAAAAATCCAATCACACTCATTTGCACATTCACGAACACTAATTTTAATATAAACTAGGTTAAAACTCACAAAAACCCCAACTTTACTTAAAAAGTCACTTTTCCGAAAATCTAGCAAGCACAATTCGCCGTTTTTGTACAAAATAGGATGTTTAAATGAATGTAGCGGCCAATATATTTATTAAATATCTTAAATAAGTCATAGAAACAATTTCCGGAATTTAATCTCATTAAATTCCAAAAACCCTAATATTCTAGTTTACAAAATACCCTTTTTTTTAACAATTTCATAGCAAAAAAATGCGCAAACTACAATTTAGGTTGGATTTCCATGAACTAAAGTGTTAAACTACACTTAATAAAGTTAATAATATGATAAAAACCCTAACCATATTTTTAATCTCACATATAAATGCATTTCATAAAACCCTAGTTTGCACAAAAGCTTAATTTGGACATTTTTCAAGTAACAACTTGTAATATGCAACTAGATAAATTTTAACAATTTTTCAAGATGTTAGCTCACATCGCAAACCATGCACAAGTGATCACAACCCAATTTCAAAACAAAACTCTAACTAGAATTCCTTAATCATACAATTGAACCCACATAAAGCCAAATTAACACTTAATTAAGCTAACTACAAGCAATTAACAACAATTTAAGCAAAAGGGTTAGAATTTACCCAAACAAATTGAAGATCACACAAGCACACATAGCCCTCCAAAATGCTCCCTTGTCACCAAAATCCATGTTATACGGGCTAAGCTAAAATGGGTAGGAGTCGGATTTTGATTTGGATTTTTGCTTGATTTTTTGTGGATTTTTCTTTGGATTTTCTTTGATGGAACAAAGAGAGGAGAAGAGGAAAATGGGGCTGTTGGGGGGGTTGCTGGTTTCGGCCAGGTTGTGGGGGGGGGTTGGGTGAGGGAGGAGAGAGAGTGAGGTGGAGAAAATAACAAGTAAGGAAGTCCAAGTCAACACAAAGTCAAAAGTCCAACTCATTTATCCATTTTCTTTTCTTTTCTTTCATTTCTTTTCCTTGAAATCCAAGTGGGGACAAAAGAGGGGGCTGCTGAATTCTTCAAGGGGATAAGTGAATGGAGGTGTGTGGGTGTGGGTATGGGTGTGGGGTGATGAAAAATGATAAATACAATACCCCAAACATCCATTTACGCTTAAAAAAAGCCTTTTTTCTTCAATAATTTCTAAACCGTTTTGGCAAATGATTTCGTTCCAAAAACCACTTGATAAAATTTTATTTAATGTTTTATGATGCAAAAAATTTGTTTCAACTCATTCCAATTTGTAATTTTCCCTAATTAAATGTATTAGTGACGGCTTAAATAATAATAAAATAATATTTTTTTCAGAAAATTTGAAATTTCACCAGCGGCTCAATAAACACCAAATAATAGCAATTACATAGCTAGAATATGTATATTTAATTTTTATAATAAGATATTTGCATTTTGACTTTTTACAGAAAACCCCCTTATTTTACCGATTTTTCGAAATTTCACCGAAACGATTTTCGAAGCGTTACAATCTTCCCCCCTTAAAGAAATTCGGTCCCCGAATTTAAATTCAAACTCTCCCAAATACTAAAACATCTAAGAAAACCCATCAAGTCGTCGGGGCTCCGAAATTGTAAATACATAAAACAAATCGTAGCGCAACGCATGCACTTGAAAAATGAGCATATAACTCAAATCAAAACTCCGTCAAGCATCCCGCAATCATCGGAGTCATGGAGAAGACATCAATGCCAAATCCAAATCAAAACCAATATGACATAACTCGAAACTATACATGTAAATATCGAATCTATATCTGTAAATATCTGAAGGAAATGCATGCCAAATCTCTTTAAGTCGCTGTGCAACGCGTATAACACTGCACAGTGGCGGACGTCTATCATAAGAAAATAACTATATACATATATACCTTTGTTTGAAATGTACGTTCCGCCGTTTTGGAAACAATTTAGAAGGGTCTTCTTGTTTTAAACATTTCGTGTCATATCAGACACGTAGGTAAATACTGAGGCTATAGCTCGCTTTTTGGAAATCCCTTCAATAACTATCAATGCATGCAAAATATATTCAGGTACTGTCCTCTGACTAGTCCTGCTCAGTACGAAAACACATAGCAATATCATAAAAACGTACTGCTCTATACGAAATCAATCCCCAAAATATGCACATGAATGCTACGTGCGTCTGGTGCGCACGGAAATCAAAATCCATGAATGTGCCATACATGCGCACAGAAACAACATCTAAGTGCATCGGGTGTGCACGAAACATCTGTCGTAGGCAACATGTGTGCCTGACAGCAAAATCAGGTACATCTGACATGCACGAAAAATCTCGATTTAGTGCATCTGGTGTGCACCAAAATCGCATCTCAAGACATGCGCTCAACATGCGCGAAAATCCAAATCAGGTGCATCCATCGTGCACGAAATCATGAAATCCAATATCAAGCGCCGAACGTGCGCAAAATCAATCAGGTGCACAAGGTGCACAAAACAAATATCGAGTATCACAATCGAAATCGAAGTCCAGTGCACACTGCAAGCATATAATAACTATACAGAGTGCATGAACCAATTCGTGTGCGTGCATACGCACAAAATCAAGTCAAATGTCTAAAACCGTAAAATCACAAACATGTGAAACCCAAGCACGAAAATGATATCAAATGCAACACTGTGCAAAGATCGTAACTCCTCAATCATCAAAATCAAATCATGCGAATAAATCACCCAAAATATCGAAATCAATAATGGCGGAATAGTATCGCTCAAGTGCATCCTCTAAGAATCTCGGGCCAACTGTCGCGGTCACTAATGGGACGTCTCGTCGATGATCATGAACTCTGGCCTGCTGGTGTGCGTAACCATGACCACTCCTGGGTCAAGGTCTTCACTGTGAATTACCAATCTTTCGGTCCATCGGCTCATCGGCCCTGTCAGGTATGCTAACGGGGACGATTCCGTTCTGACACTTCTCTGGTCATCTCTTGGTCAATCATCGCGACCACTCGTAAGACAGCATATCACTGGCGTCGGCCTCTGGCTCTCTGAATGTACGTGACACATCTGATCCTGAGTGCAAGTATCATTGCAGCAGTGTCCTGGAAGGAATCCTGCTCACGGTCTCTTCCATGTCTCGTCTCTGCCAACTGTCCGGAAGTCATTGTCCTTTCCGATATCTGCATCTTGAACTGGAATGACTGCATACTCATCGCGACTCCTTCTGGAAGGTAAGTCCAAGTACCATGCCTCGGCATGCGCATCGCCTCTCTGATGTCGGCGGAGTGGAACATCATCTCATCTAGATCTGGTGCGAACCTCTTACTCCACTTTTCTCTAATGTCGTCTGCTTTGGACTCGTTTCGTCGCGGCTGCAGGGACAGAGCTCTAACGACTATCCTCGAATCTGGAGTCTCCCAAGAAATGCATCTCACCACCTAGCATCCGAATTAAGTCGAACCATCCAATCGATTGTCAAAACCTCATAATCCCCCAAGGGCTCAACATCTTGGGTACAGTTTAATAGTATCGAGTACATACCACAGCATCGGTGGTCCAGCCGTAGAAGGGCAAACCCAAGCCTCACTAATGGCGCCGTAGAACTGCCGCAAACCCGAAGGTTCAAAGGCTTTCACACGGTCATTAAGTCGAGTTAGGGTTTCATTCTTCTAGAGGGACCATAGAATTGCCTGCATGTCTTTCCGACTACTTTAAACTTGGAATAATAGGTTTCCGACATTCGATCGTCTCTGTCGACCCTCACGTCTCTGCGTGAAGTCGTCTCTAGCTGGAATCAATCTATCTGATGACCTCGCATCGGGGTAAGCGAACGATCCACATGTCCTAGTCATTCATCCTAGATGACTAGCGACCTCCTATCATCTCTTAGTACAACTTATACTGCAATAGCTCCAACATCTGGGGCGATATCTCGTCGTTCGCAGCAATAACTGGCTCACTCGTCTGCATGCTGAACCGTGCCTCAATAATCAGGAGTAAGCAACACACCAACGGTCATCAAAATCTGGCTGGCCTCCATCATTGGCTCAATTCTCTAGTGTCGATCAGCACCTCCGAGTAACCTCATAAAGGCGATCCGCCAAACGCTCGTGGCGTGAAAACACAGTAAAAAGACACATCTCTGTGTTGGAGATAGTGCCCTCAGAGTCAATTATTGGATCACAGGCACGTGATTGCAATGATTGAGGGGAGGACCTATCCCAGTAGGACAGTCTTACTCGAGATGATAGTATGCTATCTGGTTTACCTTTATCATCGTGTACTGCTTTAGGTGACCTTACGAGTCGCTATTGCACATTGATAGAGCCCCTAGGATTCTTGCTTGACTACCAGCAGTATGAGGGCGATCATATAAGTGGGAGCTGGGGTCTATAAGCACATCCTAAAATGGTCCCTAGTCGAGGGAGTTTCGAGACAGGGCATCGATTCTCCAGAGTAGACTAGTGTATACAGTCGAGACCCCGACGAGGGGCGGTGGCCGGTCTCATAAGCCACTGGTGTCAGTTGGTTCACCTAAGATGTATACAGGTGCTCATTGGGTTATGAGTACACCGGACAGGACTCGCCGGGAACCTGCTAGTTGGGATTATACCAGACGTCAGATAGCAGTTCCCTGGTGACATGTGTACAGGTTAGTTCATCGACCTGAGATCGTCATTTGTCTCGTGTGAGTTCCCACTGTACTTTGATTACTACCCTACCACGGCTCAAAGGAGTCGTGCAAACAGGTTTTAGTTGGGTACAGTCCCGAGCCACATGGAGGCAGTGAGCGGATCTTCAGGGGTTCGTCTCTCCCGGTATTGGGGGTGAGGTCGTGCTGTGTCTAGGAGAGCCAGAACATGAAAAGTCCTTGGCCAAGGCAGGAGATTTGCTGGTAGGTATTCCAGTAGTATCTCAGGGTGTTCTGGGCTGCACTCCGACACGACTTGTACCGCTTTTGGGGGTCTGACTTTTACCAACCCCCTAGGCCCGCCATGCGATGCTCATAGACGAACGGACCGGACTGTACGGATATTGTCACTGACAGGCTCAGTAGGGTGTCAGGATGAGTTCGCTCATCGACGTCCCTTTTGGTCAATACCTGGTAGCCCGTCACGTATTGGCTTATACCTCTGACGTGCTAGTGGTTAAATCCACAACCATAGTATTGACGAGTCTTTAGAGTCCACCACACTTACAGTTACTCAAGTTTCGGGCGAAACGCTGTAGAGGCCGTATGGAGATATGGCAGGGTTCGATCAGATACGTGCGGTATTGCACGGATCGTGATCGGACGGTTTTTACTAGCCGGCTTTGGCTTAAGCCGGATTCTAGTATTAGATAATGTAGTTTTGTCTCTTTGCATTTGTATTCGTTGGGAATACAAATGCGGGCATGTATTTGCAGTAGCGGGGTTTTCCTGTAATTTATTACGGAATCGGTTTTCTGGGGTTGCCAGTTTGCATTCCGTTCCGGCCGGTTTTCTCTTTTTCCTTCACGGCCGGACTTTTCGTTGGAGGGTGTTAATTGCAAGTTTGCAATTAACATTTAGTGGAGGGGTTTCTTGCATTATTGTAGCCTCTTCATGATGAGATTCCATTCTTGTCCATTTCATTTGCTTTTCATTTGATGGTTGTTGATTTGGCTTAGGATTTGAAGTGGATGTGGTTTATGATCATTATCTTTTCTTTATTAATTGATTTCATTTTTCCACCCACTAATATGGGGGCCGGCCACTGTTGTTGTGAGTGAGGAGTGAGGTTTATTTGTGTGTGTTAATTAATTCCTTCATGCTTAATTAGTGGGCCCCCCATTTGTTTGTGTGTGCTGTGAGAAATATTTCTTCTTTTTCATTGGTATTAATTTGCAACCTTCACACATTCATAATAGAGAGAGTTGGCTTCATGATTTTTCAAGTGAGCATTTTTTTTGGCCGAGCCCTTTAGAGGAGATGCTCATTCCTTTTGATAGCATGCTCCATTCTTCATCAAGCTTGGATCCATGGAAAATTCTTGTGCTAAAATTCCTCCAACCATGGCAACCTCATAACCCCAAAAGAGACAACTATTCTATACTATTCTATAGCAAGTCTTGGACGCGTCGGCTAGCCAACTTCACGCCCGAGTTGCCTCGGTCAAGAGGTGGGAGCCCGTAAAAGATTCCGGCTACGTGGTGCCCTTTCCGACGAGACGATGATGGACGGAGATTCCGCGGAAGATCGGAGTGGAGATGAAGACCGAAGGACACGGATCGCTTGGTATAACTTCTCTACTCTTTTCTTATTTGCTAGTTAGCTAGGTTAATGGCCCGATCCGGGTGAAAAGTGCGCGGTGGTGCCGGTTGCAAGTTTTTGCAAAGTTTTTGTTTCCGCGTTTCCGGCGTCGGATCGACGGCCGGGGCGCCCCCGCGGGCTTACATTGGTATCAGAGCCACGCCGTTAACCTAGCCTAGCTTGCTCTTGTATGTTTAGTACTCGATCGAACAAAATCCCCAAAAACCGTATTTTGTATGCATGTGTTCTCTGTTGAAATTTTTCCAACTCCTAAAATTTTTCAGGTTGTTTCAGAGACATGTGCAAGAAATTCTAAGAATTCTGGGAAAATACGGTTCAGTGATTCCTTACTTCGACCGCGGAAACGCGGCCAATCCCCTGGTTTGGCCGCGGTTCCGCGGTGGTTAAGAGGAATCGTTGAACCAAATTTTTCCAGTGGGCTTTTGAATATGAAATAGGGATTTTGGGATATTAATTTTGGGCCCAGATTTTCTGTAAGTGCTACAGTATTGCTTGGGGCCCACTTTGATAAATTTGTTCGATCGGATATTTTAAACATGCCCGTTCACAGTATTTACTTTATATCTGCGACCGTGAATGTCACTTGATCGGTAAATCCTGTCTGACTGCTATAGCTCTTTTAGACGGATTTGCGAACGTGACATTCACGTTGATGTTCTGTGTTTTGCTGTGATGTTGCGGATCGGTCATGGGGGATAGCCTGGATGCAATATTAGTACAGTTCTGTTTTATATGTACATTTGATATTGCGGGGCGAGCGTCCGACATGTGGACTGCCGTCACTGCCTGTTTGTATTATTCTTTTGGGGCATGACCAGGTTGCGGTCGATGTACCCGTTGTATGTATATTTTACTTTCTGTACTAGGATTGACCCAGGAGGGGTGCCCAAGTTACCGGATTCCGTGAAGTGCTGGGTGATCCATTCACGGTGCTGAAGGGGGCTGCCTCGCTTCAGGTTTTGGCGGGTAACTTGCCGCGCCCGTAGGGGTCTAGGTTTTCATTGCACAGGCTATCCACACGACCAGGGGAACGTCGGGTTTCATTAGCGGCTCTGTGAAACCCGGGGATCCCAGATATCTGTATTGATCTGTGTTGCTATACATTTCTGTGTTGCATTTTATCACGCCTTGAGCGAAATACTATATATTGGTATATATATTAGTAGATGTTGTATATGTTTTTCATCCGCGCTAGTCCAGTCCCCGCTCTATCGTTAGTTAGCTAACCTAACGGGTGATGACGGGACCCAGTGGCGAATGCGGATGGCATATACGTACGTCAGTATATTTTCGTTCTTTGTGGTGTGATCCATTGATGGGACTGCGTTGATTCGGATCAATGCAAGATAAACAAACCTATTCTGATGTTGTTGGAACATTTTTCCAAAAAGCTGTTATTGCAAGGGCGTTCTCTTTTGTTTTGCATCGTGGTATTCAGTTGGAATATCCTGCTCCTCAGTCGACGAGGCAAGGGCCGAGATCCCTTCACCGGGAGTGACCCCTTGGACAGAAGTTTGCGTCAGGGCATTAACTTCACTATAGCCGATTGCTTTTGCTTTGCACCGTGGTATTCAGTTGGAATATCCTGCACCTCATTCTACGGGGAAAGAGCCGAGATCCCTTCACCGGGAGTGACCTCTTTAGTGAAGGTTTTCGTTACTATATTTTTCTAAAAAGCTATCCGTTCCTTCAACGATATCAAGTTCATTACGTTAAAGGTTTTCGCCAGAAACCATTCGTAGCCCTCCGTCATTTCAGTTAAATATTCGGTAGTATTCAAGCTATGTATTTTGACCTCACGCCAAGGCATAGTGTTTGGTAGCTGCCGGGTATTTATCTGTTGCATAGATAGATGCGTTGGTTTGGGACAGTCGTACTACTATTTTGGCCTACGTCAAGGGTATGTACGGGTGGGTTCAAATTAACCAGGATAATGACGGGTAGAACTTGACATGTGACTTATGATATTTTGACCTCACGCCAAGGTCATAAGAGCATGGGGTAAAAATCCACATCGGGAGTTTCAAAAGAACTGAAACTTGCCAGATATGCGCATACCTTCTGGAGTGCGATAGCGTGAGCGAATTCCGTCACGTTATCATGCGATGATAGTTGGATCCCGATTCCCACTGATGAGTTGGTTTACTCCTCGGGTGATCCCGGCTAATTCTTCTTTCAGGTTTGGGGAAGAATTTGACGTTACAGTGGGAGGTTTCCAGATTAGATAAAGTGACAACCATTCTGATCTAGGTTAGAGTGCACGCTGAGTGTTTCTTTTCTCTCTCTCTTTGGCAGCGACCATTGACCCGACCCTAGACTATGACTCAGTGACCAAGTTGACCGAACCTTCTTAACACTAGCTTTTGGATTGTCAGAGTTGCAGACCTCTTTGCCACTCCTGCTTTTACCCTTTTCTCCGGGACACCCCGTATTACTACGAACGTCCACTTCCATTGGACAAAACCATCGTATGGTTATATACGAACTCGAATGACTTCGAGGATGGTTTCAGGTTCTGGAGAAAACGAATAGAACTATTCAGTTGTTTTTTCCTTTTACCTTCTCTCAGGTTGCGAGTACTCCTTGGTTTAGGAGTAGTACACCTATTACGCAAATTGGATAGTCTTCTTCCAGACCTTAGGCTAGTGCCGACCGGTAGGGAATGAAGAAAGCCAATTAGCCTAAACGGTGTACAGAAGGTATTAAGTTCAGACAAAGAAAGGGATTAGTAAGAGGGCAAAGTAAATTGCGACTGCTATTCACGACCAAACCATGTACTTCTTTGTCAATCCTAAATCACCTATGAATTAAGTTCATTCGGTTGTCTTTTATCCTCACCTTCTCTAGCATTGCGAGTGCTCCTAGGATTAGGACAGTACACCCATTATGCTTATTGGATAGTCTTCTTCCAAACCATAGGCTGGTGCCGAACGGTAGGGAAGGAAGAAAACCATTTGGCCTAAAGGGGTGTACAGAAGGTAATGACTAAAGACATATAAAGGGATTTGGAGAGGTGGCAAAGAATTATACGGTTACAGTTGTGAATCTGGATAATGGAAGAGGCATTACTAGGAATACCAGAAAACCCCAACGAAACATTTCGATGTTTCAGTTTCACTGTGTACTGTTAAAAGAAAACTGATTTCCCAATTAGACACTTACTCCAGGGTATGTATTTACCAGGTATGATTCTCACATCTGTATGGTTTTACAGATGATGAGTGGGAGTAAGTTATTGGGAATTAGGTGATCATCCTCATTATATCGGGATTCGTTGTAATTGGTGATATTTGAGGAAGCCACCTGGGTTGTTTGCCAGTCGGCAAATATTTGGTTTTGAATATCCGTTGTTGTGCACCAATTCCAAATTGATATATCTGTACGTCTATTTTTATAGAGTGAGACATATCTTTTTGAAATTATGTCTGTGACATTTACCTATACCAGTGGATGGTTAGGTAAGGAGCATTGAACAGCGGTGTAATTCTTCATAACCATAAGTACAGTTTTCAACCTACAACACACAGTGAATGAGTCGCTAGACTCAAGGGACTTATACAGAGTATTGTATATTGTCCAGTGTCCTTTAGGACAGAGGGGTTGGTCCTCGTACTATATTCTGTTTACTTATGACTTCTCTGGTTCTTAAACAGGTGTTTCGTAGAAACACAGGGTCTAAGTTTTGAGGAGTTATAGGTATAAGAATAAAGTAGAGAACCAAGTATTGCAAGTATCGGGATTCTTCAAGGTGATCGAAGATGTAGATACTTGTGTATGGTACTCAGTTGATAGTAATGATTAAGAGGACTTGCTTCTCTTTCAGTTTACTCATAATTGAAAGTATTCCTAAGTTGAGTAACGCTGATCGGCCTCTCTTCCATTTAGTTGACATGCACTGGAGACAGCTGCATGATTTGAATCTGGTTCAATTAAATCAGTGCCTCTGGTTCTTGGATATAGAACAGTTCATATCTTGACATTGTTAAGATACGGGGAGTTGTCCGGCTTATGCTTAAAACCAGACTCCGGATAACTCAAGGCACGTTTCTGTAATGGCTGTTTGTGGGTTGACCCGGGCTATGACGAGGGTTGATATTCTACCATCTGGAAGATCAATAGTGATATTGTTCTTGACTCGCCACAGTTTTAATAAAAATGGATTTTTTCAGAAAACAGTAGTGGGAGTATGGTAGAACTGGAAGTGATTCCAGAACCGCAAACGATTACTGAAGATTTGATAAGAACCTAAAGATTCAATCTGGTTTTACATTCCATTGGCCACTCCGCAGATATGGTGGGTAACCTCAGACACTCGAGAGGTACTTCGGTATGCTCAAGGACGGTGGCAGGGAGGTTCTTGTTTACCCAGACTTGCCATTACTGTTGTTCCAGACTGTGAGACCCGGCAGGAGGATGAGTGTAGCGTCATTCTAAACTAGCTTTAGAAGTGTACGTCTATATGACTCTGCCAGAGGGTTGTCGTAGTCAATGGGAGCAGCGGAAGCATTGGTGGATATCAGGCTTATGTCTATTTATAGACTAGAGCAGATATAGCGGAGATAGATCATCTATTTCTGATGTGACAGTCATAGGATTGACTTCATCAGAATAGGGGATGGATCTGTTGAGAAGGTAGTAGGGTGTGATGTCCTGGTATTTGATGACATACACAGAGTAGGAAGTGATATTCCTATACTACGATCGGTTATACTTTGGTCGTCACACAGTAGTTTCTCCACATAGGATTTGGATATTATATCAGACATTCTGGTTACTAGATCTATAGTTTTAGATCTAGATTTGGGTGGTTTCCCAATCTGGGTACTTAGACCACATTCTATAAGTATTTAGAATGAGCGACTCCTAGCATGGTGGTATACCTGCAGGTGATGGAGTCACCCTCTCTAAAGGTGTCTTACAGACTAAAGGGGAGAGGGATGTGCATGATTGGCAGATCACTTGCTTAGGCAATTGAGTCAATCATGAGATGTCAAGTACCACACCAGGTGTTGTTCTTGCAGTAGATGCAATAAGTTGATATTAATCCAATCCTGGAGAAACAATCGGAAGCAGTTTTAGAACATAAGTTGATGTTCTAGGGAATTGATAACGGCAGCCTCCTTAAGGAGACGGTTATCATTCCAGGCTTCCAATGTGACCTGGATGGCAGAGTGGCTGTCAGAGTTATAGTTTTCCTTCTGACGAGGGGCAGTATTTTGGACAGCTGGTCCAAGAGGATACTGAGGGAAGGCATGGCGCAGGATACTGATTAAGTTCAGTTGACGATACAGTCTAAGAAGTTTGGATTTGGAGTTCATTTATGAGCTAGGTCCCATCAGACATCCAGACATTCTAAGAAAGGTATTGCTCATTTTGGGAGATAGCTTTCTCCGCGAACTTGAGAAAAAGAGAGACATAGAAAGAAACACCAGAGCGGACCCACTCACTGAGGCTATTACTCGAACGCAATAGTTTCGCAAACGAGCTTTGTGAGACTGACTAGTAAAGGAGTTGGGTGTTCGGTATCACACGGGCTGTGAGTATGCGACATCGCAATAATTAGCCTCGAGTGAAAGTGGGAGATTCTTGGAGATAGTGCCCTCAGAGTCAATTATTGGATCACAGGCACGTGATTGCAATGATTGAGGGGAGGACCTATCCCAGTAGGACAGTCTTACTCGAGATGATAGTATGCTATCTGGTTTACCTTTATCATCGTGTACTGCTTTAGGTGACCTTACGAGTCGCTATTGCACGTTGATAGAGCCCCTAGGATTCTTGCTTGACTACCAGCAGTATGATGGCGATCATATAAGTAGGAGCTGGGGTCTATAAGCACATCCTAAAATGGTCCCTAGTCGAGGGAGTTTCGAGACAGGGCATCGATTCTCCAGAGTAGACTAGTGTATACAGTCGAGACCCCGACGAGGGGCGGTGGCCGGTCTCACAAGCCACTGGTGTCAGTTGGTTCACCTAAGATGTATACAGGTGCTCATTGGGTTATGAGTACACCGGACAGGACTCGCCGGGAACCTGCTAGTTGGGATTATACCAGACGTCAGATAGCAGTTCCCTGGTGACATGTGTACAGGTTAGTTCATCGACCTGAGATCGTCATTTGTCTCGTGTGAGTTCCCACTGTACTTTGATTACTACCCTACCACGGCTCAAAGGAGTCGTGCAAACAGGTTTTAGTTGGGTACAGTCCCGAGCCACATGGAGGCAGTGAGCGGATCTTCAGGGGTTCGTCTCTCCCGGTATTGGGGGTGAGGTCGTGCTGTGTCTAGGAGAGCCAGAACATGAAAAGTCCTTGGCCAAGGCAGGAGATTTGCTGGTAGGTATTCCAGTAGTATCTCAGGGTGTTCTGGGCTGCACTCTGACACGACTTGTACCGCTTTTGGGGGTCTGACTTTTACCAACCCCCTAGGCCCGCCATGCGATGCTCATAGACGAACGGACCGGACTGTATGGATATTGTCACTGACAGGCTCAGTAGGGTGTCAGGATGAGTTCGCTCATCGACGTCCCTTTTGGTCAATACCTGGTAGCCCGTCACGTATTGGCTTATACCTCTGACGTGCTAGTGGTTAAATCCACAACCATAGTATTGACGAGTCTTTAGAGTCCACCACACTTACAGTTACTCAAGTTTCGGGCGAAACGCTGTAGAGGCCGTATGGAGATATGGCAGGGTTCGATCAGATACGTGCGGTATTGCACGGATCGTGATCGGACGGTTTTTACTAGCCGGCTTTGGCTTAAGCCGGATTCTAGTATTAGATAGTGTAGTTTTGTCTCTTTGCATTTGTGTTCAGTGGGAATACAAATGCGGGCATGTATTTGCAGTAGCGGGGTTTTCCTGTAATTTATTACGGAATCGGTTTTCTGGGGTTGCCAGTTTACATTCCGTTCCGGCCGGTTTTCTCTTTTTCCTTCACGGCCGGACTTTTCGTTGGAGGGTGTTAATTGCAAGTTTGCAGTTAACATTTAGTGGAGGGGTTTCTTGCATTATTGTAGCCTCTTCATGATGAGATTCCATTCTTGTCCATTTCATTTGCTTTTCATTTGATGGTTGTTGATTTGGCTTAGGATTTGAAGTGGATGTGGTTTATGATCATTATCTTTTCTTTATTAATTGATTTCATTTTTCCACCCACTAATATGGGGGCCGGCCACTGTTGTTGTGAGTGAGGAGTGAGGTTTATTTGTGTGTGTGAATTAATTCCTTCATGCTTAATTAGTGGCCCCCCCATTTGTTTGTGTGTGCTGTGAGAAATATTTCTTCTTTTTCATTGGTATTAATTTGCAACCTTCACACATTCATAATAGAGAGAGTTGGCTTCATGATTTTTCAAGTGAGCATTTTTTTTGGCCGAGCCCTTTAGAGGAGATGCTCATTCCTTTTGATAGCATGCTCCATTCTTCATCAAGCTTGGATCCATGGAAAATTCTTGTGCTAAAATTCCTCCAACCATGGCAACCTCATAACCCCAAAAGAGACAACTATTCTATAGCAAGTCTTGGATGCGTCGGCTAGCCAACTTCGCGCCCGAGTTGCCTCGGTCAAGAGGTGGGAGCCCGTAAAAGATTCCGGCTACGTGGTGCCCTTTCCGACGAGACAATGATGGACGGAGATTCCGCGGAAGATCGGAGTGGAGATGAAGACCGAAGGACACGGATCGCTTGGTATAACTTCTCTACTCTTTTCTTATTTGCTAGTTAGCTAGGTTAATGGCCCGATCCGGGTGAAAAGTGCGCGGTGGTGCTGGTTACAAGTTTTTGCAAAGTTTTTGTTTCCGCGTTTCCGGCGTCGGATCGACGGCCGGGGCGCCCCCGCGGGCTTACACTCTGCAATCGTGTGCCGCCGGAATTTCGCCCTGGTCAGTCCTCGTTCGTGACGAGCTTGTGCAGACCGCAACTCTAGCCGTAGCTCTCCCTGCCCGTAACCGTAGCAGCAAAACCAAACTGGTACCGATGAGGCTAGATCAGGAAGGAATATAATACTGAACAAGGAAATGTACATCCTAAGGCTTCATAAGTGGAGTGGCGTGTCGTAAATATGCCGCGGAACATATCAACGGTACGTCACTCTACTTTAGTCACCTATTCCATCAACCAAGGGTCATCCTACGCTCCGAAGGTTAAAACCTAACACTCTGATACCAACTTTGCCACGTCCCGAAAGTACGGAATATGACCGGCACTTAAACTACGAAACGTCTCCAGGCGTACGTAATCTAAGTAAACCGAAAACCCAGAAATCCAAACCAAGAAAGGAAGTAGAGTGAAGGAAAACCAATTTAAAACAAGTAGTTTTAATAGCATAAGCCGAATTATGCGGTTTTTAAGAACATCAAAATTTACTGAAAATTTCGGCAGAGTCTCCTTTGTAAATACTGGCTCCCAAACGGGATACAACATTAATAGTATACGAAATCAATAAAAAGGCATTCCCAAGCGGGAGCTAGCTCTTCGTCAATCGACGGTCACAACCACACAAGCAATATAATATACAACGCCAACGGCGAGGATCAAAACTCAAAAGGAAACTCAAAACCACCAGAAATATAATGAGCGACTCTAAGGTCCAAAGAATAAACAACACTGGTCTCTATCTCAATAAATACATGTTTGGTTGATGGAATTTACTAGATACAACGGAATAATATTATACAAGGTAATATGATGGGTACGATACAAGAAAAACCCACATACTAGCAAGTCACCCGAATGAAACTGAGCCCGCAAAGCCGTAATGAAACCTGTACGGCAAACCTGCAAGAAACTGGGGCACAACGGGGGTGAGTTGCCAACTCGTGAATAGAAAAACATCTACGCACAGAAATCGCATAAATAACGCAATCCTAGGTCAATGATCATAATATATCCTCAAAAATGTATATAACATGCAGCCTATAACAAGGCTAGAGTAAATATCTAACCCGAGTGTAATCTCATGTGGCCGTGTCTGTGCCTCAGGTAGCAATATATCATATGAATGAGGTATGCATGCATGAAACAGAATACATGTAAATGAAGAAACTGTTTTCATAATTTAGTGAGATTTCCTTCGTATTTTTAAACTGAGGTATCATAAATGAAATCAGTATCAACAGTGTCTAGCATAGACACAAAACATAAATCTCACTGTCTCGAAATATCAATGTCTCAATCTCAATATTTAGGGCGTCGTCAGTCCAGACCGGCCCCTACCATCCATCTCAAGACCACGATGGTATCCTCCGGATATCCGACATGTCGGGTAATATCACCGGTAGGTAGTGCTCCCCAGCCAGGCTCAACGTCAACACCACATTCCTCTTGCCCCGGGGTACCATACCGGGCCCACCATGTACCCGAAACGGTTCCTCCACTCCTCGAATCGGGTCTCGAAATCCATCAGCAAACTCATGGTGGACGACTCATACATCATAGGAAAACCGCACTTTTTATTTTAAAAGAGAGAAAAGGTTTATTTATGTTTTTGCGGTTTTCCTCCAAATCCAGAAAATCTCATGGAAATCCGAATCCAAAACCTCAATAACACGTAAAATAGTGAATATATACATGAGAATCCATGAATGCGGCATAACGATGAATAACAGTATGCATGAAGTGACAAGTAAGAACTACAATATCTAAGCTGCCATATAAGGTAAGTACACTAATATTATGTCAAACTACTAGCTATCTAGCTAAGTTAAGCAATAATGTTTTCTAAGGTGTACGTGATATGGCAATTACCGATGAAGATGTGTGTGAGCCGGCAATTAAGTGTACGTGGTACCTACACATCATCGGTAATGGTGCTGGTGTCCTAACAGCATGATATCACTAATGGAGTATGAAACATAAAATAAGCATGCGATGCGAAGCGGACCACAAAAATGAGCGGGAGATGAAAACTAGACGCAACTATAACAATCTGCATTAATCTAATATAAGTCTTACAAATGGTGCCTTTTGAAATAACACGAATCATGGGTTTTGAAAATAGTGGCTACGGTGTTTTTTATGAAAAGATACGTCTTTTGAAATATCCGTAGGATCCCTTGGGCTGTCTTTAAGAATGCCCACGATTCGTTGGTTTTTGAAATAGGTACGAAGTCTAATCTAATCTAACAACTACACTAAACTATACGGCTGAACTAATAAGCTGAACTACAGGTAAGGGAACCGCCTATCATATGAGTCGATACATATACATACCTGTATATGTATAGTCGGTGATCCCGCCTCAATAATATCATATCCGATACCCTATCTATAATCAGGCATCCCAAGTCAAGAGTGCGGATCAATCATCAATATAGCTCGTACGTAAATCCGTCGTACGGCATCCCAATCTGGGTACGGGTCAATATCACATTCATCATACTATTCACCGGGTATCCTCTTTATCAAATATCATGATCGGGGTACTGATCTACGTCTAGTACCATACTGATACCGCCTACGTATGCATGGACGTGTGTGAAACACTACGTCAAGGACCCGCTACAACGTCATGTCGTATCTCAAATACGAACCCTGCTATATCGCCGATCTCACGGCCTCAAATCAAATCTCATCGACTCAGCTCAATCCCAAGTATCATCCTCAAATCCGTATGTGAACACATAGTCCCATACCCATTTGAACCCATAACTATAAAGAATCCCATGAGCACATATCAATAGGAATGTATGCAAGTATGTATATGTAGTGCAACACTACCCTAGGGTTCGCAACACTAAGGTAATCCGACACACCAATATCCATCCTAAGCAACGTTATTAATCCCAAATAACATATAATAAATGTTGGTGTGTATACGCATCCGTATACACCACCACGGACTGCGGGGGTGCTATACGCCATCCACCCGACTTCTCCCCGTAGATATAAATCTACTCACCTGGTCCTCGCTCGCCGGTGCCGACGTCGCCACATGCTTGCTTGTCGTCTCGAAGTCCGCATGGGGTACCTACATATCATAACGCACCGTATCGCATTAAAACTAAATTCGAAATCGAAATGGCATACGAAAATCAAATCGGCACGCGTATCACGCATAGGTCCAAACCTATCGCCTACGCATGCAAGAATAGTCAAACCAACTCTCGATGTCGATGTACAAACGTCAAACCATCGAGAGAAATCCAATCACACTCATTTGCACATTCACGAACACTAATTTTAATATAAACTAGGTTAAAACTCACAAAAACCCCAACTTTACTTAAAAAGTCACTTTTCCGAAAATCTAGCAAGCACAATTCGCCGTTTTTGTACAAAACCGGATGTTTAAATGAATGTAGCGGCCAATATATTTATTAAATATCTTAAATGAGTCATAGAAACAATTTTCGGAATTTAATCTCATTAAATTCCAAAAACCCTAATATTCTAGTTTACAAAATACCCTTCTTTTTAACAATTTCATAGCAAAAAAATGCGCAAACTACAATTTAGGTTGGATTTCCATGAACTAAAGTGTTAAACTACACTTAATAAAGTTAATAATATGATAAAAACCCTAACCATATTTTTAATCTCACGTATAAATGCATTTCATAAAACCGTAGTTTGCACAAAAGCTTAATTTGGACATTTTTCAAGTAACAACTTGTAATATACAACTAGATAAATTTTAACAATTTTTCAAGATGTTAGCTCACATCACAAACCATGCACAAGTGATCACAACCCAATTTCAAAACAAAACCCTAACTAGAATTCCTTAATCATACAATTGAACCCACATAAAGCCAAATTAACACTTAATTAAGCTAACTACAAGCAATTAACAACAATTTAAGCAAAAGGGTTAGAATTTACCCAAACAAATTGAAGATCCCACAAGCACACATAGCCCTCCAAAATGCTCCCTTGTCACCAAAATCCATGCTATACGGGCTAAGCTAAAATGGGTAGGAGTCGGATTTTGATTTTGATTTTTGCTTGATTTTTTGTGGATTTTTCTTTGGATTTTCTTTGATGGAACAAAGAGAGGAGAAGAGGAAAATGGGGCTGTTGGGGGGGTTGCTGGTTTCGGCCAGGTTGTAGGGGGGTTGGGTGAGGGAGGAGAGAGAGTGAGGTGGAGAAAATAACAAGTAAGGAAGTCCAAGTCAACACAAAGTCAAAAGTCCAACTCATTTATCCATTTTCTTTTCTTTTCTTTCATTTCTTTTCCTTGAAATCCAAGTGGGGACAAAAGAGGGGGCTGCTGAATTCTTCAAGGGGATAAGTGAATGGGGGTGTGTGGGTGTGGGTACGGGTGTGGGGTGATGAAAAATGATAAATACAATACCCCAAACATCCATTTATGCTAAAAAAAAAGCCTTTTTTCTTCAATAATTTATAAACCGTTTTGGCAAATGATTTTGTTCCAAAAACCACATGATAAAATTTTATTTAATGTTTTATGATGCACAAAATTTGTTTCAACTCATTCAAATTTGTAATTTTCCCTAATTAAATGTATTAGTGACGGCTTAAATAATAATAAAATAATATTTTTTTTCAGAAAATTTGAAATTTCACCAGCGGCTCAATAAACACCAAATAATAGCAATTACATAGCTAGAATATGTATATTTAATTTTTATAATAAGATATTTGCATTTTGACTTTTTACAGAAAACCCCCTTATTTTACCGATTTTTCGAAATTTCACCGAAACGATTTTCGAAGCGTTACAGTTAAAAAGCAGAATCCGGATAAACTCGAGACACGGTCAGTCATGTGTAACTTTGTGGGATATCCAAGGAACTCTTATGGATATCTATTCTACCACAAGGAGGAACAAAAGGTGTTTGTTTCTCAGCATGCCACATTCTTAGAAAAAGAGTTTTTCACAGATAAAGATGATGGCAATGTGGTGAATCTAGAAGAGGTTCTAGAGACACAAACTATAAATGACGACTTGGTTGAACCGGCTGTTGCAATAGAAACTGAGGAACCTCGGCCACTCCGTAAGTCTGGTAGGACTTCTCGCCCACTGGAGAGTACTACGGTTTCCTCATTGATGGTGACAGAGAAGACTGCATCATAGAGGATAATGATCCTACCAGTTTTCAGCAAGCTATCACGAATGGTGACTCTGTGAAGTGGCTGGATGCCATGAGATCCGAAATGGAGTCTATGTACACCAACAAAGTTTGGACTTTGGACGTTGTACCCCCTGGGGTAAAACCTATGGGATGCAAATGGATCTTTAAAAGAAAGATTGGTGTAGATGGGCAGGTAGAAACCTACAAGGAAAGACTTGTGGCGAAGGGTTTTCGTCAAAGACCAGGTTTGGACTATGACGAGACTTTTTCGCCCGTAGCCATGCTTAAATCCATTCGGATCCCACTTGCTATTGCTGCTCATTATGGCTATGAAATCTGGCAGATGGACGTTAAAACGGCATTTCTAAATGGGGATTTAGAAGAATGCGTTTATATGGATCAGCCGGAGGGCTTCATTGACAGTGGGAGCAGCGGGAAAGCATGTAGATTGCTTAAATCCAAATATGGGTTAAAGCAGGCATCACGGAGTTGGAACATCTGTTTCGATGATGTTATCAAAGAGTTTGATTTCATCAAAAATCCAGATGAACCTTGTGTTTATAAGAAGGCTGTAGGGAGAGCTGTCACATTCCTCGTATTGTACGTGGATGACATTCTTCTGATAGGAAATGATATTCTTATGCTACAGTCGGTCAAATCTTTCTTATCACTAAGGTTCTCCATGAAGGACCTGGGTGATGCCACATACATCCTAGGCATAAGGATCTATAGGGATAGATCCAAGAGGTTATTAGGATTGTCCTAAACCAAGTACATCAACACCATCCTAAAAAGGTTTAGTATGGAAGACTCCAAGAGGGTGCCTTACCCGCTTTCCATGGGGTCACTCTCTCCAAGGATTCTTGTCCAAAGACCGATGAAAAGAGAGCTCGCATGAGCATTATACCTATACTTCGGCAGTAGGATCTATAATGTATGCGATGTTATGTACACGCCCAGATGTAGCTTATGCACTTAGTGTTGTGAGCAGGTATCAATCCAACCCAGGGGAGAATCACTGGATAGCTGTGAAGAACATTCTTAAGTACTTGCAAAGGACTAAAGAATTGTTCTTAGTGTATGGTAATGGAGATCTCCAAATGGAGGCATTTACCGATTCGAGCTTCCAGAGCGATAAGGACGACAGCAAATCTATCTCAGGGTTTGTATTTACCCTCAATGGAGGGGCGGTAAGTTGGAAGAGTTCCAAACAGGATACCGTTGCAGACTCTACGATGGAGACTGAGTACATTGCTGCGAATGATGCCGCCAAGGAAGCCGTCTGGATGAGGAAGTTCGTCTCGGAGCTAGGAGTAGTTCCAACCATTATTGATCCAATACCATTGTATTGTGATAATAATGGGGCTATGGCGTTAGCCAAGGAGCCCAGGTCCCATCAGCGATCCAGACACATCCTGAAGCGCTTTCATTTGATCCGGGAGATTGTAGATCGCCGCGAGATCGAGATTAAGAGAGTAGACACAAAGAATAACGCCACGGATCTGTTAGTGTATATGCCCTAGAGGCAATTACTGTATCATACTAGTTTGTATATTACTTAATGGATGCTTGGGATATTCACCTTGTATATACAATCTTGCTCAAAATAGTAGTATGCTACTTGGTTTGTTTCTGCTTCAATGTGTACATGTGTTTATTTTTGTATATCGCCTATACACATTAGTAGAGCCCTTAGGATCTTTGCTTGATTACCAGCGATGTGATGGCCGTCACACTAGTGGGGCTGGGTAATCTATAAGCACATCCTTATGCAGGTCCCTGGTCGCAGGACTATCGAGACAGGGCATCGATACTCCGGAGTAGACCAGCGCATGCGCTTCTCATCCCAGTGTGGGAGACGGTCTGTCCCACAGCCGTCAGTACGTCGTACTTGAGATAGTATGCGGGTGCTCGTTAGGTTACGGGTATACTGGACAGGACTCGTCGGGAACTGACTAGTTGGTATTATACCTATCGTCAGTTATCAGTTCCCAGGTGACATGAGTACAGCTTAGTCCGCTGACTTGACACTATCACTTCGCCTCAAGTGTGTTCCCACTGTACTTTGATCACTACCCTACCACGGCTCAAAGGAGTCGTGCAAACAGGTAGTGGTTGGGTGCAGTCCCGAAGCACTTGGAGGCAGTGACGGTTAGACAGGATTCGTCTCTCCCGGTATTGGGGGTTGACATCGCGCTGTGTCTAGGAGAGCCATTACACGAGTAGTCCCTGGCCAGGGCAATCGAGATATACTGGTAGGTTTCCAGTGTTATCTCAGGGTGTTTTGGGCTTCGCTCCGGCACGACTTGTACCGCTATTGGGGGACTGACGTTTACCGCCCCCTAGGCCCGCCATGCGATGTATCAGACGAACAGACCGGACTGTACGGAGAATGTCACACTCAGGCTCAGTAGGAGTTCAGATGGGTTTCGCCTCGTCGGTCTTCTTGTCGGCATTACCTGGGGACCGTTACGCACAGCTAGTGCCGCTTGCGGTCTGTGGTTAAACCCACTGCCAGCGTAGTGTCGAGTCTTTAGAGTCCCACACAGAAAGCTTTTCGCCTTTAGGCAAAAGAGTAGAGGTCGCATGGTATTGCGACAGGTCGCATGGTTTTGCGACAGGGTTCGGTCACATCCGTGCACTTGTGCACATACAGTGTCCGGACAGTTTACACTAGCGGGCTTTGGTTTAAGCCAGATCCTAGTGTACCTTATGGGATTGGATTTATCCAGTTTGCATTCGTGTTCCTCGGAACGCGGATGCGGGTGTGTATGCACAGTTGACAGGGAAGCAGAGGCAGCGGATTCTCATTAGGGTTGTTGACAGTTGACCGTTGACTTTTTGACTTTATGCTCAACCCTAATGAGAATATGATATGTGATTAACTATTATATTAATTAAGTATTATGGTGATATGGTTGTTGACTTGTTGACTTTTGTTGACTTGTTGACTTTGGTGACTTGTTGACTTTTGTTGACTTGTTGACCGGTTGACTAGGCTTGACTAGTTGACCATCATGATGACCATAGCCATCATTTCATGGCAAAGACTTTTGTTTACTTGCTCATTTGTGTAAAATGAGTGCATGAAATGATATGGTTGTGGTTGCTTCTAACCATCACATAAGACTTTTGTTAATATGATGAGTTATCATTGCTTTGGATTATGAGAGGGTGAGAGACAAAATACTTGCTCATTCTTTCTTGCTCATTCTCTCTCTTGTTCTTGAGCTCTCCTCTTGCTCTCACCCTCAACCTCTTGCTCCCTCTCTTGATCTATGGTTCTCTTGTCTCATGAGTTGAGAATCAAGAACCATAGATAAAATCCCATTCTATTTCCTCTCTACTCATTCTAGTTCACTAGGTTTAGCAAACCAAGTGAACTAGTTTCTTCAAAGAACGAAGAAGGAGCTAAAGGTTAGAGCTTTCAGGTGGATCTATCTTCGGCGTACGGAGACGACGAGAAGAAGCCATTGGACCACCATCGGAGCTTTGAAGACGAAGGAGTTCAAGACAAGCAAGGTATAACCATCTCCATCCGAGTAGCTAACTCTCTTTAGCAAAGTATGCTAGTTTTAGTTTAGTTAAAGATCCCGACTTTGCTTAGTCCATGTTGCCTCTTGCGCTAAAAATTTGATTTTTATACCGTTTCCGCCTCCCCGTAAGAACCGGGGGTCGCAACGTGGACTTACAGTGGTATCAGAGCCTAACTAGACTTAAACTAGCTTGGTAGTAAAGTGTAACGAAGTTCGGAACCGAAAAAAATCCAAAAACCTAACTTTTACAAAACCTGAGTTTCTGTTGAAATTTTTTCTGGTCAAAATGAAAAACTTTATACTCCTAAATTCGGCTCAGGGTTTTGTGTGAACACCCATGAAAAACGGTCCACTGTTTCCTTCAAACCGCCGCGCTTCCGCCGCACTAGGTAGGCATGTGCCGCGGAAGCGCCGCGGTTTGTCGTCTTCTCTGCATCGTTTTTCGTGCAGTGTGTGTCTGTGTTGGTTTTGGGATTTTTGAAATATATTATATGTGCCCAGATTTTCCAGAAAAGAAATTTCCTTTTGGGGTCCTATAATTCCGTATTTTTTCCGAACTTCACTGCACTTTGACTATGATGGTTATATCTGTGATGTTTGCATGTATTGAACGTCGGCTAATCGCTATAAGTCGATTGGTCGGGGTTATACATGATCTGTAATGTGCTGGAATGTGTATATGAATACGTTGGATTGTCGCGGGTGAATAGCCGGGGGTTGTGAGACGAGAGTTTTCTTTTCTTTCAATTCATGTAAATTTGTAAATTGATGTAATAATTTTTTGTATGGCCGCACAACCGGGTCGGGGTTGTAGCCGTCATTGTATAATTTCTTTTTACTGTTTTTTCTCCTAGGATAGACCCATGGAGGGGTGCACAAACTACCGGGTATGCCGAAGTGTCGAGTGGCCTACTCATGGAGATGAGGGAGGTTGCTACGCTTCGGGTACTTGGCGGGTAGTTTGCCGCACCCGTAGGGGTCTTGGGTGGGGTTTTGGCTATTCACCGCGACCGTGTAATCTGTCTTTTGTTACAGGCTCGTACAAATTACAGATTCCTAGCATATCCAATGTATTCATCTGTGATCTGAAATGTTTATCATTGCAGTATATCTATATATGATATTATTTAGGCGTTGCTTATGTTTTACAGACGCGCTAGCCCAGCCCCCGCTCTGCCGTTAGTTAAGTAACCTAACGGGTAATGACGGGGCCCAGTGGCGAATGCGAATGGCATAAGCGTACGTCATATTTTGGTTGTTTTCTGCAATGGTAGGATTAAATGATGGGACGCATTAAAAGAACTAATGCAAGAATATCACGCATTAAAAGAACTGATGCAAGATAATAAACCAAGTTAAAGTCGTTGGAACACTTTCGAAAAACCACTCGGTTCTTTTCAAAACAAACTTTTAAAATACGGAGTTTGAGCCACTCCATTTAAAAGCTATCTCGTTCCATCGACCAAATCAAGTTCACTACGTTCACGGTTTTGCCAAAACCATCCGTAGCCCTCCATCATTTCAGTTAAATATTCGGTAGTATTCAAGCTATGTATTTTGACCTCACGCCAAGGCATAGTGATTGGTAGCTGCCGGATATTTATCTGTTGCATAGATAGAATGCGTTGGTTTGAGACAGTCGTACTGCCATTTTGGCCTACGTCAAGGGTATGTACGGGTGGGTTCAAATTAACCTGGATAATGATGGGACGAACTTGACATGTGACTTATGACATTTTGACCTCACGCCAAGGTCATAAGAGCATGGGGCAAAAATCCACATCGGGAGTTTCATAAGTACTGAAACTTGCTAGATTTGCATACCATTTGGAGTGTGATGATTCTGGTAGGATTCCTTCAGTTTCGTCACGCGATGATATTTGGATCCCGATCCTACTGTGAGTATATGCTACTCCTCGAGAAATTTCTCACTTAACGATCAATGCTATAAACCTAGTAGGTGCCTAGAAAGGTGTTAGCGGGGCTACGCCCCCAGGGAAAAGAGGTTCTTTAATTAAGGAACTTCGTGAAAGCGTTGGAAAACCTCCCTCGAAGTACCGACACCGGCCTGGCTGAACGGTTAAGCAAGTATTGTACGGTGGGATTGATCCTGACTAATTCTTCCTTTATGGTTTGAGGAGGGATTCGAGAAACAGTGGGAGCCATCCTGTTTAGACAAATTAAAAACCACTCTAAACTTGCAAGAGCATCATGCTGAGTGTTTCTTCTTCTCTCTCCTAATTGCAGCGACCAATCAACATGACTGGACTTAAGTTACTCCTAGATAAAAACAAACTGACGGGGCCAAACTACAAAGATTGGCTCAGGAATGTCAAAATAGCAATCACTTATGACAAGCTGGGGTATCTTCTTACCACCAAAGCTCCCCCTGTCCCTGGTCCAACTTCCAGTGTCGCGGATAAGGAAATCCGCAAGACATGGGAGATTGATAGCGCGAAGGCCAAGTGCCTCCTGCTTGCCTCGATGGACAACGAACATCAGAGGAGGCATGAGAATATGGACATGGAGTCCATATTGCTCCATACAAAAGAACTGTATGGAGAGTAATCACGTATCGCAAGATACGAAGCGTCGAAAAAGTTATTTTCGACAAGAATGGCCGTCGGATCATCAGTAGCCGAGCACGTGCTAAAGATGATCGGCTACATTGAGGAGCTCGCTGACCTAAGGATCACATTGGAGAGTGAGCTATATACGGATATAGTTCTCCAGTCCCTTCCTTCCACTTACGCCCAGTTTACACTGAACTTCAACCTACAAGAAAAAGAGGTTGAACTATCAGAGCTCCTCAACATGCTGAGGAGCGCAGAGGGCACCCTACAGAAAGGTAGGGAAACATCCACTTTGTTTGTAGAAGGATCGTCTTCTTCTAGGTCCAAGGCGAAAGCCAAGGGAAAGAAGAAGAAAGCCCCCGCCAAACCAAGGGGCGGTGTTAGTAAAGTGGATACGAAGGGAAAAGCAAAAGCAACAAAGATAGCGGGGAAGCTTGTGGATAAGGAAGAATGCTTCTATTGTCATAAGAAAGGACACTGGAAGAATGATTGCAGGGCCTGGAAGGCCAGAACACAGGAATTGAAGCAAGTTGCAGCTTCAGCTTCAGGTGTGTATGTTATTGAAAACTGTCTTTCAATAAACTCTACTTCCTGGGTATTGGATACCGGATCAGGATCTCATATCTGTAATTCTTTGCAGGCGTTGAGAAACCGTAGGGTTTTGAAGGCAGGTGACATGACCCTCAGAGTTGCAAACGGAGCTAGCATGGATGCTAAAGCCGTGGGGGACTATCACCTGGGAATGTCAGATGGACATGTTTTGGTTTTGCGTAATTGCTTTTTTGTACCCAACGCAACTTGTAATATCATTTCTGTATCTTTAGTTTCTAAAGAAGGTTATGAATTTGCGTTTGTAAGTAATATTGTAAACATTCACCTTAATCAAGTTCTGATTGGGTCAGGTACATTGAGTAATGGTATATACGTGTTAAACCAACCACAGATTTTTAATGTCCAGAATACATACAAAAGAAAGTCTCCAGAAATAAATCAGACTTTCTTATGGCATTGTAGATTGGGTCACATCAATGAGAGAAGGTTGACGAAGTTACATACAGAAGGGTATTTGAATACGTTTGAATATCAGTCGTATGCCACTTGTCAATCCTGTCTCAAAGGAAAGATGACAAAGACTCCGTTTACTGGACATGGAGTGAGAGCGAGCGAGCTCTTGGGACTCGTACACAGTGACGTGTGCGGTCCAATGTCTACACATGCCCGAAGCGGACATTCTTACTTCATTACTTTTACGGATGACTTCTCAAGGTACGGTTATGTCTTCTTAATGAAACATAAGTCCGAAGCCTTTGGAAAATTCCAGGAGTATAAGAATGAAGTAGAGAAACAGACCGGCAAAAGTATTAAGATTCTAAGATCGGATCGAGGTGGAGAATACTTAAGTGCCGAGTTCCTGGACTATCTAAAAGAGAACGGAATTCTCTCTCAGCTTACTCCTCCATACACCCCGCAACATAACGGTGTATCGGAGAGACGGAACCGCACCCTATTGGATATGGTGCGGTCCATGATGAGTAACGCTGAGTTACCGCGATCATTCTGGGGGTATGCGCTAGAATCAGCTGCATACCTTTTGAACCGAGTTCCGACTAAGACTGTGCCTACCACCCCATATGAAATGTGGAGTGGGAAGAAACCCTATCTTCAATATCTGAAGATCTGGGGATGTCCAGCTTTTGTCAAAAAGCAGCATGCGGACAAACTCGAGGCACGCTCTGTACTGTGCAAGTTTGTGGGATACCCAAAGAACACCAGGGGGTATCTTTTCTACTACGCAGAGGAACAAAAAGTCCTTGTTTCTCGTAATGCCCACTTTCTAGAACACCAGTTCTTGGAAAAGGAGATTAGTGGGAGCGCAGTAGAACTGGAAGAAATTCCAGAACCACAGACTATTACTGAAAGGTTAGTGGAACCAGAGGGTTCAACAGAACAGGACATTCCTACGCCGCTCCGCAGAAGTAGTAGGCAGTCTTATCCGCCCGAGAGATACTACGGTTTTCTCATAGACGGGGATAGAGAGGATTGCATCATAGATTATGATGAGCCTACTAGCTTCTAGCAGGCCGTTCAGAGCGTTGACTCAGTGAAATGGCTGGATGCAATGCGGACCGAAATGGAGTCCATGTACACCAACAAGGTATGGACGTTGGACATTGCTCCAGACGGGGTAAAACCCGTAGGATGCAAGTGGATCTTCAAAAGGAAGATTGGTGTAGATGGACAGGTTGAGACCTATAAAGCTAGGCTGGTAGCAAAGGGTTTCCGTCAAAGACCTGGCTTGGACTATGACGAAACCTTTTCTCCAGTAGCCATGCTGAAATCCATTCGGATCCTTCTTGCCATTGCTGCCTTCCACGATTATGAGATCTGGCAAATGGACGTAAAGACAGCTTTTCTAAATGGAAATTTAGAGGAGTGTGTCTATATGGACCAGCCAGAGGGCTTCATTCAGAGTGGGAGCAGCGGAAAGGTGTGCAAGTTGCTTAAGTCCATCTATGGACTAAAGCAGGCATCGCGGAGTTGGAACATCTGCTTTGATGAGACGGTCAAAGAATTTGGCTTTATCAAAAATCCAGATGAACCATGCATCTATAGTAGATTTGTAGCGAGAACTGTAGTATTCCTCGTTTTATACGTGGATGACATTCTCTTAATAGGAAATGACATTCCTATGCTACAATCTGTCAAGGGGTTCTTGTCACACAAGTTCTCCATGAAAGACCTGGGTGATGCCTCATACATTCTGGGTATCCGGATCTACCGTGACAGATCCAAGAGGATATTAGGACTTTCACAGTCCAGGTACATCGACACCATACTGAAAAGATTCAGTATGGAAGATTCAAAGCGCGGTAACCTACCGGCTTGTCACGGGATCACCCTCTCTAAAGAGATGTCTCCCAAGACTGATTTGGAGAGGGATCGCATGTCTATTATACCCTACGCTTCTGCGGTAGGCTCTATAATGTATGCGATGTTGTGTACCAGACCGGATGTAGCTTATGCACTGAGTGTGGTAAGCCGGTATCAGTCTAACCCTGGGGAGAAACACTGGATAGCGGTAAAGAACATTCTCAAGTACCTGAGAAGGACTAAGGAGATGTTCTTGGTGTATGGCGGAAAAGACCTCCAGATCGAGGCCTTTGCTGACTCCAGCTTCCAGAGTGACAAGGATGATTCCAAGTCCATGTCGGGTTTTGTCTTTACCCTCAATGGAGGGGCGGTGTGTTGGAAGAGTTCCAAACAGGAAACCGTTGCAGACTCGACGATGGAAGCGGAATACATCGCTGCATCTGATGCCGCAAAAGAAGCTGTCTGGATGAGGAAGTTCTTGAAAGAACTTCAGGTGGTTCCGTCCATTGTTGATCCAATACCTCTGTATTGCGACAACAACGGGGCTATAGCTTTAGCGAAGGAACCAAGGTCCCATCAGAAATCCAGGCACATCTTAAGGCGGTATCACCTGATCAGGGAGATCGTAGATCGCCAGGAGATCGAGGTTCGGAGAGTCGCTTCAGAAGATAACACTGCTGATCCATTCACCAAGGCCCTGCCCCAGACTCAGTTCGAGCGGGTGATCGAGATGATAGGTCTTCGATACGCCAGTACATGGCCTTAGTGCAAGTGGGAGATTGTTAGTGTATATGCCCTAGAGGCCATTACTGTATCATACTAGTTTGTATATTACTTAATGGATGCTTGGGATATTCACCTTGTATATACAATCTTGCTCAAAATAGTAGTATGCTACTTGGTTTGTTTCTGCTTCAATGTGTACATGTGTTTATTTTTGTATATCGCCTATACACATTAGTAGAGCCCTTAGGATCTTTGCTTGATTACCAGCGATGTGATGGCCGTCACACTAGTGGGGCTGGGTAATCTATAAGCACATCCTTATGCAGGTCCCTGGTCGCAGGACTATCGAGACAGGGCATCGATACTCCGGAGTAGACCAGCGCATGCGCTTCTCATCCCAGTGTGGGAGACGGTCTGTCCCACAGCCGTCAGTACGTCGTACTTGAGATAGTATGCGGGTGCTCGTTAGGTTACGGGTACACTGGACAGGACTCGTCGGGAACTGACTAGTTGGTATTATACCTATCGTCAGTTATCAGTTCCCAGGTGACATGAGTACAGCTTAGTCCGCTGACTTGACACTATCACTTCGCCTCAAGTGTGTTCCCACTGTACTTTGATCACTACCCTACCACGGCTCAAAGGAGTCGTGCAAACAGGTAGTGGTTGGGTGCAGTCCCGAAGCACTTGGAGGCAGTGACGGTTAGACAGGATTCGTCTCTCCCGGTATTGGGGGTTGACATCGCGCTGTGTCTAGGAGAGCCATTACACGAGTAGTCCCTGGCCAGGGCAATCGAGATATACTGGTAGGTTTCCAGTGTTATCTCAGGGTGTTTTGGGCTTCGCTCCGGCACGACTTATACCGCTATTGGGGGACTGACCTTTACCGCCCCCTAAGCCCGCCATGCGATGTATCAGACGAACAGACCGGACTGTACGGAGAATGTCACACTCAGGCTCAGTAGGAGTTCAGATGGGTTTCGCCTCGTCGGTCTTCTTGTCGGCATTACCTGGGGACCGTTACGCACAGCTAGTGCCGCTTGCGGTCTGTGGTTAAACCCACTGCCAGCGTAGTGTCGAGTCTTTAGAGTCCCACACAGAAAGCTTTTCGCCTTTAGGCAAAAGAGTAGAGGTCGCATGGTATTGCGACAGGTCGCATGGTTTTGCGACAGGGTTCGGTCACATCCGTGCACTTGTGCACATACAGTGTCCGGACAGTTTACACTAGCGGGCTTTGGTTTAAGCCAGATCCTAGTGTACCTTATGGGATTGGATTTATCCAGTTTGCATTCGTGTTCCTCGGAACGCGGATGCGGGTGTGTATGCACAGTTGACAGGGAGGCAGAGGCAGCGGATTCTCATTAGGGTTGTTGACAGTTGACCGTTGACTTTTTGACTTTATGCTCAACCCTAATGAGAATATGATATGTGATTAACTATTATATTAATTAAGTATTATGGTGATATGGTTGTTGACTTGTTGACTTTGGTGACTTGTTGACTTTTGTTGACTTGTTGACCGGTTGACTAGGCTTGACTAGTTGACCATCATGATGACCATAGCCATCATTTCATGGCAAAGACTTTTGTTTACTTGCTCATTTGTGTAAAATGAGTGCATGAAATGATATGGTTGTGGTTGCTTCTAACCATCACATAAGACTTTTGTTAATATGATGAGTTATCATTGCTTTGGATTATGAGAGGGTGAGAGACAAAATACTTGCTCATTCTTTCTTGCTCATTCTCTCTCTTGTTCTTGAGCTCTCCTCTTGCTCTCACCCTCAACCTCTTGCTCCCTCTCTTGATCTATGGTTCTCTTGTCTCATGAGTTGAGAATCAAGAACCATAGATAAAATCCCATTCTATTTCCTCTCTACTCATTCTAGTTCACTAGGTTTAGCAAACCAAGTGAACTAGTTTCTTCAAAGAACGAAGAAGGAGCTAAAGGTTGGAGCTTTCAGGTGGATCTATCTTCGGCGTACGGAGACGACGAGAAGAAGCCATTGGACCACCATCGGAGCTTTGAAGACGAAGGAGTTCAAGACAAGCAAGGTATAACCATCTCCATCCGAGTAGCTAACTCTCTTTAGCAAAGTATGCTAGTTTTAGTTTAGTTAAAGATCCCGACTTTGCTTAGTCCATCTTGCCTCTTGCGCTAAAAATTTGATTTTTATACCGTTTCCGCCTCCCCGTAAGAACCGGGGGTCGCAACGTGGACTTACAGGATCCACTCACCAAGGCCCTCCCTCAGCCGCAGCATGAGCGACTTTTTGAGATGTTGGGTATGAGATACGCCAATAACTAACCATAGTGCAAGTGGGAGATTGTTGGATATATGTATGCCCTAGAGTCCATTATGTGATAGTGGATGTATTTATACATGTGTGTGTATATATATATATATATATATATATATATATATATATATATTCAGTGTACATTCTTGCTCGACATGATAGTATGCTATCTGGTTTTTCTTTATCTGACAAGTTGATTTGATCATGCTTTTATTCATTCATACATGCTGATAAAGCCCTGAGGATATCGGCTTGACTACTGTGATTATGATGGAGATCATACTAGTGGGACATCTGTAGTTTATAAGCGTATCTTGGAATGTCCCTAGTCATAGGTATACCGAGACGGGGCATCGATATACCAGAGTAGACTAGCGTATATGATACTAAACCCATACGATGGGCGATGAATGTTCCTACATTCATCGATGTTTGACATCAAGATCATATACGGGTGCTCAGTGGTAACTGGGTACACTGGACGGACTCACCGAGAACTCCTATATAGAATTATATCTATCGTCGGATAGCAGTTCTCAGGTGACACTGGTGCAGGTTAGTCTGTAGACCCGAGATCGTCATAGAGTCTTGTGTGCTCTCCCACTGTACTTTGATTACCACCCTACCACGGCTCTACTGAGTCGTGCAAACAGGTGGCCGTTAGGTACAGTCCCGAGACACACGAAGGCGATGAGCGATAGGAGGAGTTTTGTCTCTCCTGGTATTGGGAGTTGATGCTGTGCTGTGCTCGACTGGTTATATCAGTAAGTCCCTGGCCAGGGCTGCTGAGATTTACTGATAAGTGTTATCAGTAGTTTCTCGATCTGTTATAGACCATTCACCGGTACGACTTATTGAGTTATTGGGGTCGATGTTACCATCCCTAGGCTCGATATGCAGCATATCTGACGAAGAGACCGGACTGTACGGTAGTGTTGCCAGTTGGCTCGACGGGAGTTGTAGCAGGTTCGCTTGTTTTCTTCTGATCGCTCAGTACACGGGTGGCCGTTACGTTTAGCTGACCGCTTGCGGTTTGGGGGGTGCCTGATATGATCATCACCCACTGCCGGCATATTGACGAGTCTTAGAGTCCCACAAAGGAGTTACCTAGTCCAGGCGAAACGTTGTAGTGCGCGTATGTGATATGCGCATGGACCCGGTTAAAATGCGCGTATAAGATACCGTATATTAATCGGGTGGCTTGCTTTTGGTTGGGTCGTATGTGATATGGCCGGATTGATAAATCAAGTGTTGATTTATCATTTAACCATTAGTTTCTCACTAGAAATCCTTTCTTGTATTTTTGATGTATGCATGCATGTATGCATTCTTTCTTGATTCATGCACATATGGATGTGCATGCACACATACATACATACATCATCCTTCATGGTTGTATATACATAGAAAATGGTGGCAATATAAGACTCACACCTTGGTTATTTATATGGATTATTATTTCTATTTGTGTCAAAACAAAAAGAAAAAGAAAAGGATAATTCATGGTCTTGATTCTACACTCTTCTTCAACTAACCATGCTCACCTACTTATTAACCATGAGTTAATCTTCCTCTTTTTTTTTAACTCAAGTGAAATAAATATCCATATAATATAACCATGGTTTGAGATGAGAAGTGAAAAATATATATACATATATTTTCCATTTTTCATAAGAGATAATCTTTTACTCTTGTTCAAAAAGGCCATCATCTTCTTCCTCCTTCTTCTTTTGCTCTCTAGATTTCTCTAGTGAGCAAATTATTCACCAAGTTAGGATTTTGAAGTGAGAATAGCCACCACAACACCATTCTACACAAGTCTTGCCCACTTGTTTAGAGTGTTAGCTTCATTTCTTTCTCTTGATCAAGTGAAGTTGCAATCTTGGACAAAGGAGTTTCGGGTGGATCGTCGTGGAAACTAGAAGACTTCAAGCGAACCCTTCTCCAACCCTCAAGTGGCCAAGGAGTCTAGCGTAGGGAGCTACAAAGGTTGTACTCTCAAAACCCTAGCCTTTGTTGCTTGTGATGTTGATTAAAGTTATGAAACCCTAATTTTCTAGGATTGATTCTTTGTATGCTTACTTAGCACCCTAAAAATTTAATCTTTGGCACATATGATACTTCCAAACCCTTCATGAGGTGCTAGGTAAACCTAACAGTTTAATGATTTTGCATGCGTAGGCTATAGGTTCTAACCTATAAGCGATTCGCATGCCGTTTTGGTTTTCATGTTCGATTCTTGATACTATATGACGCATTAGAAATTGTAGGTACCCTCACGAGGACTTCGAGACGACAAGCAAGCGCGTGGCGACATCGGCATCGGCAAGCACTGATCAAGGTGAGTAGATCTATATCTACGGGGGAAGTCGGGTGGATGGCGTATAGCACCCCCGCATGTTTTTGATGGAAACCGATATATATAATATGGTTAAGAAAACCTAGATTAGAAAACTAAGGATATGGTTTAAAAGATAGTTAGAGATGATGTGAAGGATTGAATATGTATATCGAGAGATGAGATGAAAACTTTAGGGATATGAAAAGTGAAGGTGAATCACGACTTATAGATAGGTAGTTACACTAGAATAAGTATGAGTTTTAGAGTAGCATGAAACTAGATTAATAAATTAGATGTATATATAAAAGATGACTTAATGTGATGAAAAGAATATACAAGGTGATATGATGACTTGTTTGATATGTCGGTATACGGATGCGAGTCGATTGAGATGACCAATACCTTTGCCGGTCCCCTGATATGAGATTGTTATGGTTGTGACCTGGGGATATAGGTATATAGAATTATATAATGTTGTGAGTCTTGATTGATATGTCGTACGAGACGTTAGGTCCGTACCCCTTATTGTCATATAGGATGATAGGATCCCTAATGGTCTAATGCAGTCGTACGATGATTTTCCGTACATGATGAATTTGACTTGATGTTTGATCCATACCCTTGACTAGAGGATGTCGTACGATGTATTATACCATACGTGATATTGTGAGGCTGGATGCCGATTGATAGATTCACCGACTCGGTCATGTTAGATACGTATACCTGTCAGCATTTGCATACGATTTACTTTATGCTACGCTTACGTCACTCTCATTACATTACATATACATGTGCTAGTACACCTACACCATTATCGACGATGCGTATGCTACGCTTACACAGATTTGCCGGCTCACACACTTCATCATCGATAATTGCCATGTCACTACACAGTAGGATTGCTACATCATGATATGACTCCTAGCATGATTTACCTGCTATAGTAACATATACACCTTTATACGATGTTGCATTTGACTTTGGAGAAGTTGGGAACCGCATGATATATTTAAAAACTGGATTTATATAAAAGAGCGGCTTTCCCTTGATATGTGCATATTATTGTTCCATATTGCATGATATACGGATATGCTTAAATTTTTGTTATATGTCGCATACATCATGCTTTATGATTATACGCATTGAGATATGTTGTTTTCATGAGATTTCTGGATTTGAGAACAGTGGTTATTTCAAAAGAAAATATGTATTGTTTTAAAAACCCGGTTTCTCTTGATATGATATTTCAGTGTGTCCACCATGCGTTTTCTCGGTTCTGAGACGTGTGATATGTGAAATTCGATTCGAGGAGCGGTAGGCACCGTCTGCGGGTACATGGTGGACCCAGTGAGGTACCCCGGGGCAAGAAAACTCATATTGTTAGACGGTGAACCTGGCAGGGGAGCACTACCTACCAGTGATAGTATTTGGCTCGGCGGTTATCCGGAGGATACCGACCGGAGCAGTGAGATGGATTTGAGGGCCGACCAGATTATGCAGCGCCTGAAGGCCGATCTGAGGATGTGGCGCCTGAGATATATGAGGATTTACGTGCCGATACTGGACACGGGTAGCATGATGTTTCGAGTGTCGATGTTGGACATTCAGGTTCCATGATTTTGATGTGTCGCGAGGGACACACGTTGGTTTATATCCTCATACTTTCATGCATATGCTTTTATGATATTGTACATGCATGATATTGTTGTGTCATTGGTTGACACGTAGACGAGGTCCATATGCATACAGGCAATGATTATATTGTTGGATGTTATCCGCATGCTTACAGGCTTTGATATTTATATTGTTGGCACAGATTTGCAGATACGGTCACGCTAGATATCATAGTATTACCTTTATGATATAGTTGACCTAAGAAATCGTTATTTTATTTGATTTCTACCTGTTGATATTTTCTACTCACGAGTTGGCAACTAACCCCCGTTGTGCCACAGTTTTTGCAGGTTTTGCCGTACAGGTTTCGTTGCGGCTTTGCTGGCACACTGCTCCTTTCGGGTGATTGCTTTGGTAGGTGGGTTCACTCGCATCATGACCACCATTGTACCTTTTATTATATTTCAGTTGTATCTAGTAAACTCCATCAACCAAACTTGTATATTTGATAACCCTAGAAGACCAGTTGTTTATTCTTTTGACCTTAGACTCGCGCGTTGTATTATTATGGGTTTTCTTGATGTTTTGAGTTTCCTTTCGAGTTTTGATCCTCGCCCTTCAGCGTTGTATATTATATTGCTTGCGTGGTTCTGACCGCCAATCGGCGAAGAGCTAGCTCCCGCTTGGGGATGCCTTTATTCATATTATGCATGTTGTACCCTTTTGGGGCCAGTATTTACGAAGGAAACTCTGCCGAAATTTTCAGAAAAGACTTGAGATTTTAAAAATGCATACTTCGGCTTATTTTGTTAAAACCACTTGCTTTAAAATATGTTTTTCCGCACTTCTTCCTTAAAATGGTTTAGATTTCTGGGATTTTTGCTTACTTGAATTAGATGGGGTCCTATAGACTTCATATGATTCAAGTGCCGGTCACGTGCCATTTCGGGTCGTGACAGGAAGATTCAAAGTGCGGTTATTTACCGGCTTGTCACGGAATCACCCTCTCTAAGGAGATGTCTCCCAAGACTGATTTGGAAAGGGATCTCATGTCTATTATACCCTACGCTACTGCGGTAGGCTCTATAATGTATGCGATATTGTGTACCAGACCAGATGTAGCTTATGCACTGAGTGTGGTAAGCCGGTATCAGTCAAACCCTGGGGAGAAGCACTGGATAGCGGTAAAGAACATTCTCAAGTACCTGAGAAGGACTAAGGATATGTTCTTGGTTTACGGCGGAAATGACCTCCAGATCGAGGCCTTTGCTGACTCCAGCTTTCAGAGTGACAAGGATGACTCCAAATCTATGTCGGGCTATGTCTTTACCCTCGATGGAGGGGTGGTCTGTTGGACGAGTTCCAAACAGGAAACCGTTGCTGCCTCGATGATGGAAGCGGAGTATATCGCAGCTTCTGATGCCGCAAAAGAAGCAGTCTGGATGAGGATGTTCTTAACAGAACTTCAGGTGGTTCCATCCATTGTTGATCCCATACCTCTGTATTGTGACAACGGGGCTATAGCCTTAGGGAAGGAACCTATGTCCCATCAGAAGTCCAGACACATCTTGAGGCGGTATCACCTGATCAGGGAGATCGTGGATCGCCGGGAGATCGAGGTTCGGAGGGTTGCTACTGAGGTTAACACTGCAGATCCATTCACAAAGTCTATTCCTCAGACGCGATTCGAGAGGGTATTCGAGATGATAGGTCTGCGATATTCCAGCACATGGCCTTAGTGCAAGTGGGAGATTGTTAGTGTGATATGCCCTAGAGGCCATTATCGTATAGTACTAGTTTGTATATTACATTTTAGAAGCTTGGGATATATACACGGATTTATAACAGTCTTGCTCAATATGGTAGTATGCTACTTGGTTTGTATCTATCTTAATATGTGTATATGTTTCTTTTAACGTATCGCTAATACATATTGATAGAGCCCTTAGGATCTTTGCTTGACTACCAGCGTTGTGATGGCAGTCACACTTGTGGGGGTTGGGTAGTCTACAAGCACATCCTTATACAGGTCCCTAGTCGTTGGATTATCGAGACAGGGCATCGATACTCCAGAGTAGACTGGTGTGTACGCTTCTCATCCCAGCTGGGGAGATGGTCTGTCCCACAGCCATCAGTACGTTGTACTGGAGATAGTATGCAGGTGCTCATTAGGTTATGAGTACACTGGACAGGACTCGTCAGGAACTGTTGGTTGGTACTATACCTATCGTCAGTTAGCAGTTCCCAAATGACATGAGTACGGCTTAGTCCGTTGACTTGACACTGCTATTTGGCCTCAAGTGTGTTCCCACTATTCTTAGATTACCACCCTACCACGGCTCTATTGAGGCGTGCAAACAGGTAGTAGTTGGGTGCAGTCCCGGAGCACTTGGAGGCAGTGGCGGTTAGATAGGATCCGTCTCTCCTGGTATTGGGGGTTGATATCGCGCTGTGTTTGGAGAGCCATTACACAAAGTCCCTGGCCAGGGCAAGCGAGATTTACTGGTAGATACTCCAGTAGTTTCTTAGGGTGTTTTGGACTACACTCCGACAAAACTTATACCGCTATTAGGGGACTGACGTTTACCGCCCCCTAGGCCCGATATGCGATACTCTTAGACGAACAGACCGGACTGTACGAAGATTGTCACATTCAGGCTCAGTAGGAGTTCGGATGGGTTTTCTTCATCGGCCTTCTTATCGGAATCTACCAGGGGACCGTTACGTACAGCTAGTACCGCTTGCGACCTGTGGTTAAACCCACTGCCAGCGTAATGTCGAGTCTTTAGAGTCCCACACAGAGGGTTTTCCACTTTTGGACGAAACGAGGTAGAGGTTGTATGGTTTTACGACAGGGTTCATTCACATACGCGCACATGTGCGTGTTTGGTGTTCGAGCAGTTGATACTGGTGGGCTTTGGTTCAAGCCGGATCCTAGTATTAGATTTTGGATTGGTTTATTCTTTATGTATTCGTGTTTCTCGGAACACGGATGCGGGTATTTATATACGGTTGATAGAGGTATAGAAGGAGACACCTCATTAAGGTTTTGACCATTGACTTGATTAAAACCATAATGAGATGGAGGAAATTGATTACTAATTTTTATTAGAGATAATTGTATCATGGCTAAATTGGTTTGACCATTTGACCATGTTGACCATTGTTGACTTAGATATTTTTGTTGAGGACAAGATATTTTTCTTAGCATTAATTGTGACATGATAATGGTCAAATCAATGAACCATCATAAATATCCTAATTAAAAATTATTATTCTTTTTCCTCATATGAGAGCTTTCTCTTCATTATTTTGGGTTACACTCTCTCTCATGGTTGCTCTCTCCTTCTTCCTCTCTCTCAAGCCCTAATGTTTCATGAGTTGAAAATCAAGGGCTATTGAGACCAAACCACCAAAATACTTCTCTACTCGCTCTAGGGTTCTTAGTTTAGCACACCAAGCACCCTAGTCACTTCATTATAGAGCTTGGAGCTCAAGGTAGAGACCTTCGGGTGGATCTTCTTTGACGTGGACAAGCCGGTGAGGAGGAACTATCCACAACCACTCCAAGGAGCTCACAACAAGGAGAAGCACAACAAGGAGAAGAAGGAGTTCAAGCTTGAGCTATAATCATCTAACATAGTAATTAAAACTCCTAGTTAGTTTGTTAGTTAATGTTTAGCAAAGATCCTCAAGGTTAGTCTATGTTACATTGTAAAGAAAATTTTGATTTTTACCTATTCCGCCTCCCCGCAAACTACCGGGGTGAGTAACATAGACTTACAGTTAGGGTTCAGTTGAGGGAAGAGGAAATGAGGAGAAGAATAAGTGAGAATGAGAGTGTATGAGGGTTAAGGGAAATGAGAGTGTGAGAGTGGGATGTGAAGGAAATGAGGGTGTGAGGTTAGAGTGAGCCATGCCCCCTTCTTTCTCCTCATTATATGCACCCCATGCTTCATCATTTGCATGTCAACCCCCCCCCCTCTCTCTCTCTCAAGTCAACCCCAAATTCAAACCTTTAATTTAAAAACTAAATAACTTAAATAATTACATAAAACTTAATGGAATGGGGTTAAGGTGCCATGGCTACTTAAGCATGGTTAACACTAATTAACCCTAGGTTAACATGCACAAGTGTGTGCAAGCCCAAAATAAATAATAATAAAATATTAATTAATTTTTATAAAATATGTGAAAACTAGTTTGGTTAATTTTTTACTAAAAACCCGCATTATCGCTTAATTAACACTAATCGCATTCTAAGGTGTTACAATCTTCCCCCCTTAAAGAAATTCGTCCCCGAATTTAAAAATCTTACTATGCATACCTTCAAAGAGATGAGGGAATTTCTTCCGCATCTCGCTCTCAGCCTCCCAAGCAACCTCTTCGGGCTACGCCAAAGAACCTTCACAGATGGCAAGATCTTTGACCGAAGTTTCTTCACCTGCCAATCCAATATAACTATCGGCTGCTTGGTGAACGAAAGATCGCACTCTAGCTGAACGGTCTGGTGCTGAATCATGTGAGAAGGGTCATGAAAGTACTTGCGAAGCATCGATACATGGAATACGGGGTGAACATCCGGAAAACTGGGAGGAAGTGCCAAACGATAGGCAACGATACCAACTCACGCAAGGATCTCAAAAGGACCTACAAATCTGGGGCTAAGCTTCCCTTTCTTTCCAAATCTCATCACGCCCTTCATCGGAGAAATCCGTAGGAAGACATGATCCCCCACTGCGAACTCGAGCCTGCAACGACGACGGTTGGCATAAGACTTCTTTCTGCACTGGGCTGCTCTCATCCTATCCTGAATCAACTGAATTTTCTCTATAGTCTCTTGAACTAGCTGGTGTCCCAAAATCCTGCTCTCGCTGAGTTCGGTCCAACAGACTAGCGATCGACACTTCTTACTATACAAAGCCTCAAAAGGTGCCATCTGAATCGTCTCCTGATAACTGTTATTGTAGAAGAACTCTATCAATGGCAAGTGACGATTCCAACTGCTACCAAAACCAAGCACGCATGCAAGAAACATATCCTCCAGAGTTTGTATAGTCCGCTCTGACTAACCATCGGTCGGCGGATGGAAAGCGGTGCTAAAACTCAATCGGGTATCCAAAGCTTCTTGAAGCTTCTGCCAAAGACGGCTAGTGAACTGGGTGCCCCTGTCGAATACGATGCATGTGGGAACGCCGTGCAAATGCACAATCTCATCAATGTACAACTGAGCATAATGAGCATAACCGAAAGTGGTATTCACTGGAAGGAAGTGAGCCGCTTTCGTCAACCGGTCAACAATCACCCAAATGGAGTCATACCCTCGACTGGACCTGGGTAGACCCACAATGAAATTCATGGAGATCTGTTCCCATTTCCACTCTGGAACGGGTAAAGGCTGCAATTCTCCTGCCGGTCTCTGATGCTCAGCCTTGACTTGCTGAAAAGTCAGGCACCTCAAAACAAAATCCGAAACATCACTCTTCATCCCTGTCAACCAGTAGATATCTCTTAAGTCACGATACATCTTGGTGGAACCTGGGTGGACACTATAAGCTGACTGATGTGCCTGCTCTAGGATCTCGCGTCTCAACCCATCAGTGTCACGACCCAAAAGTTAGGCCCATAACCGGCACTTAAACTACGTAACGTCAACAGGCGTACGCAACTTAAGTAAGTCGAATCCCAGAAATCTAAACCACCCAAAATTGGATAAGCGGAGAAAAACATAGTTTTGAAACATTCGGAAAATCTCAAGTGAAATCTTTAACTTTAGTTTTCTTTCTTGAAAATTTCGGCAGCAATTCCTTTGTAAAAACTAGCCCCGAAAATGGGTACAATATAGAATATAAATAAAGCATCCCAAACGGGAGCAACTCACGCCCAACGGCGGAGACCACCACCACAAGCATATATACGACGTCGTAGCAAAGAAATATAAATGAAAACAGCATAAGGAGGTAAATCATAACAACAAGACCGGCTCCCACGAGCACGGCACCCAAAGTCACCAAAATATATACAACACCGAAACCACAAAACTCGTCTCTAAGTCAAATACAAGAAGTGGTAGATGGAGAATACTAGATCAACAAAAAGATACCCAATGTACAAAACGGATAACCGCGAACCCATCTAATAGCAAAGGCCTCACAGCCAACCGTAGCGGTATCCGCAAAAGTAGAGATAAAAAGGCGCCCTGCCGCGACTACTCTGAGGTTAAGTCCTGCAAAACACTGTGGCACAACGGGGGTGAGTTGCCAACTCGTGAATAGTAAATAACATCATACTGTAATCGCAAGTATGCACGAACAGCGATAAATCTATCACATGAAATCTGATAGCATAAGTATGGCAATATGAATATGCAACAATCATGTAAAGGTACATCATCAGGGCACTACAACTACATGAAGCAATGCTTATAAAAATAAATCTTGAGTATGGGATGATATAAATAATCTCATGCACAAATCATAAGCATGGAAAAACCCGGTGTAAATCAATAACACCCCAAATCGCAAAATCCTCAGATCGGCCCTCAGATCGGCCCTGTAAATCTCATGTAACCTGAGTGTCAAACATCGACACCCAAAATATCATGAAAACTGGTGCCCAGCATCGACACATAAATACTCGTATCCATACGTTCCTCGAATCCTAAGTGTCCAATATCGACACTTGTGATCCACGTATCGGTCCTATGATATCCATACGTTCCTCGAAACCCAAGTGTCCAACCTCGACACTCGTGTTCCACGTATCGGTTCCCAATATCCATAAATCTCTCGGAATACAAGTGCCTAACATCGACACTAGAAATCCCCAAATCGCATGAAAACATATCTCAAATGCGTAAATCAATGTAATATAACATATGCAACATAAAACAACAACATGAGCATATCACGGGAAATGCCCGCTATTTAAATGCATCAAGTCATTAAATATATCACGCGGTTCCCCAGTATCTGAATCCCATATACATATATAACAGCGTCCCATACCACCGATATATATCGTATAAAACTGAACATGTAACAGTAGCAGAGTATATGTGTGAGCATGTAGGTATAGCGAGGTATATGCGTAAGCATGTAGGTATAGCAAGGCATACTATATGTCATAAGCGCCATCGCACAAAAATAAATGCCTCTATGTCGCTGACCAATAGCAAGATATATCATATGAATATCTGTATTGTGCGTATCATGGCAATTACCGACAGTGTGTGTATAGCATACAATAGGTGCTCGTGCAACATGGACTGTCAATAATAGTGCAGTGTACAATAGGTATAGGTTCAGGCACAATAAGCAACTATATGTAATGAAGTTCATATGCAATCAACTCATATGCGAATAACATGCAGCTATCATATCCAGCCCTGGCGCATAACGCCATCTGGGTGATTTCCCCGTAGATGTTAAATCTACTCACCGATGATCTCGAGCTACGAAAATCCTGTAAGTCCACAGTAGCGCCCCGGCAGTCTAACAGACGCCAAATGCGGAACAAAAACTTTTTACAACTGGCGCTATCGCGTACGGTAACCCGGATCTGCCATTAAAGCTAAACTAACAAATTACAAATGGGTAGAAACGTTATACCGAATGATCCGAGTCCTTCGGTCTTCAACCATCATCCCACGCTTTGTTGCGGCTGTTCCGATCTCCTGAAACTCTAATCTTCTCGTCCAGGTGGCACCACATCGACGGATCTTTAAACGGGCTCCCGCCTCTGAACCGAGGCAACTCGATCGTCAAGTTTGCTAAAAGAGACGACCAAGATGAAGTAGAGAATGAGTAGAACACTTTGTCTCGTTATATCCAAAGCTATGGACAAACGGTTAATGAAGTTGCCATTTGGATCGGGTGATGGAATGAAATGAGCAATGAAATTTCCATACACCAAAGCTATCATATTTTTCTCTCAAGCAAAAACCATAACCCTCACCAAGGGTGGCCGGCCACTAAATAGAGGGGAGGGGGTCAGTGTAGGAGCAAGGTGGGTGAGAATAAGAATGAAGCTTATCATGACACATAGTATGAATACAATTAAAGCAAGTGATGAATCATTTAAGCTTAGTCATCAAGCATTAAATGGAACAATTAATGCTAACAATGAATCATCAAGCCTTGTCACCACCTTCTAGAAGCTTCTAGAAACTTCTACACTCATCCAAAGAAAAGATAAATCCGTATTTAACCGACTGTCAAATACGGCTGATAGAAAACTGGAAACTGGCAACTTCCAAAAGCGATCCTGAAACGAATTTCAGGATAACCCCGTATTAGTATAAACATACCCGCATTTATATTACGACCGAATATAAATGCAACTGAGACAAAGATATTATATCTACACAGTACAATACTGGGTTCCGGCTTAAACCAAAGCCTACCAGTATTATCTGCCCGAAAAACGACACGTGCGAAAATGCACGTACTTTTTCCGAACCTTGCTATATCACCATACGACCTCTACAACGTTTCGCCCGAACTTGGGAAAGTGTCTGTAGGGGACTCTAATGACTCATCAACACACTGGCACAGGGTATAACCCCTAGCACGTCAGAGGTACAAGCTGTACATAACGGTTTGCCTATGTATTGATTGGAAGGGAAGCTGACAAGCGAACTCATCCATAAACCCTACTGAGCCTGACAGTGACGATGTATATACAGTCCGGTCCATTCGTCTAAAGAGTATCGCATATCGAGTCTAGGGGGTGGATAAAGTCAGACCCCTAATAACGCGATAAATCGTGTCGGCATGAAGCCCATCACCACCTGAGAAACTACTGATCCAAATCAGTAATTCTCCACTACCTCGGCCGAGGATTCCTAATGATGGCCACCCGTGCACTGCGCGACATCAACCCCCAATACCGGGAGAGATGAATCCCCGACGATCCGCTCACTTGACTCCAATGTGGCTCGGGACTGTACCCAACTAAAACCTGTTTGCACAACTCCTTTGAGCGTGGTAGGGTAGTAATCTAAGCACAGTGGGAACTCACACGAGACAAATGACGATCTCAGGTCGATGAACTAACATGTACACATGTTACCAGGGAATTGCTATCTGACGATATGTATAATACCAACAAGCAGATTCCCGGGGAGTCCTGTCCGGTGTACTCATAACCTAATGAGCACCTATATACATCTTAGGTGATCCTACTGACACCAATGGCTTGTGAGACCGGCCATCGCCCCTCGTCGGGGTCTCGACTGTATACACTAGTCTACTCTGGAGTATCGATGCCCTATCTCGAAACTCCCATGACTAGGGACACTTTAAGGATGTGCTTACAGACCCCAGCTCCCACGTATACGATCGCCATCATACTGCTGGTAGTCAAGAAAGAATCCTATGGGCTATATCATCATGCAATAGCGAACTAAAGTATGTATACGATGATAAAGACAAACCAGATAGCATACTATCATCTCGAGCAAGACTGTCATATCGGTATAGGTCCAGCCTCAATCATTGCAATCACGTACCTGCGATCCAATAATTGACTTTGAGGGCACTATCTCCAACAAATCCGACCACCTGCTTCCCTTTATTCACAGCATCCGAAGTCCCCGCTTGCGATCCTAAAATTTCACAAATATATCACATAAGCTAAATATCCTACACCGACACAAAGATAATGAAACGCAAGGATAACGCCCAGAAAATTACACTGTGCACCTAGTGCACAAAACGCTCACGACATCGGCAAAAACCCTAGCTAGAGTCGCTAAACTATGCAACCACCCAGTCTAGACCCTAATCGTACCGATCGCGCAAACACAACACAAATAAATACGAGCAAGATTATATATATAACCTCGCAACGCCCATTCGGACCCACGTTCAAAATTCACCGAAACCTAGTAAGCAACTTATCGCATAAATTGCACAAGTCTAAAACTAACACCATTCTAGCGATTACAAACATCCCAAAACAGCTTAACTAGGTTATCCAAACCATTTCCATAATTTTAATCTCATCCAAATATGTATTAGTAAAACCTAGTTTGCTAAAAACTCAATTAGACAAATTAGGAATTAACAACAATTATCATTCTCCCACTAGAATAAGTTTTCCTAGTCTTAACTTATCAATAAACCATATCATGAACATAAACCCTAACTTGATTATCGCTAAAACAACATGAATCAACTAAACATGAACTTTAAAGCTATATTAATCATTTAAATAGCTAGCTTAAAGATTATAATCCAACAATTAAAGATTAGGGTTAGGATTATACCTCTTCAAGAACACAAAAGATCAACTAGATCCATCACCTTATCCTCCAAAATCATGTTTTTCTTGAAGATCTAAGCAAGATTTGTGATGAAGAAAGATGGGTTATGATTTGTTTAAGAGTTTTGCGGAATTATTTAGGGAATTTTGATGATTTATTGATCTTGGAAATGATGAAAATTGGCAAAGAAAAACAAAGGGCAGAACATAGAGGAAGCTCGGCCAAAGGAAGTGGGGGGTGTTTGTGAAAATTGTGTGGAGAAAATTCTAGCAAAAAAGCAATAAATGCTCATTAATGCAAACTGCCACCTTTCTTTTCTTTTCTTTTCTTTTAAAAATAATTTCCTTTAACCCAAAATATCTAGATATTTCTATAGATGGATTAACTAAAAATCTAGTGATTAGATTAGCATAGATTCACATTAGAAATAATTAACCCAAACCAAAAATGTAATTACCACTATTGAGTGCATAATTAACAACTTAAAATAATATTTAATTAGGGAAAAATTCTGTGTGAACCAAAACTTCCAATTGACCCTCAAAGCCCGCGCACTAGCACTATTCTAGTTAAACTAGGTGCCATCAAGTCTATACATAAGTTTGATCACAATCGGGTTAAAACGGAAAACACCGACTATTTTACCCTAAAATGGAAAAATTCGCATAACGATTTCTAAAACGTTACAATCTCCCCTCTTAAAGAAATTCGGTCCCCGAATTAAAATTTAACTACACTTACCTTCGAAGAGATAAGGGAATTTCTTCTGCATCTCGCTCTCGGCCTCCCAAGTGATCTCCTCACTAGTATGGCTACGCCAAAGAACCTTCACAGATGGCAAGACCTTTGACCGAAGTTTCTTCACCTGCCAATCCAATATAACTACCGGCTGCTCGGTGAATGAAAGGTCGCGCTCAAGTTGAACGGTCTGGTGCTGAATCATGTAAGAAGAATCATGAAGGTATCTACGAAGTATCAACACATGGAAAACAAGGTGAACATCCGGAAAACTGGGCGGGAGCGCCAAACGATAAGCAACAGAACCCACTCGCTCAAGGATCTCAAAAAGACCTACAAATCTGGGACTGAGCTTCCCCATCTTCCCAAATCGCCTAACGCCCTTCATCGGAGAAATCCTCAGGAATACATGATCCCCCACTGCGAACTCAAGTCTACGCCGACGACGGTCGGCATAAGACTTCTGCCTGCACTGGGCTGCTCTCATCCTGTCCTGAATCAACTGGATCTTCTCCGTAGTCTCCTGAACTAGCTGGGGTCCCAAAACCCTACTCTCGCTGAGTTTAGTCCAACAGACTGGCGATCGACACTTCCTACCATACAAATCCTCAAAAGACGCCATCTGAATAGTCTCCTGAAAGCTATTGTTGTAGGAGAACTCAATCAACGGCAAGTGACGATCCCAACAGCCACCAAAAACAAGCACACACACCTGAAGCATATCCTCCAGAGTCTGTATAGTCTGCTCCGACTGACCATCGATCTGTGGATGAAAAGCAGTGCTAAAACTCAACCGGGTACCCAAAGTTTCCTGAAGCTTCTGCCAAAGACAGCTAGTAAACTGGGTACCTCTGTCGGATACGATGCATGTGGGAACACCATGCAAACGTACAATCTCATCTATATACAATTGAGCATACTGAGCATAACCGAAAGTGGTCTTCACTGGAAGGAAGTGAGTCGCTTCGTCAACCGGTCAACAATCACCCAAATGGAGTCATACCCTCGACTGGTCCTGAGTAGGCCCACCACGAAGTCCATGAAAATCTGCTCCCATTTCCACTCCGGAATGGGTAAAGGCTGCAACTCACCTGCCAGCCTCTGATGCTCAGCCTTGACTTGCTGAGAAGTCAGGCACCTCGAAACGAAGTCCGAAATATCGCGCTTCATCCCTTCCCACCAGTAAAAGTCTCTCAAGTCACAGTACATCTTAGTGGAACCTGGATGAACGCTAAAGGCTGACTGATGTGCCTGCTCTAGGATCTCACGTCTCAACCCATCAGAATCTGGTACACACAAGCGAGTCCCACATCGTAGCACACCCTGGTCATCAATTATGAACTCCGAAACTGTACCATGCCGAACAAGCTTAAGAATCTCAGACAGACGGGCATCACTGGGCTGCGCCTCACGGATACGATCAAAAAGTAGTGGACGGGCACGGACATGAGCAAGCTGTCCCCCAGTGGAAGTGAACTCAAACTGTACTCTACCATCGCACAAGAGCTGCCAATCTGCAAAAGACTGTCGCTGAACTGCGCTCAACTAGGAGAAGCTACCCCCAGGCCTACGACTCAAAGCATCAGCTACCACATTCGCCTTGCCCTGGTGATAAAGGATCTCACAATCATAATCCTTCACAAGTTCCATCCAATGGCGTTGTCTCAGATTCAGATCCCGCTGCTGGAAGATGTACTTCAAGCTCTTGTGATCCGTGAAGATCTGACACGACTCCCCCATACAAGTAGTGTCTCCAAATCTTCAACGCAAAGATCACCGCGGCCATCTCAAGATCGTGAGTGGGGTAATTCTGCTCGTGCTTCTTCAGCTGCCTAGAAGCATAAGCAATCACTCTATCATGCTGCATCAGTACACAACCGAGCCCCACTCGAGAAGCATCACAGTAAACAACATAGCCGCCCGATCCAGAAGGCAAAGATAGAACTGGTGTCATCGTCAACCTAGTCTTCAACTGCTACAAACTCTGCTCACACGCACCAGTCCAAAGAAAAGGAACCCTTTTCCGGGTCGGTCCAGTCAGCGGTGCAGCGATACTCGAAAAATCCCGCACGAAACGGCGACAATAACCAGCTAAGCCTAAAAAGCTGCGGACCTCAGTAACAGATACAGGTCTGGGCCAAAGCTGCACAGCCTCGATCTTCCTCGGGTCCACAAGAATACCATCTCCAATCACCATATGACCCAGGAAATCCACTCTATCAAGCCAAAATGCTCACTTTGAGAATTTAGCATACAGCTGGTGCTCTCTCAATGTCTGCAAAGCAATCCTCAAGTGCTGCTCATGCTCCTCACGACTCCTAGAGTAGACCAGAATGTCATCAACAAACACAATAATGAACTGGTCGAGGAACGGCCTGAAAATCCGGTTCATCAGATCCATGAACGCTGCTGGCGCATTGGTGAGTCCGAACGACATCACCAAAAACTCATAATGCCTATAGCGCGTACGAAAAGCAATCTTCGAAATGTCATCATTCTGAAACCGCAACTGATGATAACCCGAACGCAAATCAATCTTAGAAAAATATTTCGCACCATGGAGCTGATCAAATAAATCGTCAATGCGAGGTAAAGGATACCTATTCCGTACCGTAACTCGGTTCAATTGACGATAATCCATACACAACCTCAAATTGCCGTCCTTCTTCTTGACGAACAGAACAAGAGCTCCCTACGGCGAAACACTCGGACGCACAAGTCCCCTATCAATCAACTCTTGCAATTGATCTTTGAGCTCTCTAAGCTCCGTCGGTGCCATCCGATAAGGTGGTATAGAAATAGGCCCCGCGCCCGGAATCAGATCAATGCAAAACTCAATATCGCGCTCTAGTGGCAACCCAGATAACTCATCGGGAAAGACGTCGGGAAACTCTCGCACGGTAGGAACCCGGTCCAACGACTCCACTGTGGCTCCAGTATCATGAATGAAAGACAAGAATCCCCGACATTCCCTCCTCAAAAGCCGACCAGCGCAAAGGACAGAAATCAAACTGTGAATAGCGGCACCACAGTCCCCCCTGCACAACAAACACTGACTCGTCGGGAAAACAAAACCTAACTGTCTTCTCGTGGCAGTCCATGGACGCGTAGCAAGTAGCTAACCAGTCCATGCCCAGGAGAACGTCGAAGTCCAACATCTCAAGAAGGATCAAGTTGACGGAAAAATCTCTATCTCCTATACAGATAGCACACTACCGGAACACGTGTCGCGCAACAAACGACTCTCCAACGGGAGTAGTCACGACAAGCGGCTGATCTAGCAAACCCGACTCTCGGCCTAACCTCGGCACGAAGTGCGTAGAAACATACAAATGTCTAGATCTCAGATCAAAAAGAACATGTGCATCAAAAGAACATATAGAAAGGATACCTGAAACCACTGCATTGGACGCCTGCGCGTCCTGATGAGTCAAGGCAAACACCCGAGCCTGTCCCTCTACCGGCGACTGGCTGACCTCCGCCTCTACCACCCCGCCCTCTCGGTACAAAACCACCGTGACCCCGACCTCTCTACACATGAGTCTGACGCGGAGCAACAACAGGCATAAGGGGCAATGCCCTCTGAGGAGGAGAAGGTGGTAAGGTAACCTGCGGTACAGCTGCCTCACTCACACGTGGCTCAGCACAATCTCGAGCCCGATGACCCCGACTCCCACATCGGTAATATCCAGAAGCAAACTGCTGACTCTCCTGAGGATAAGAGCTAAAAAGCCGACCTTGTCCCAAACCTCCACTACCCCCAAGTATCTGAACGGGAACTATCACGACGTCTAAATGCCCGCCTCCCCGCTGAATCACCAGTACGAACCCTCTTCGGTTCCGGAGCAACCGACGACTCAGAAAGACGCTCCTCTACCAATAGGGTCGCGTCCACCGCTGCTGCATACGTGTCACAATGCTGTATGCTGATGGCTAGGAACAACTGGGTAAGCAGGCCTCGAACAAACCTCTTCACCCTCATCTCCTCAGTCGCTACCAAGTACGGAGCATACATGAACAGCTCGGTAAACAGTACATCGTACTCAGCCACCGTCATCCCCGGAGTCTGGCGTAACGACTTGAATCTGCGCGCTCGAGCATCCCTGACGCTCGGCGGAAGAAAACACGCGAGAAACACCGTCACGAACTCAGCCCAGGTCATAGAAGCAAGACCTGCGGCTCTGCCCCTCTCCAAGGACTCACACCACTTCTGGGCCAGACCCTCCAGACGAAAGCTCGCAAACTCCACCCATCTCGCGTCGGAGCATCGGAGTGAACGACAAATCCTGGCCATCCAGTCGATAAATGACTGCGGATCCTCGGCTGCATCTGTGTCAGTGAAAACCGGAGACCTCAGCCTCATGAACTCTGACAGTGACACGGTGATAACCTCCGGAGCTGTAGCTGCGACTGCCGGAACAGTAGGTACCATCACGGCCCCCGCAACGGGTGGAACAACTGCCTGCCCCTGCACTCGAATGGCCTCAACTAAAGACCCCCATCATCTAACGCAAGTCTTGCATACCAGCCCCAAGCATAGCAATGTGCTCCGGTACAACAGGCATACCGCCCTGGTCAGTCCTCGTCTCAGACGAGTCAACTCTGACCTCGGCCCTCGCGGCCGCTCTCTATGCCCTTGTAGTCTTCGGCGGCATATAGGCTGGAATTTAAAACAAGATTCGATAAGGAAACAGAAATCGAATCACAAGGATGTATATAAATCACGGAAGGAATTTCAATCAATAAGTCCTAAGGTCACTTAGGTGGAGTACCGTGTCGTAAGTATAACGCGGAACATACGCACGCTATGTGACTCTGCTTAAGCTACCTACTCCATCATACCAAGGTCATCCTACACTCCGAAAGGTAAAACCTAGCGCTCTGATACCAACTTTGTCACGACCCAAAAGTTAGGCCCGTAACCGGCACTTAAACTACGTAACGTCAACAGGCGTACGCAACTTAAGTAAGCCGAAACCCAGAAATATAAACCACCTAAAACTGGATAAGCGGAGAAAAACATAGTTTTGAAACATTCGGAAAATCTCAAGTGAAAACTTTAACTTTAGTTTTCTTTCTTGAAAATTTCAGCAGCACTTCCTTTGTAGAAACTAGCCCCGAAAACGGGTACAACATAGAATATAAATAAAGCATCCCAAACAGGAGCAACTCACGCCCAACAGCGGAGACCACCACCACAAGCATATATACGACGCCGTAGTGAAGAAATATAAATAAAAACAGCATAAGGAGGTAAATCATAACAACAAGACCGGCTCCCACGAGCACGGCATCCAAAGTCACCAAAATATATACAACACCGAAACCTCACAACTCGTCGCTAAGTCAAATATAAGAAGTGGTAGATGGAGAATACTAGATCAACAAAAAGATACCCAATGTACAAAACGGATAACAGCGAACCCACTTAATAGCAAAGGCCTCACAGCCAACTGTAGCGGTATCCGCAAAAGTAGAGATAAAAAGGCGCCCTGCGGCGACTACTCTGAGGACAAGTCCTGCAAAATACTGTGGCACAACAGGGGTGAGTTGCCAACTCGTGAATAGTAAATAATATCATACTTTAATCGCAAGTATGCACGAACAGCGATAAATCTATCACATGAAATCTGATAGCATAAGTATGGCAATACGAATATGCAACAATCATGTAAAGGTACATCATCAGGATACTACAACTACATGAAGCAATGCTTATCAAAATAAATCATGATTATGGGATGATATAAATAATCTCATGCACAAATCATAAGCATGGAAAAACCCGGTGTAAATCAACAACACCCCAAATCCCAAAATCCCCATATCGGCCCCCAGATCGGCCCTGTAAATCTCATGTAACCTGAATTTAAACATCGACACCCGAAATATCATGAAAACTGGTGCCCAGCATCGGCACATAAATACTCGTATCCATACGTTTCTCGAATCCTAAGTGTTCGATATCGACACTTGTGATCCACATATCGGTCCTCTGATATCCATACGTTCCTCGAAACCCAAGTGTCCAACCTCGACACTCGTGTTCCACGTATCGGTTCCCAATATCCATAAATCTCTCGGAATACAAGTGCCTAATATCGACACTAGAAATCCCCAAATCGCATGAAAACATATCTCAAATGCGTAAATCCATGTAATATAACATATGCAACATAGAACAACAATATGAGCATATCACGGGAAAAGTCCGCTATTTAAATGCATGAAGTCATTAAATATATCACGTGGTTCCCCAGTATCCGAATCCCATATACATATATAACAGCGTCCCATACCACCGATATATATCGTATAAAACTAAACATGTAACAGTAGCAGAGTATATGTGTGAGCATGTAGGTATAGCGAGGCATATGTGTAAGCATGTAGGTATAGCCAGGCATACTATATGTCATAAGCGCCATCGCACAAAAATAAATGCCTCTATATCGCTAACCAATAGTAAGGTATATCATATGAATATCTGTGTTGTGCGTATCATGGCAATTACCGACAGTGTGTGTGTAGCATACAATAGGTGCTCGTGCAACATGGACTGTCAATAATAGTGCAGTGTACAATAGGTATAGGTTCAGGCACAACAAGCAACTATATGCAATGAAGTTCATATGCAATCAACTCATATGCGAATAACATGCAGCTATCATATAATATCCATCCCTGACGCATAACGCCATACGGGCGATTTCCCCGTAGATATTAAATCTACTCACCGATGATCTCGAGCTACGAAAATCCGACCACCTGCTTCCCTTTATTCGCAGCGCCCGAAGTCCCCGCTTGCGATCCTAAAATTTCACAAACATATCACATAAGCTAAATATCCTACGCCGACAAAAAGATAACGAAACGTAAGGATAACGCCCAGAAAATTACACTACGCACCTAGTGCACAAAACGCACACAACATCGGCAAAAACCCTAGCTAGGGTCGCTAAACTACGCAACCATCCAGTCTAGACCCTGATCGTACCGATCATGCAAACACAACACAAATAAATACGAGCAAGATTATATATATAACCTCGCAACGCCCATTCGAACCCACGTTCAAAATTCACCGAAACCTAGTAAGCAACTTATCGCATAAATTGCACAAGTCTAAAGCTAACACCATTCTAGCGATTACTAACATCGCAAAACAGCTTAGATAGGTTATCCAAACCATTTCCATAATTTTAATCTCACCCAAATATGTATTAGTAAAACCTAGTTTGCTAAAAACTCAATTAGATAAATTAGGAATTAACAACAATTATCATTCTCCCAGTAGAATAAGTTTTCCTAGTCTTAACTTATCAATAAACCATATCATGAACATAAACCCTAACTTGATTATCGCTAAAACAACATGAATCAACTAAACATGAACTTTAAAGCTATATTAATCATTTAAATAGCTAGCTTAAAGATTATAATCCAACAATTAAAGATTAGGGTTAGGATTATACCTCTTCAAGAACACAAAAGATCAACTAGATCCATCACCTTATCCTCCAAAATCATATTTTTCTTGAAGATCTAAGCAAGATTTGTGATGAAGAAAGATGGGTTATGATTTGTTTAAGAGTTTTGTGGAATTATTTAGGGAATTTTGATGATTTATTAATCTTGGAAATGATGAAAATTGGCAAAGAAAAACAAAGGGCAAAATATAGAGGAAGCTCGGCCAAAGGAAGTGGGGGGTGTTTGTGAAAATTGTGTGGAGAAAATTCTAGCAAAAAAGCAATAAATGCTCATTAATGCAAAATACCACCTTTCTTTTCTTTTCTTTTCTTTTAAAAATAATTTCCTTTAACACAAAATATCTAGATATTTCTATGGATGGATTAACTAAAAATCTAGTGATTAGATTAGTATAGATTCACATTAGAAGTAATTAACCCAAACCAAAAATGTAATTACCACTAATTAAGTGCATAATTAACAACTTAAAATAATATTTAATTAGGGAAAAATTCTATATGAACCAAAACTTCCAATTGACCCCCAAATCCCACGCACGAGCACTATTCTAGTTAAAGTAGGTGCCATCAAGTCTATACAGAAGTTTGATCATAATCGGGTTAAAACGGAAAACACCGACTATTTTACTCTAAAACGGAAAAATTCGCATAACGATTTCTAAAACATTACAATCAGTATCAGGTACACACAAACGAGTCCCGAAACGTAGCAGCCCTGGTCATCAATCAAGAACTCCGAATCTCTACCCTGCCGAACATTCTCAAGAATCTCAGACAAGCGGGTATCGTCTGGCTGTGCCTCACGAATACGATCAAGTAGAAATGGACGGGCGCGGACGTGAGCAAGTTGTCCCCCGGTGGAAGTGAACTCAAATTGTACTCTGCTGTCGCACAAGATCTGCCAATCTGCAGAAGACTGTCTCTGAACTGCGCTCAACTGGGACAAGCTACCCCCGGGCCTACGACTCAAAGCATCGGCTACCACATTCGCCTTGCCCGGGTGATAAAGGATCTCACAATCATAATCCTTCACAAGCTCCATCCAACGGCGCTGTCTCAAATTCAGATCCCGCTGCTGGAAGATGTACTTTAAGCTCTGGTGGTCTGTGAAAATCTGACACGACTCCCCGTACAAGTAGTGTCTTCAAATCTTAAGCGCAAAGACCACCGCGGCCATCTCAAGATCATGAGTGGGATAATTCTACTCGTGCTTCTTCAACTGTCGGGAAGCATAAGCGATAACTTTATCATGCTGCATCAATACACAACCGAGCCCCACTCAAGAAGCATCACAGTAAACGACAAAGCCGCCCGATCCAGAAGGCAACGATAAAACTGGTGCAGTCGTCAACCAAGTCTTCAACTGTTGAAAACTCAGCTCGCATGCCTCAGTCCAAAAGAAAAGGAACTCCCTTTCTGGTCAGTCCGGTCAGTGGTGCAGCGATACTCGAGAAGTCCTGCACGAAATGGCAGTAATAACCGGCTAAGCCCAAAAAGCTGCGGACCTCCGTCACTGATACAGGTCTGGGCCAAAGCTGTACGGACTCGATCTTCCTCGGGTCCACACGAATACCGTCTCCCGTAACCACATGACCTAGGAAGTCAACACTATCAAGCCAGAAGGCACACTTCAAGAATTTAGCAAACAGCTGGTGCTCTCTCAATGTCTGCAAAGCAATCCTCAAGTGTTGTTCATGCTCCTCTCGACTCTTGGAGTAAACCAGAATGTCATCAATAAACACAATAATAAACTGGTCAAGGAACGGCCGAAAAATCCGGTTCATCAAATTCATGAACGCTGCTGGGGCATTGGTGAGTCCGAACGACATCACCAAAAACTCATAATGCCCGTAGCGCGTACGAAAAGCAGTCTTCGGAATGTCATCATTCCGAACCCGCAACTGATGATAACCCGATCTCAAATCAATCATGGAAAAATGTCCCGCACCCTGGAGCTGATCAAACAAATCGTCAATGCGAGGTAATGGATACCTATTCCACACCGTAACGTGGTTCAATTGACGATAATCAATGCACAACCTCAAACTGTCGTCCTTCTTCTTGACGAACAGAACAGGAGCTCCCCAAGGAGAAACACTCGAACGCACAAGTCCCTATCAAGTTACTCTTGCAGCTGATCCTTAAGCCCCTTAAGCTCCACCGGGGCCATCCGGTAAGGCGGTATAGAAATAGGCCTTGTGCCGGGGATCAAATCAATGCAGAACTCAATCTCACACTCTGGCGGAAATCCAGGAAACTCATCGGGAAATACTTCGGGAAACTCTCTCGCAATAGGAACCTGCTCCAATGAATCTACTGTGGCTCCGGTATCACGAATGAAAGCTAAGAATCCCCGACATCCTCTCCTCAAAAGCCGACTAGCGTAAAGGGCTAAAATCAAACTGTAAGGGACGGCACCACGGTCCCCCAGCACAACAAGAACTGACTCGCCGGGAAAACAAAACCTGGCTGTCTTCACCCGGCAGTCCACAGACGTGTAGCAAGTAGCTAACCAATCCATGCCAAAGAGAACGTCGAACTCTAACATCTTAAGAAGGATCAAGTCGATGGACGAATCTCTATCTCCAATATGGACGGCACACGACCGAAACACATGTCGCGCAACAAAAGACTCGCCAATAGGAGTAGTCACGACAAGCGGCTAATCTAGCAAACACAGCTCTCGGCCCAACCTCAGCATGAAGTGTATAGAAACATACGAGTGCGTAGATCCTGGATCAAACAAAACATGTGCATCGAAGGAACATACTGAAAGAGTACCTGAAACCACTGCATGGACGCCTGCACGTCCTGATGAGTCATAGCAAATACTCGGGCCTGCCCTCTACCGGCAACGGGCTGTCCTATGCCTCTGCCATCCTGTCCTCTCTGAACAAACCCTCCACGACCATGACCTCTCTGAGCATAAGTCTGACGTGGAGCAACAACAGGCGCAAGAGGCAACGCTCTCTGAGGTGGAGAAGGTGGTAAGGTAACATATGGTACGGCTGCATCGTCCTCATGTGGCTCAGTACAATCTCTGACGCGATGATAAAAACTCCCGCACCGGAAACATCCAGACGATGACTGCTGACCCTCCTGGGGATAAGAGCTAAACAACTGGCCTCGTCCCAAGCCTCTGCTACTCCCACGACCTGAATTAAATCTGTCGCGATGTCTATACGTCTGTTGCGATGCTGATACACCAGTACGAACCCTCTTCGGTTCCGGAATGACCGAAGTCTCTGAAAGACGCTCCTCAACCAGTTGGGCTGCATCCACTGCGGATGCATATGTGTCACAATGCTGTGCGCTGATAGCGAGGAACAACTGGGTAAGCAGGCCTAGCACAAATCTCTTAATCCGCATCTCCTCAGTGTCCACCAAATATGGAGCATACACAGATAGCTGGGTAAACTGAACATCGTACTCTGCCACCGGCATACCCGGAGTCTGGCGTAACGACTCAAAACTGCGAGCTCGAGCATCCCTGACGCTCTACGGAAGAAAACGAGCAAGAAAAACTATCACAAACTCAGCCCAGGTCATAGGAGAAAGACCTGCGGCTCTGCCCCTCTCTAAAGACTCGCACCAGGTCTAGGCAAGACCCTCTAGACGAAAACTCACGAACTCTACCCATCTCGCGTCGGAGCATCTCAGCGAACGACAGATCCTGGCCATCCGATCAATAAACGACTGCGGATCCTCAGCTGCGTCGGTGCCGGTGAAAACTGGAGGCTTCAGACTCATGAACTCAGATAATGATACGGTGATAACCTCCGTAGCTGAAGGTACGACTGCCTGAACCGTAGGCACCATCGTAGTCCCCGTAACAGGTAGGACAACCTTCTGTCTCTGCGCTCGACTGGCCATAACCAACGACCCCATCATCTGGTACATACCGGCCTCTAGCATAGTAATACGATCTAGCGAAGGTGGATCAATCTGCTCCTGTGGAATGGGCGTACCGCCCTGGTCAGTCCTCATCTCTGACGAGCCCACCCTGACCTTGGCTCTCGCGGCCGCTCTCTGTGCCCTCGTAGTCTTCGGCGGTATAATGGCTAGAAATGAAAACAGGATTCGATAAGAACATAGAAATCGAATCGCAAGGATGTATGTAATCATGGAAGGAATTTCAACCAACAAGTCCTAAGGTCACTTAGGTGGAGTACCGTATCGTAAGTATGCCACGGAACATACACACGCTACGTCACCCTGCTTAAGCTACCTACTCCATCATACCAAGGTCGTCCTACACTCCGAAAGGTAAAACCTAGCACTCTGATACCAACTTTGTCACGACCCAAAATTAGGCACGTGACCGGCACTTAAACCACGTGACGTCAACAGGCGCAACGCAATTTAAGTAAGCCGAAAACCCAGAAATCTAAACCATCAAAAGTAGTAAGTGATAAAAACATTGTTAAAAACATTTGGAAATCTCAAGTAAAAATCTTTAAACTTAAGTTTATTTTCTAAAAAAATTCGGCAGCACCTCCTTTGTAAAAACTAGCCCCGAAACGGGTACAAACACAGGATATAAATAAAGTATCCCCAAACGGGAGCAAATCACGCCCAAAGGCGGAAACAAGCACCACAAGAATATATACGACGCCGTAGTGAAGAAATAGACAATAAAAAGTGAAAACAGCATAAAGAGATAAAACTGCATAAGAAAGGCCGGCTCACACGAGCACGACACCTAGAGTCACAAAATATACAATATCGAACCTCACAACTCGTCTCTAAGTCAATACATGAAAGTGGTAGATGGAGAATACTAGATACAATAAGATATACAATAGATGAAGTTAGATAACCGCAAACCCACCTATACCAAATGGCCTCACAGCCAACCGTAGTGGTATCCGCAAAATAGAGATAATAAAGAGCCCTGCCGCGACTACTCTGAGGGTCAAGCCTGCAAAATACTGTGGCACAACGAAGGTGAGTTGCCAACTCGTGAATAGTAAGTAACATCATACAGATAATCGTAGGTATGCACGTACAGCGATAATCTATCACATGCAATTTGATAACATAAATATGGTAATATGGATATGCAACAATCATGATCAAGGTACACCATCAGGGTACTACTACTACATGAAATAATGAATATCAAATAACTACTGAGTATGGGATAAAACATATCATCAATGAATCATCATCGTGGAAAAACCCGGTGTCCATCAACGACACCCCAAATCCCAATACCTCAGGCGCAGTCACTCTGATCGGCCCTTATATCTGTAAATCTCATGGAACCTGAGTGCCCAACATCGGTACTCGAAACATCATGAAAACCTGTGTCCAACATCGACACGTAAATCCACATAACTCGGGCTCCGTCAGTCTGGATCGGCCCACGGGCGCCGTCAGTCCGGATCGGCCCATATCCATCTCACGACTCCGGTCAGTATCCTCCAGATAACCGCCAGGTCCAACCAATCACCTGTAGGTAGTAGTCCCTCTGCAAGGCTCATCGTCTACTGCACAACATCCCTTTCTTGCCCCGGGTACCATACCGGGTCCACCATGAATCCGCAAACGGATCATCCATCTCCTCGAATCGGGTTTCTAACACAAGTCTCAGAACCGAGAAACTCATGGTGGACGCATCGAAATATCATATCAAGAGAAACCGGGTTTTCAAAACAATGCATACTTTCTTGAAATATCCCCACGGTTCTCAAATCCATAAATCACATGAAATCCGTATCTCAATGCGTAAATCCATGAAATATGATGTATGCAACATAGAATAATAATATGAGCATATCAAGGGAAAACCGCTCTTTTAAATGAATCCAGTTTTTAAATATATCATGCGATTCCCAATTTCTCCAAAGTCAAATGCAACATCATATAAAGGTGTATATATAGATATAGAAAGGTATGGGTATATACATGTAGGTATGTATGCATGATACATTTCATATGCGCAATAGAACAAGAATCAACGTCTCAATGTCAATAACGAATACAATACCACATAGGTGTATATGTTGTGTGTGTCATGGCAATTACCAACGGTGTGGATATAGCATACAATTTAGTGCTCGTGCAACATGAACCGTCAGTAATGGTGCAGTGTCCAATAGGTACTAAGTCAAGGCAAAACAAGTAAGGGTATGCAATGATGCTCATGCATAATCAACTCATATGCATATAACATGTGACTACAATATCATATCTAGCCCTGACGCTTAACGCCATACGGGCGATTTCCCCATAGATGTTAAATTTACTCACCAATGATCTCGAGCTAGGTAAATCCAACCACCTGCTTACCTTTCTTCGCAGCGTCCGAAGTCCCCGCCTGTGATCCTATCAACACACAACACAATAACGTGTAGATTTAGCAAACTACCTAATAATAAAGGAACACAGCGCCAATTAACGAATCGGTTCCCTTAAACTACAAAAGGGTTCGCTTAGCGGCTAACATGTGTAGCGACATCATCAAAACCAGTCCACGACTGCAAGCTACCAGCAACACTTAAACTACGTCGGATCAATCGTATCACACTTTGCCGAAACACCTAAAATTAGCTAAGTGGTCCCAGATTTTACATACGGTCAATATATAAAAATCTAGCAGTACCAAACACCCCAAAATTCCTACAGACAGCTACCCTACAAACCACAACCCCCCAGTCTCCCAAAAATCCGAGCTCGCCAGAATTCTCCCCTATCTTGCCAGTCCAACTAGGTCAGGTTGGGTTCGGGGTTCGGGGTTCAGGCTTCAGGTGAACACTCAGGGCCTCTGGTATAACACTACTACATTGCTAGATTTTACAGTGAAAATTCATGGTGATAGCAGGTTACAATGACTCTAAAATAGCAACATAAATACGATATGTGCACAAAACTATATCTTTAGTGTTCTAAACAACAACTACTAAGCAACACAACACTATAAATACCTAATTAACAGTTAGAGACCACTACCTTTCCACACTTGCTCAAAAACCCTAGCTTTCCATGCTCCAAGTAATCTTAGTGGCATAACTTGACTTTGTGAAGGGTTTTAGTGAGGTTTAGTGGTGATTTTGCTTAGGTTTGTGATGAATTGGTTAGGGTTCAGTTGAGGGAAAAGGAAATAAGATGAAGAATAAGTGAGAATGAGAGAATGAGAATGTATGAGGGTTAAGGGAAATAAGAGTGTGAGAGTAGGATGTGAAGGAAATGAGGGTGTGAGGTTAGAGTGAGCCATGCTCCCTTCTCTCTCCTCATTAAATGCACCACATGCTTCATCATTTGCATGTCAACCCTCTCTCTCTCTCTCTCTCTCTCTCAAGTCAACCCCAAATTCAAACCTTTAATTTAAAAACTAAATAACTTAAATAATTACATAAAACTTAATGGAATGGGGTTAAGGTGCCATGGCTAGTTAAGCATGGTTAACACTAATTAACCTTAGGTTAACATGCACAAGTGTGTGCAAGCCCAAAATAAATAATAATAAAATATTAATTAATTTTTATAAAATATGTGAAAACTAGTTTGGTTAACTTTTTACTAAAAACCCGCATTATCGCTTAATTAACACTAATCGCATTCTAAGGTGTTACACTTGTTCCTTTTAAGCGCAGTTCCGAGACAGTCTTCTACAGATTGGCAGATCTATTGCGATAGTAGAGTACAGTTCTATTTCCCCAATAAAAGAGCAAAGCTCTGTTCAAAATTTGAAAGGCAGCGCCAAGAGTTAAAAACTCTGAGGCAGCGCCTCACGTGCCTTGCACGAGGGCGCCAGCGCCAAGAGTTAAAAACTCTGAGGCAGCGCCTCACGTGCCTCGCACGAGGGCGCCGACGCCAGAACTAAAATCTCTCTATTAAACAGATCCAACGGAGAGATTTCTTTAACTAAATCAACAGATGTCCCTCTGCTATAAAAAGGACCTAAAACTTCAAGTCTTGTACAGAGGAACCCCCCCCCCCATAAGCTTCAAACTTAAAAAAAAGAGCAAGCAAGAAGAAAGCTTTAAGAGGGAAGAAAGAAGAATACCTCTTTTTGAAGTAAATAAAAATAATAGAGATCAGAGCATCTCCTCTACATATCCAAGGGTTGAACCCTTATAAAAGTACTTAGTTCTTTCTCTGGATCTAAGATCTATGAGACAAGTCTCCCACAAATGAGAATTTAATTCTTATAGGGATAAACTTGTTCTTGGGGACCAAAGATCCAGAAAAGAACAAAGAATTGAACTCTTCAGAACAGAATATACGGAAAAAAAAACCAGTGCCGAGCACCTCACGTTCCCTTCAGGTGGGCGCTGCTCAATAAAGAGTGCTTAGCACTCAATGGTTGGCGCTCATCGCCAAGCACCCCACGTGTCCCTCACATGGGCGATGTTCAATAAAGAGTGCTTAGCACTCAATGGTTAGCGCTCAGCGCCAAGCGCCTCACGTGTTCCTCACGTGGGCATTGCTCAATAAAGAGTGCTTAGCACTCGATGGTTGGCGCTCAGCGCCAAGCGCCTTACATGTTCCTCACGTGGGCGCTGCTCAATAAAGAGTGCTTAGCACTCAATGGTTGGCGCTCAGCGCCGAGCGCCTCACGTGGGCACTGCCCAATAAAGAGTGATTAGCACTCAATGTTTGGCGCTCGGCGCCAGGCGCCTCACGTACTCCGCACGTGTGCTCCATAAAGAATGTTTAACGTTCCATAAAAAAAGGGAGAGGGGAAAGTAAAGTAAATATGAGCGTCAGAACCCATATAAATGCTTAGCATTATTTGCACAGAAAAGGGACAGAGCCCAAGAAAGTGTTCAACACTTTATTCAAATGAAATGGCAAAGACTGAGTGGATGAGCCCAAGTTGACCAAATCCCTAATTCAGATCAACCGAGCCCATGTGCTCGTCATTTTCTAAATTTTTCTTTGTCCCAAACATGACTAATGACCTTCCGACGGATATTCATCCCACATCTCGCTTCAATCTGGAAATTGGTTCAAGGGTACATCTCCTCACACCTCTGATATATGTCGTTGTAATTCTTCAACGTCTTCAGAGAGGTGGCGAGTCCCGACAACCAACAACTCTTTGGTGCACTCCCAAACCGATGGGCACATCCCAATACGGACCGAAACGTCTTTAAACTAAACCATCACCCAAAAAAATTGGTGATCTACGGACCGCAACGTCCTTAAACTAACAACGGACCGTAACGTCCTTAAACTAAAACAATCGAGCCCAAATGCTCTTTTGTCGGATCTGAATGATCCTAAAACCCTGTTAAGTAGATCTTAGTCTAAAATTGGACTAACGTATCCTTAACAAACATTTAAGTTGTGTATGGTGTTTTTCGTCACCCCATTGAGATGGGAATACGCGCACGCTTGTCAGGCGTACTACAGATTCCTCGTGCCTAGGGTAGGCCGGGGTTTAATGATTGTGGGGATCCGAATCTCCGGCAGCCGCGGACTAAACTGCCGTTAATTACCCCTCACCTTTGGAGCGAGGGAACCTCCGATTGACGGGTTAAACTAGTCATGCGAACTCGATGTGCAGTATACGTGTGTTGTGTTTTGAAGGGGGGTTTTGGATATATCGGGAGCCACGCAGAGTTTTTACGGAGGTCTCACTACCCGGATAGCGGGCTGGGGGTTAAGGAGGCTAGCAGCCCCCTTGCGGGGTGCGGGGCAGCGCCCCATTAGAAATTTTTTTCTAACAGGGACAGTGTCGTGGAGTATGTATATGTGTACATATGTATACATATGTATATATACATGTATATATAAATAAAGGGGGAAAAAGACATCCAAAGGATGCATGGGGCCAGCGCCTAGGCGGTTGAGCGCAAGCGCGCCACGTGTCGGCACATGGGCGCTTTGCGCTCGAGCGCAGAGTGCTGGAGCGCGCGCCACGTGTCGGCACGTGGGCGCTTTGCGCTCGGGCGCTAGACGCTTGAGTGCAAGCGCACCACGTGTCGGCACGTGGGCGCTTTGTGCTCGAACGCAGAGTGCTGGAGCGCAAGCGCGCCATGTGTCGGCACGTGGGCGATTTGCGCTCGAACGCAGAGTGCTGGAGCGCAAGTGCGCCACGTGTCGGCACGTGGGCGCTTTGCGCTCGGGCACTGGGCGCTTGAGCGCAAATGCGCCACGTGTCGGTATGTGGGCGCTTTGCGCTCGAACGCAGGGTGCTGGAGCGCAAGCGCGCCACGTGGCGGCATGTGGGCGCTTTGCGCTCGAGCGGTAGCGCGCCGGCGAGGAAAAGGGGGCTTTTAGTCCCGGAAATTCTCTAAAGAGAAAATATGGTAGAGTTTAAACTCCTAAGATGTTTTGGGTTAATGAAGGGGGTTCTTCTTCTTCCTCTTCTGTTAGCTGGATCTTGAAGATCAAGAGATATGAGATGTTTAAAAATCTCTCGTTTTTGAGATCTAGTGACAGATCCAAGTTCCTCTTTGTGGTTTTGGTGGTGAAAAACTATTTTGTTTTATAAAATGAAGAGTAAAACTCTTCATTTAATTCAAAAGAAAGAAGAAGATTTTGGAACCTTGAAGAAGGAGAAAAGATCTCAGATCTAAATTTTTTGGAGAGAGAAAAGTTGTGAGATATTTTCATTATCTTTGCCTTTATAGGCTATATACTTTACACATAGCCCCTTGGGCTTCACAAAATGGCATTTTTGCCTATCCCATGGATCATGTGCCATTTCTTTTTGCACATAAGCCATGGGCTTTACAAAAATTTGGCTTTATGCCTATTTTTCTTACATTTATCCATAAAATAAAATAAAAGAAATGCAACAAAATTATTTATTACAAAATTTTTATCTTGGCATGGGGGGAGGCCGGCCGCTTCATGTTCGAGCTCGACCCGGGCATGGGCCCACTAGATCTGGGTTGGGCCCACTTGGCTTGGGGTTGACTTTGATTTTGACTTGGTCAACCGGGGTGTAAATTTTTACCCCAACAAATTGCCCCCCATCAATAAATGCACACCATATATGTGGGTCGTGTGCATGAAATTGATGGATCTTCTTTCATGTGGAGGCGACTTGATTCGGTTCCCACCTTTTGGGAAGCTGGCACTGCCCTTTTTACGACATGGACGGTCGATGCGGCCCTTTTTGCGACTTGGACGGTCGGTTCTGCCCTTTTTGCGACTTGAACGGTCGGTGCTGCCCTTTTAGCGACGTTGACGGTCGGTGCTGCTCTTTTAGCGACGTGGACGGTCGGTTCTGCCCTTTTTGCGACTTGGACGGTCGGTAGTGCCCTTTTAGCGACGTGGACGATCGGTTCTGCCCTTTTTGCGACTTGGACGGTCGGTGCTGCCCTTTTAGCGACGTGGACGATCGGTTCTGCCCTTTTTGTGACTTGGACGGTCGGTGCTGCCCTTTTAGCGACGTGGACGGTCGGTACTGCCCTTTTAGCGACGTGGACGGTCGGTGCTGCCCTTTTAGCGACGTGGACGGTCGGTTCTTCCCTTTTTGCGACTTGGACGGTCGGTGCTGCCCTTTTAGCGACGTGGACGGTCGGTTCTGCCCTTTTTGCGACTTGGACGGTCGATGCTACCCTTTTAGCGACGTGGACGGTCGATGCTGCCCTTTTTCCGACTTGGACGGTCGGTTCTGCCCTTTTTGCGACGTGGACGGTCGGTGCTGCCCTTTTAGCGACGTGGACGGTCGGTACTGCCATTTTTGCGACTTGGACGGTCGATACCGCCCTTTTTGCGACTTGGACGGTCGGTTCTGCCCTTTTTGCGACTTGGACGGTCGGTTCTGCCCTTTTTGCGACGTGGACGGTCGGTGCTGCCCTTTTAGCGATGTGGACGGTCGGTACTTCCCTTTTTGCGACTTGGACGGTCGATACTGCCCTTTTTGCGACTTGGACGGTCGGTGTTGCCCTTTTTGCGACGTGGACGGTCGGTTCTGCCCTTTTTGCGACTTGGACGGTCGGTGTTGCCCTTTTAGCGACGTGGATGGTCGGTTCTGCCCTTTTTACGACTTGGACAGTCGGTGCTGGATTTGACTTGCTCCGCTTCTTGCAGTGTCAGGGATGAAGTTGACTTGTTTCCGAGGTGGAATTTGATTCTGCCAGGGAGGTCATTGGTTGTTTTGCTGACTTGATGTGATTTTTGTTGACATCAGCATAGCTACGCTGGAATATGGTACCGGGAGTGAATCATCATTTGTCATGACAGGATTTGGGGATTTTGGTTTTGGTTTGGCATCAGCATCGCTGCACTAGAATATGGTACCAGGAGCGAATCATCATCTGCCATGAGGAGATTTCCCTCGTTCCCAGTTTAACGACTTGGGGATCATCTGTTCCTAGTTTAACGACTTAAGGGTCATCTGTCCCTAGTTTAAAGATTTAGGGGTCTATTGGATTGGAGTTTGGGATTTTTGGGTTAGGGTAGGCATCAGCGTTGCTAACACTGAAGCATACGTGCCAGGAGCAATTCATCATTTGCCTATTCCTGTTGTGGGAGCGATGGCTTAAGAGACAAGTTTAGGTCCCTATCACCTAAGGCTTTTCAATTTTATAGGCCGTAAGGGTCCCATAAAAGCATTTTCTCCTTACGAGTCGTAAGGATCCCGCAGGTGTATTTTCTCCTTAGGAGTCGTGAGGACTCCTAAGTGTGTTTTTCCTTTATGAGTCGTAAGGATCCCACAAAGGTTTGTTCTCCTCATGTATCGTGAGGACACATGAGTGTGTTTTCTCAATAGAGCATAATTCCAAAGGCGGAGACCAGCCGCGTAACTGGTAATTGTGGTTGGGCATGGGTATAACGAGAATTATTTGAACCCGTCGATTGTATAAGGTAGTCAACTTGGGGACCAACCGTAGGGCTGGGAGAATTTTGAGAAATTGGATTTTGGTTAGCGTCTGCATCGCTACACTGGAATGTGGTACCAGGAGCGACTCATCATTCGCCGTTTGGGGACTTAGAATTTGGATCTTGTTTGGCATCAGCATTGCTGTACTGGAATAATGCGAGGAGCAACTCATCATTTGCCTTGGGAGGACTTGGGATTTGGGTTTTTGGTCGGCATCAGCACCGCTAACACTGAAGCGAAATGCCAGGAGCGACTCATCATTTGCCGTTGCCCGTTGGGGAATGATGTCTTAGGAGACAGGTTTGGGCCCCTATCACCTAAGGCTTTACAATTTTATGGGCCGTGAGGGTCCCATAAAAGCATTTTCTCCCTATGAGTCGTAAGGATCCTGCAAGTGTATTTTCTCCTTAGGAATCGTGAGGATTCCTAAGTGTGTTGCTCCTTTGTGAGTCGTAAGGATCTTACGCAGGGGTTTTCTCCTCACAAGGTCGAGAGGACTTTGCGAGTGTATTTCATCTCTTTTCACGAGTTTGCGCCCTTTCGGGTTTTCACAGACTCGCCGGTAGTCCTGCTGTTTTTACTCACGGAGCCCTTTCGGGTTTTCATCCGTGCCCGTTTTGCTTGTGGACATACCGTTTATTTTTTTATTTCTTTTATTTTTTTTTTCTCTTTTTCTCTTTTTTTTTGCCGCTGGTGGGACTTTAAAAGTAGTCTCACCGGCAGGATTTGGGAGAGATAGGGATCATTTACGCCTATGGATTGTGTACGGTTTTGCAGGATGTATGATCCAGACCGTAGGGCTGATGTGCTCAATTCGCCTGCGACTTGTAGCATTCACATGTAGTATTTCTTGAGATATCGGCCATTGATGGGCGGCATGGTCCTTTTTCCCTCGGCACTTATTAGTTGGTAGGATCCTCCGTCGAACACTTTCTCGATGACGTATGGTCCTTCCCAGTTTGGCTCGAATTTTCCCTTGGCATGTCGATTGGGGATGATCGGTCTTTTGAGGACCAACACCAATTCACCTTTCTTGATAGCGCGGAGACGGGTTATCTTGTCATAGGCCCGTGACATTTGGGCTCCGTATAGCTCCAGATTTTGCTGCACCGCGAACCTCTTTTCTTCGAGGGCATCGAGCTCTTCAAGTCGAAGGAGCACGTTTTCCTCCTCCGTCAACTCGTGCTGAACGGCCATTCTTAAGCTTGGAACTTCGACTTCGAGGGGGAGGACTGCCTCCACTCCGAAGAGCAATAAGTATGGAGTGGACTGAGTTGGAGTACGGTGTGTGGTACGATATGCCCACAACGCCTCGTGAAGTTTGAGATTCCAGTCTCTCTTGTTGGCTGAAGCATTTTTCCTCAGGAGCTTGCATAGAGTCTTATTGAAGGCTTCGGCTAGCCTATTGGCTCTTGGATTATAGATGGAGGAATATCTCCAGTCTATCTTATGCTGAGTAGCGAACCTTGAGACATTGAAGCTCTTGAAAGAGAGCCCGTTGTCAGAAATGATTCTTCTTGGTGTACCGAAGCGGTATAGAATATTATGCTGGAAGAATGTCAGAATATCTTTTGTCTTGACTTATTTTAGCGGGACAGCTTCAGCCCATCTGGAGAAGTAGTCTGTCGCGGCCAGTATGAACCGGTGACCTTTAGATGACAGAGGATCAATTGGGCCAACAATGTCGGTGCCCCAGACTTCGAAGGGCCACGACGCCACCGTAGGATGCAACGGATTGGGATTCTTTTGAATGAAATCACCATGGATTTGGCAGATCTGACATTTCTTTGCATGTTCTCCGCAATCCCGTATCATGGTGGGACAGTAATACCCAAGCCATTTGATTTGAAGTCGCATCTTGGGGCCAGATTGGTGAGCACCGCAAATGCCCGAGTGAACATCTTTCATGACCTTTTGGGCTTCGGCCAATGACAGACACCTGAGCCAGAGTTGGTCATATGACCTGCGGTATAACGTGTCATTTACAAACACGTATCGGAGAGCTCTTTTCTTCAGCTGAATCCTCGCAGATTTTTCTTCGGGCAGCTTGTCGTATCGGAAGTACTCTATGAAGGGTTCCCTCCAATCGGGCTCGTCTTGGATGATCGAAGCTTCTTCGGCAGGACTGCTCTTCTATTCCGCGCTTTCCTCTTCTCGTAGAGAGACTGGGGGTAGAATTTGCCGGCTCCTGACTGTGATCGGAATTTCGTCCATGTCAGGATCAGCCAGCTCCTTGGCTAAGCGAGCGAGTATGTCGGCTTTTCCGTTCAACGCTCTGGGGATTCTCATTAGTTCAATGTGAGTGAACCGTTTCATGAGTTCCACCACCCGGCCTCTGTACCGAGCTAACTCGGGTTTGTATATCTTATAGTCGCCGCTTACTTGGTTGACGACAAGCTGGGAGTCACCGTAAACCCATAGCCGAAGGATTTCCATTTCTATGGCGAGTTCCAAACCAGTTATCAAAGCTTCATACTCAGCTTCATTGTTTGTCCGAGGCTCGGTAAGAGCAAAAGAACGCCGTAGGGTTCCCATTGATGGCGTGATGAACACCAATACTATCCCCACTTTTACCTCTGGGACGCTTGATCTGCCGGAGCTCCTTATTGATGAGGCCCCATCGAAATAGAGCTCCCAACATGGCTCATCTTCCTCGAGGTGCAGCACTTGTTCGTCCCAATTTAGCGATGACCCTTCTGGTATGGGATGAGCAGCGAGAAAGTCTGCAAGAGCTTGCCCTTTTACTGCTTTCTGAGGGGTATAAACTATGTCAAACTCAAGTAGCATGACAGCCCGTCTTGCCATTCTGCCGGCTAGGCTTGCTTTAGTCATCAAGTGTTTGAGCGGGTCGACCTTGGAGATCAGCATAACCCGATGAGCGAGCAAATAGTGCCTCGGCTTCTTCACAGCAAATATTAGAGCCAGGCATTGCTTTTCAATTGGGGAGTAGTTGTGTTCCGCCCCGACTAGAGTTCGACTGAGGTAGTAGAGGGCATTTTCTTTTCCCTCCTCGTTATTCTGGGCAAGGAGCGCACCGAGTGACTCATCCAGCGCGGCAGTGTAGATAATCAGCGGTTTTTTTGGAATAGGAGCGGCCAGCACTGGAGGGTGCAACAAGTATTGTTTGATGCTTTCGAACGCTGCTTGACATTCGGCATCCCAGATAAAAGGAGCTCCTTTCTTCATGAGCTTTGAGAAGGGCCCACACCTTCCCGATAAATTTGAGATAAACCTACGTATATAAGCAAGCTTGCCTTGAAATATCTTAGCTGCGTCAGACTCTTCGGAGGGGGCATCTCCATGATGGCTTTTATCTTTGATGGGTCAACTTCGATCCCTCGATGTCGGACTATGAAGCCCAGGAATTTTCCCGATGACACACCAAAAGCGCACTTCAGAGGATTCATCTTCAGATCGTATTCCCTCAGTCTGGTGAGAACAGTCCTAAGATCTTGGATATGATCGGCCTTGGTTTTAGTCTTGACGACCAGATCATCAATATAACATTCGACGACTTTATAGATTAGGTCATCAAAGATATTGGTCATTGCCCTTTGATATGTAGCACCTGCGTTCTTTAGTCCGAACGGCATTACCTTGTAGCAATATATTCCGATCGGGGTTCGAAATGCTGTGTGTTTCTCATCCTCAGGCGACATCTTGATCTGATTATTTCCAGACGAGCCATCCATAAAGGTGAACAGTTCGTAATTTGAGGTGTCATCGACCATCATTTCCATGACCGGCAGCGGGAAGTCATCTTTAGGACATGCCTTGTTGAGGTCCCTGAAATCGACACAAACTCGGATCTGCCCATTTTTCTTCTTCACTGGGACTATGCATGCGATCCAGTCCGCATATTTCTCTTTCCTGATGAAGCCGGCATCAATGAGTTTCTTGGTTTCCTCGATGACCTTTTCTTCCAACTCCTTTCTCATTCTTCGAGGAGCTTGTTTGACTGGCTTAGCATCAGGAGATATAGCCAGCTTATGCAAGGCTACTAAAGGCCAGGCATTTCTTTGTACGTCCACGCGAAGCATTCGACGAACTCATGCAGCAGGGCAATTATCTGCTCTTTCATTTCCTCCGACAAGAGTGAGCTGATGTAGGTCAGCCTTGGATTATCGGGCATTCCTAAGTCAATCTCGGTTAACTCATCAAAGGTTGCTTGTCCTCCATCTTCGAGCACTTGAGGAGCTTCTTCTGGCTCGGCTATTTCGTCATCATCATTTGATCTTTCGCTGGCCTCACCAACATGGATCATGTAGCACGCTTTGGAATCAGGTTGAACGTAGCCTATGCCCCGTTTATCTGGAATTCGTCCATCGATGAGTGCTCGGACCTGGGGTGGATGCCATAGCCCTTCGTAAAACTTTGCTTCGGACTCCGTTTGATATAACTGGCATCCGCACTTTTTAAAGTATTCCCGCATCTCGGGCGCATAGTATCTGGGATTGAGGACGGCTCTTATGCCTCTCTCATAGGGAAGGCACGCGATAGAAAGATCGTCCGGGTGCACAACGGGGGTTGACCCATAAAACAGGATGCCCTTCTGTCCACTTTTCCTCCCGGGGACGTAGAAAGTTTTCAGCTGGACCACGGTGGAGACTGACAACGCATCGAGCTCTTTGCACATCTGCTCCGGCACCCTTGTGACGGTTAGGGACCCTTCTGCAATTTCGAGGGTCTCTCGTAGTTTCGCTTTTTGCATGGGGGTCCAATCTGCCCCGCTGTTGCACGACAGGTCCTCTTCCTCTGACTCTTCAGTGTCGCTAGCAAGATGAGGGCGGACTTTACTACTAGATGGGGCTTCAGTGACAGATTCATCCGTATCGCTACCGAAATGAGGGCGAGTTTTATGGAAGGACGGACTTCCAGCGTCGGACTGATCGGTGTCACTACCGAAATGTAGGCGCACTTGGGCATTTTTGCTTTTGAAAGTGACAGCCGGCGCAGATTTGCTTTTGAGTCTTGGGGCCGGTCTATCCTCAGTCAGTTGTGGCTTAGCATTTTGGCGGTTCATAAAGTACCGAGAATCTTCATATCGGACTTCATGCACACCGAACGGTTGGATGTCTCCGTCAATGCGTCTTTCTTCTCCATTTTTAGTATACTTCATGCATTGATGGAGAGTTGACGGAATGATGCCGTAATCATAGAGCCAAGGCCGCCCCAAGAGAATCTTATAAGACGTGTCGGCGTCGATCACGTATATCTTAGCTTTAGTTTGCAGATCCCCGAATTTGATTGGCAGAGCTATGGACCCCAGAACTTGCTGGCAATTTTGGTTGAAGCCTTGAATGACAATCCTTTCCCTTGACAGGTGTCGGACGTCCATTGACAAACTCTTCAGCGTCCGCAAGTTCATGATGTTCACTGAAGACCCCGGATCAATCAATATGCGATTAATCCGATCTCCGTCGCTGTACCCGGTCACGTAAAGCGGCCGATTATGCTCAGCCGTTCCCAGTAGCAAGTCTTCATCCTTAAATGTGACTGCGGCGGCATGCAAAGCGTGATGGGCTTCTTTCATATTAATTTCCGCAAAGTGAGCCTGATACCGCTCGGGGTTTTGTAGAGCGTGAATGAGAACATCTCTAAGCTCCTTAAATAGGAACAAGGCGTCGTAGATGCTCAGGAGAGACGGAAGCTTCCGGAGATGTGCCAAGACATTATAGTCCACTGAGGAAGGACTTATGTTTTCATCAGCCGGTTCCCTGCCATCTTCTTCATTAGCGACTTGTTTTTCCTTCCCTTTTGGGGCGTTGCCCTGATTTGGCGGTAGAGCCCTGCCGCTTTTGAGCTGGATTTGATTGGCCGTTGTGGCGAGCTCCTCGTCCGCTTCGGGAAAACAGAGCTCCTCTTCCGAATCGCTGCCAAGATGGATGGCGTAGCAGGTCACTACTGGGATCTCTTCATTGGAGTGTTCTTCTAACTCCTCCAGAATTTCAGCCGCTTGTAGAGGGAAGAACTCCTTCAATTGAATCAATGTTCTTTCCTTTTGTTCATATTCTTTGAGGGAATCGATATATTTTTGAATGGTCGATCTCCCTGCAGACTCTTTTTCGCGCCGAGCTGCACTTTTCTTCTTCTTGAGCTTCTTGGATTTTGAGCCTGATGGAGCTGCCATGGCAACTGGACTGGTAGGCTTCTTCTGTCCTTCCCATTCCATCCTGGGCTCTTTCTGAAGCAGCTTTAGCATCTTCTTCGTCTTATTAGATATGTGCGTACTCCACGGAGGCCGCGATGAGTCAGTTTCGTTTGTCAGGGCAGCGGGTTCAGCTATCTGCTCCTAGAAGGCTTCAACTTCTGTCTGTATAAAGTTGGCGGTTGCAACTTGATTGTTCACCAACACGCTTTTGGACAGCTTGATCTTTCCAGCCTTGTACTGCTTCTCGGCCCTGTCCTTGAAGATATAGCAATCCTCGATCGCATGGCTCACTACTCGGTGGTACGGGCAATACAGGGGATTGTCGGTCATTTTTGCTTCTTGGGGTCTTTTCGACTCCGGCAATTGTAGGCCGTTGTTTAAGGAATCTTTAAATATCTTACGGACCTTGTCCCTTCTGAAAGAGCAAACCTTGTTCTTCTTCTCCTCTAAGGAAGGCCCATCTCCTCTCAACAATGGCTTTCGAGACCGATTGGTTTTGGATTCGCCCGCCCTTCGCTTTTCTTCATTGTCGGACACATTGAAGACATTGGTAGTGCTGGAACTCCCGCTTCTACGGCTGTCGTCCCGCTTGCTTTTCCAAGTTTTGTCTCTCTGAGAGTCCGGCGGGGACTCTTGCTTCGAGCGTTCCAGCATTTGGACTTTCTTGGTTAGCTCTTGAAACGTCTTGAGGCCTACTGTACACAAGAATGGGACCATCCAATTGCTGAGGTTCCCAATGAGAAGGCTGACGGACTGGTCCTGCTCCAGCGGCGGTTCGCACTTGACCGTGAGATTACGCCATCGGGCAATAAAGTCGGTGTTGCTTTCATTCTTCCCCGGCTTGGTCCTCACAAGGTCGGCAATGGAGATTTTATCACTGACACTCATGAACCTTTGCCGAAATAGAGACTCCATTTGGGCAAAGGTAATGACGTACCCGTCTGGTATACTCGCGTACCAGTCGAAGGAGACACCGGTCAGGCTATTGAAAAACTGACGAAGAAGCAGTGCGTCATTGCCCTCTGTATTTCCACACGAGGCTTTGAAGTGGGCGACGTGCTGATTTGCATTCCCCGTTCCGTCGAACCTTCCAAATTTAAGAATGACATAGCCGCTCGGGAACTCGATCAGATCGTAGTGTGCGGGATACGGCCGCCCACTACTGCCAATTTCTTTCTGAGCTTCAACTTCGGCCATCAATGTTTTAACATTGTTGGTGACCAAATCCATTATCCGATCTTGTGTTAGCGGGATAGTGCTATCTGGGGCCAAGGCATCCCCAGAAGCGGAATGTAGTCGGCTTTCATGCCGATCGACCATTCTTGGACCCAAAGAAGCAGGCAATGGCTGCTTCGGATTGTCATCACCCGGCTGATTAGTAGCGACTTGTGCTTGATTAGGAGGCGCTCGAGCAATTTGAGCCGTAAGCTGCATCACAACGTTCGTTAAGTCGTCAATCTTCAAATAGAGCTTGGCCATCTCTTTATCCTTGCTCCTGAGCTGTTTTTGAAGCTCTTGGAGCAGCACTTGCTCCGCGGTCCTGCGGCGGAAGGTCGGCTCTTCCTCGCTCTCTGAGCTTGACTCTGCCTAGACCGAAGGGTCCTTCTGCCTATCATCCTCATCAAGAGGGTTTTCATCATCCAGCGGAGGCGGCTGTTCTTGGGAAGCGGCAACCACATTCAAGCCAGATTAGACTTGGGATGTGGTGGCCCTATCCTTGCTTTTGCTGCGAAGGTTGTCGCTGGGACGCCCGCCCGTCATATAGACCGTATGGATGACATATCCAACCGTCTTTTTATTATCGGCGGCTGATTTCACGGATCGCTGTCTTGGCCCTCCTGTTTCGATAGCGGGCAGTCGATTGAAGGCGGATGGCCTGGCCGGATTCTTGAATGGTGCTGGTGCTTCTTTTCTGGATTTTCCCCGCTGCTTTCGTGCGGCACAGAGCGCCCGATAGACTCTTGAAGAGACAGTGTCATACCTTTTCTGTTGGGGCCGGGACACGTCTCTTTGTAGCATTGGTCGGACCGCTGTCTTCTTGATTCTGGCGGTCATGGCATTTTTCTGAACCCACTTCAGAGGCTCGAAGGAATTGCTGATTCTCATATCCGACTCAGCCGCCGTCGCGGGGCGACCCTGCACTTGGAACTTCATAAAATTCCATTTGGCCGAAGTCCTGGCCCTCTTGTTGGCTCGATACCTGAGCCGCTTCTACCTTAACTTTTCTGTTCTAAGCACCTGGCAGACTTCGGCTCTTTGGGAAAACGCCGTAGACCGGGCGATGGAGGATTTTGGAGATACGATCGATTATGCACTTGTTGGAGTCATCGCCTAAGCTCGTCCGCAACATTTGATGTTGCCCTTCATACCGGAAGTCTTGCCCCCAGCTGGAGCGCCAGAGAGCCGTTCAGACACCGTTTTAAGTTTCGTTTGTGGTGCCTTGGCGATCACAACATTCGGCCTCTAGCCCCTTGAGACCGGCTTGGCCGCCTGCTTTGCTGGGATTTCTGCCAGATGAGCGCTTCCGGCAGGGTAGATGATGACGGAGCCAAACTGGCGGGGCGGTTCCTCCCACTGTCGACTGAGGCTTGCGGGGAGAACCACACGAGCATTGACCTTGACCACGTACGGGATAGGGGGCGCGTTGGAAGCCAAATTCATCTTGGGAGACATTGTCATCGAAAGTTTTTTGCTGCACGGAAAAAAACATCATTTCAGTATAGGCAATCGATATGTATATTGATTGAGTTCGCATGAACGTTTAACCCGAAATATGGGAGGAGAGACAGGTCCCACCGGGCGTGCCAGAATCTGTAGGGTGTTTTTCGTCACCCCATTGAGATGGGAATACGTGCACGCTTGTCAGGCGTACTACAGATTCCTCCTGCCTAGGGTAGGCCGGGGTTTAATGATTGTGGGGATCCGAATCTCCGGCAGCCGCGGACTAAACTGCCGTTAATTACCCCTCGCCTTTGGAGCGAGGGAACCTCCGATTGACGGGTTAAACTGGTCATGCGAACTCGATGTGCATTGTACGTGTGTTGTGTTTTGAAGGGGGGTTTTGGATATATCGGGAGCCACGCAGAGTTTTTACGGGGGTCTCACTACCCGGATAGCGGGCTGGGGGTCAAGGGGGCTAGCAGCCCCCTTACGGGGTGCGGGGTGCGGGGCGCGGGGCAGCACCCCATTAGAAATTTTTTTCTAACAGGGACAGTGTCGTAGACTATGTGTATGTGTACATATGTATATATATGAATATATATACATGTATATATAAATAAAGGGGAAAAAGACATCCAAAGGATGAGTGGGGCCAGCGCCTATTCGCTTGAGCGTAAGCGCGCCACGTGTCGGCACGTGGGCGCTTTGCGCTCGAGCGCAGGGTGCTGGAGCGCAAGCGCGCCACGTGTCGGCACGTGGGCGCTTTGCGCTCGAACGCAGGGTGCTGGAGCGCAAGCGCGCCACGTGTCGGCACGTGGGCGCTTTGCGCTCGAACGCAGGGTGCTGGAGCGCAAGCGCGCCACGTGTCGGCACGTGGGCGCTTTGCGCTCGAGCGCTAGCACGCCGGCGCTTTGCCCTCGAGCGCTAGCACGCCGGCGAGGAAAAGGGGGCTTTTAGCCCCGGAAATTCTCTAAAGAGAAAATAGGGTGGAGTTTAAACTCCTAAGATGCTTTGGGTTAATGAAGGGGGTTCTTCTTCTTCCTCTTCTATTGGCTGGATCTTGAAGATCAAGAATATGGGATTTTTAAAAATCTCTCATTTTTTAGATCTAGTGACAGATCCAAGTTCGCCTTTGTGGGTTTGGTGGTGAAAAACTATTTTGTTTTATAAAATGAAGAGTAAAACTCTTGATTTAATTCAAAAGAAAGAAGAAGATTTTGGAATCTTGAAGAATGAGAAAAGATCTCAGATCTAATTTTTTTGGAGAGAGAAAAGTTGTGAGATATTTTCATTATCTTTGCTTTTATAGGCTATACACTTTACACATAGCCCCTTGGGCTTCACAAAATGGCATTTTTGCCTATCCCATGGCTCATGTGCCATTTCTTTTTGCAATAAGCCATGGGCTTTACAAAAATTTGGCTTTATGCCTATTTTTCTTACATTTATCCACAAAATAAAATAAAAGAAATGCAAAAAAATTATTTATTACAAAATTTTTATCTTGGCATGGGAGGAGGCCGGCCGCTTCATGTTCGGGCTCGACTCGGGTATGGGCCCACTGGATCTGGGCTTGGGCCCACTTGGCTTGGGGTTGACTTTGATTTTGACTTGGTCAACCGGGGTGTAAATTTTTACCCCAACAAGTTGATCTTAATCCGGAACGAGATTGACGATCCTTAAATCAAACCAAACCCAAATCTAAGAATATACGGATTTGGACTAATCCACACCCTATGGGCAACAACACAAATTAGTCTCCGTATACAATCCACGGGCAACCAAAAATAAAACAAACACACACGACACGAAGTGAACTTCTGGAGCCGGAGAAAGTGGTTACCGAGATGCGGTAACGTAATTAACTGCAAGGGCTTGCGCCTGCAGGGAAGAGCGTCCCCACAATCAAAAACCCCTCGCAAACGGGGGGGAATCTGACGAAGTCTGCTACAGCGATCGCATCCGTCCAAACCTCCGATACACGGTGCCATAAATCAGCTTGGCATCTTCGGAAAGGTGGACGGATAAATCCAAATAGCATCTACCCCCAAATTCAGGCAAGATGACACATCCCGGTTTCGTCTCTGTTTTCGGCGGTAAACAGATTCTAGCACGCCCGGTGGGACCTTTTCCTCTTTCCACTCCACACTTTGTGTGTAGTGTTCGCAAACAAATCGCTGTTTAATATGGCTGCCCTTGGATTCAAGGTACTAAGATTTGGTGTCTTGCTCTTGTGCAGAAAGATAACATCGATGGCTTCCAGCTGCACCAACTGTAACAGCAACTTCCACTCCATCCCCGCCGGAGGAGTGACTTATGGGCCCCAAGCGGCCTCCATCTTTGCAATGCCAATGGAACAAGTGACTCAGGCCACCACTGGATTGTTTTTCGGGACCATGCTCCCACCAACAAGCTTTGGCACCACAATAAGAAGTCGGTCTTTGATCGATTTGCAACCACCACAGCCCCTCTCAACGGGTCGTCCAAGTCTGTCACCTCAGTCTTCAACAGGCTGAGCCAAAGCTCAAGTGGGCCAGCCAAGAGGCTCGCAATACCTGAAGGGGTTATCCCGAAATGGATAGCCATTCCAGATTCGGCAGGTGAACTCGTCAAAGGGGCTTCTCCTACTAAAGGATCGGTCTTCGCAAGATTGGTCGTTCCAACTCTGGCTATGGGTGAAGTCGTCAAAAGTGCTTACCCTACCAGAAGGTCAGCCTTTGAAAGATTGATCGTCCCCTCTCAACGGACATCAGTCTTCGACAGGCTGGCACCAGCAGTAGCCCTTCATCAGAGCAGGGGGCATGACGAAGTCACTTCCACAACTGACCCCACCAGCTCCAATGGTGGAAATTGGCGCTGCTGTTCCAACTGAGAACAGCTTTGAACCGCTAAGAAGAGTGCGCAAGAACTCCCCAACCGCGGTGTTGAAGGAATCTCCGCCGCCTGTTGAAAACACAACACAGGCAAAACCGGAGCAGCCCCCTCAGCAGCTGTCCTCCAAAATCCACAGGGTCTGGCGAAGAGTCCAAGACTCTGCAATTGAAAAAAACTACTCTTGCCGACTGAAGAAAATGAAGGCTCGGCAAGAGGAGGAATATCCTTCCGTCGTACCACGGAAGGTATCGTCTACATGGGCGCCTGCTGCAACGGCCCCCTCAACTTTGACCTCTCACAAAAATAGAAGGCCGGAGAATCTACCACCACCGGCGGCAAATCCCAAGGGTGATGGACCCAAACGCCCCAAGTCTGGGGGCATGATCGTACACACGGTGTACATGGCTTCTGGGAAAGAGGAAAGCCGTACTTCCACGGTTCATCGACCACTCACACAGTCTGTGACAAAAGCTCAGGAGAAACAACAAAAGCTCCAGGAGATGCTAACAAAGATGGCCGCACTCACTGGGCAGAAAGAAAGCCCGGAAGTATCGTCTGAACAGCGCCAAGATTAGGAGACCGACACCGAGTTCCTGCGGAGGGTGCTGGAAAGGAAAGATAAGGAGGCTGCAGAACAAGCCGCTAATATAAAACAGATGACGCTTCTGTTCCAAGACATGGTTGGGATGATGATCCAGCAGGAACCTCCAGCCGAAGACCCTCCGATAATCATCGAAGATGACAGAGGGGAAACGTCAAACCCTCCTGCGGCCGTCTAGCAGCCCAGGAAGAGACAATCTCCAAGGCTACCCTTGATGACTACATAGCTCAACAAATACGAGCTCATCAAGCGAGTGAAGCGGCTGGCCAAGTCGTCAGAACTGGGCGACCTTATCCAGGCTGGTACGATCAAATCAAGTACCCGCCAGGATATGCAATCCCTAAGTTCCACGTGTATAAGGGGACGGGCAATCCACACCAGCATGTTGCTCAATTCAGAGCTCAGTGCGGTAATACTGGAGGCGACGACAGACTGTTGCTTCGTCAGTTTGTTGGTAGCTTGTCGGAGACGGCATTTGAATGGTACTCCGAGCTCCCAAATGGTTCTATCAAAACATTCACGGAGATGGAATTACTATTCACACAGCGGTTCGCAAGCGCAAGCGAGCACACCCCAATCACGGTATTAATCAATGCCAGGGTGAAGCCAAGAGAGACCTAGGTTCAATACGCAATTCGAAGGCGGAACCTATGGTCAAAATGCAAACAACGCATAGAAGAAGCTCCTGCCGTGGGCATGTTCGTGAGGACCTTTGATCCTCAGGCAACTATATCCCAATTTATGATTTTCTTCAAGCCGACCACCTTCCAGGCCTTGATTGACAAGCTGACCCAAATGGACCAGATGGGCCATAGGCCATCCTCTTCAAAATGGATCTCCGGAATGAAAAGGGCAAAGGGAAAGTGACATTCGTTGCCAACGCTCAACAACAACCGAGTGACCCGAAAGCGGTTGCTCCCCAAAGCAACACGCGCCGATCCCTCGAAGAGAAGTTGAGACGTCCTTACTCGTTTCCCCGGGATAAAACGAGGAGACTGTTCGAACTGGCGGTGCGCAACAGGCTCATCACTCTGCCAAATCCAAGACGCCCACTGCAGCCTGATGACGTCAACAGTCCCAACTACTGTACCTACCATAGAGTAATGGGTCACCCAATCGAAGATTGCTACGTCTTCAAAAACTGGGTCGAGGACCAATACCAACAAGGCAAGTTCATGCTATCCGAAAACTGGAAGATAAACCCGCCACAACAGCACGCTCCTAAAAAGGTGGATATGTCGGGGGCATCATGCTCATTTGTAGAAGAAGCTCCGTGGGAAGTTGTCCTTTCAGCTAAAACTAAGAGAATGCTGAAGGATCTTCAAGCATGTCTGGTGATCAAATGGAAAAGCTCGCTAGAGCCCGAGATCATTGAGGGGATGCTTAAACCCCGCTCAACACCGAAAGCTGGTAACGATGGGCAAAACACCTAGGTCAAGCCTTCAAAATCTTCGAAGAAAAAGAAGAAGACCAAGAAGCTCGTACAGCCTGATAACGAGCGTACGGACTTGCAAAAGTACATCGATGCGCTAGAGGAATACAACCAGAAGTCACGGACCCCAGTCACCCTTGAAGGGTTTCTTAACCATATGCTTGAGAACGGAGATAGTAACGATGATGAGGGAAATGGCTCGTCGGGAGAAACTGAAGACTATGTAGCAAGTTGCCACATGGTCTCTCATTCGTCATTAAATGGCAAAGAAGCTCCATCGGCGTCTGAAAGCAACGCAGAGGAACTGGGGGCAGGACCGGTGCCAAAATCCCCATAGCTGCCAAAAGATCCAATAGACAAGCTGCTAAACGAAACCTTTCAACGGACCGTAATGTCCTTAAACTAAAGCCCCACCTCAAAAATGGTGATAATGGACCACTACGTCCTTAAACTGGCAACGGACTGAGATGTCCCTAAACTAACAACGGACCGAGATGTCTGTAAACTAATAATGGACCGAGATGTCTCTAAACTAACAATGGACCGTGATGTCCTTAAACTAAGTACATCGCCTCAAACACGGCGACAGTGGAATTCAAGTCTATAGGCCCCAGCGGTGAGGACTGCAAATCAAATCCCATCGGCAATGAGATGGGTCACCTGCGGCGAAACTATTTTCGAGAGTTTCATCACTAAAAAACACGGTATGCCCACAAGCGAAATGGGAACGGATGAAAACCTGAAAGGGCTCCATGAATAAAAACAGCAGGACTACCGGCGAGTTTGTGAAAACCCGAAAGGGCGCAGACTCATAAAAAACGGTATGTCCACAAGCGAAATAGGCATGGATGAAAACCCGAGAGGGCTCTGTGAGTAAAAACGGCAGGGCTACCGGCGAGTTTGTGAAAACCCAAAAGGGCGCAGACTCGTAAAAAAAATTATATGCACTTGCAAGGTCCTCTCAACCTTGTGAGAAAAAAATACCTGCGTGAGATCCTTACGACTCATAAGGGAGCAACACACTTAGGGATCCTCACGATTCCTAAGGAGAAATTACACTTACGAGATCCTCACGACTCGTAAGGAGAATTCCCCCTATGAGATTCTCACGGCTCATAGGATTCAAAAGCCTTAAGCTACAGGGATCTGAACCTGTTCTTAAGCCGTCATATCCCCCAATTTGCCCTACAAGCGGTCAATATAGATCCTTGTATACAATCCACGGGCACAAATAAACGTTCCCTCACCTAGTTCCACCAATGGCGTGAAATTTCCCCATTTGGTGAACAACACTTCCAGGTCCTCTCGACTTGCAAGGAGAAAATACTCTTGTGAGATCCTTACGAATTACAAGAGAAGATATCACTTAGGAATCCCCATGGCTCCTAAGGAGAAAATACACCTACGAGATCCTCACGACTCGTAGGGAAAAATACCTTTATGAGACCCTTATGGCTCATGAAGTCAAAAAAGCCTTAGTCGGCAGGATCCTAACCATGTCTACTATTCCACCTTTGTTCAAATCAGCAAAAGCAAATGATGATTCGCTCCTGACTACATTCCAGTGGCAGCATGCTGATGCCGAAATTGGCATCAAATCTCAAATCCCATACTCGCAACAAAGATCAGCGGGCCAAAAATGCATATGAAATAGCCGAAATGATGGGGCAACTCGCAATAAAAATCAGCGGGTAATGTGTATGCATATAAAAACGGCCGAAATGATTGGGCACCGCGAAAAATAGCCGAAATGATTGGGCAATCATGACTTTCGCGATATAGAAGCTGAAATGATAGAGCATCGCTGAAAGAAACAAAAAAAAAGAAAAGAAACTTTTGCCCTGCAGGTGAGTCCACAGCGACCCCTGTATACAATCCATAGACACAAACGAAAAGGGAACTATATTGTCCCACCAGGCTTCGTTAAAGGTAAAGCCAGGTCTCGACGGCAACATCGACAGCCTAGAGATCAACACCGGCGTTTCTCCTTGCTCCAGCATGATGCGGACGTGACGTCAACAACCGACCCCAGGGTCAAAACAACGGAGCCATGGCAACGTCCCTAGTTCCTAATCTCGATGGAAACATCTACAGCCTAGAGATCAATAACGGTGTTCCTTCTCACTCCAGCAAGATGCGGACGTAACGTCAACAACCGACCCCAGGGCCAAAAAAACGGAGCCATGGCAAAGTACCTAGTTCCCAGTCTCGATGGCAACATCTATAGCCTAGAGATCAACAATTGCGTTCCTTCTCACTCCAGCAGGATGCAGATACGACGTCAGCAAAATGGAGCCACGGCAAAGTCCCCTAGTTTCAAATCTCGACGGTTTACAGACAACCTACAGACCACCTCGACATTCGTCTCGTTACAGCAGACACGGTGTCAACCCCGGCGTTCCTTCTCAATTCCAGCAGGATGCAGATGCAACGTCAACAACCAACCCCAGGGTCAAAACAACGGAGCAATGGCAAAGTCCCTAGTTCCAAGCCTCGATGGTTCACAGACAACCTAGAGACAACCTCGACATTCGTCGCAATATTGCAGACACAATGTCAACAAACGAAGAAAAGGAAGATCCATAGCTTCAGGGTCTTGACGGCAACTCAAATAAAACCTGCAAGAATATCGAAGATCATCCCACACCAGCACGGAGTGGTCATGACTCATCGGAGCTCCCCAAACTGAGCCTAACCTCAAGCAAAAAGCGCTATGGAAGATCCCTAACGCTTGCTCTTACGACGGTAATATCACCTTGAAGATTACTTGAAGACGTCTTGTCCAGCCCCCGAAGGGATCAAAGACACGACAGTCGCGGGGCTACTCGAACAGCAAGATTGCGTATCGAGGAATGCATCAGCCCACGCGACGGTACGACGGACAAAAACCCTAGTACCACAGACCCTAACGGACCTCTGTCGTAAAGAGCAGGGGTTAACTGTGACGTTAGGACATTCTTGCGAGAACTTCTCGATTCGTCTCGACTCGTAGGGAAAACAATGTTCCTGCGAGAACTTCTCGACTCGTAGGGAAAAAGCCTCAGGCAACGTGGATATCAACCTGTTTCCTAAGCACCGGGGCCCTGCAAGTAGGTCCAAGATGGACTATTGTATACTATCCACAGGCCACACTCTCCAAATTCGAATATCGACAAGGAGGGAAAAAACCACTTACGAGTCCTCTCGACTTGTAAGAGGGAAAATTCTCTTGTGAAATCCTTACGACTCTCAAGAGAAAACGCACTTAGGAGTCCTCACGACTCCTAAGGAGAAAATACACCTACGGGATCCTCTCGACTTGTAGGGAGAAAAGTCTTTATGAGACCCTCATGGCTCATAAAGTTGAAAAGTCTTAGGCGGCAGATCCGAACCTGTTTCCTAAGCTATCGCAGCCCTACAAGGAGGTCAAGATAGACTATCTACGGGCCACATTTTCCAGAGTTACATGCCAATATGAAATAAAATATTTCTTTTATTCATGAATTCAAGTGAATACAAGATACATTTCATAAAGGAATCAAAATGAATACATGTTATTCATGAATCACAAGTTTACAGTCGGTACAAAAAAGGCACAAATACGGTTATTAAGGAGGAGGCGTCTTCAACAAATCAGCAAGCCGCTCGTGCGCTCCTCTCAATCCTTTCTCGTGGTCAGCTACCGCGGCCAACTCCGCTTCAACTTGAGTCCATTGCCGCAAACAGGACGAAATCGTTTCATCGGTTTCTAGCATGGCAGCTTCGCATACCTTCATGACCCGCTCGGTGAAGTCAAGCGTCCGCCTCAGCGTCAACCCATCCGAAATACGTCGCTGGAGGTTGTCGAAAACAGCTTTTAACTGCACAGCATTCACTTCAACCTGGGCACGCAATCGAACAGATTCGCTGGAAGCCACCTCAGGTTCCTTTCGTCTCAGGGTCGCCTCTTATTCAAAATGGCGAATGAAAGGAACACTATGCTCGACCCACGCAGCCCGCTGGGAGTTCGAAGCCAACACCTCAGGAGCGAGACGCTTGAGATCAATCTCGTGCAGGCAAGCCTCGATCTTTCTGCAGTAATCAACCCAAGAGCCGACGAGATATTCATCATGGAAGTTCACGAGTTTCGCCAGCATTGGATTGACTTCAACGGCAAAATCCGTAGCAGAAATGAGGGACTCGGCATTGAGATCTTCGATAAATTCTCTCAACATTCACCGGCTATTTACGGTGCCGCTCGAAGATATGCGTTTAGCGAAGGGCCCTGCGGGCATTGGAATGCGAGACTCAAAAGGAGCTGGAGCCGGTGCAATTGCTGCAAAATGAATTACGGTCAAATGTCGACTCGGGAGATAAAGAAAACACATGAGGGATGAAGTCTATTATACCGGCTGTGGCAGGCGGCAGAATGGGGAGTACCGGAGGCACGGCTATTCTCTCGTCTCCTCCTCCGACCTGTGACGCTATGATCAATATAAAGAAGACTTAGTAACAATAAGTCTATTCATAAAAGAAGGAGGAACATTAGCTGAAGAATATACTAACCAATACCAGAAGGTGGAACAATTTCCGACTGAAAGGAAAAATGCGGGTTCAACACCTGGTATAAATGGTCAAAAAGGACTCCTGCAGAGTTGCGACAATATACAGTCAATACAAGGAGGATTGTATCCACAGCGAAACAAATAAGTGAGAAACCCATACCTTCCAAGATTTGAGGGGGCACAGAAGAAGGCGAGGAGACAGCGACCGTCAGAGCAGCGACCAGCGACACTTCTTCAGACGGCATAGCCTCAGGGTTCACCGTGCCTATGCTCAAGACAAACGAAATATCATCAGAAGGGCTGAACATGATTGAAAAACTCAAAAACAACAACCCAAGGACTACCTGATAGATCATGGACCAAAGCAGCGACGGAGGCGTCACCAGGTGTAACGGCTTCTTCACTCTCTCTCGGGGGAATAGATTCCACGCCCATAGCTTCATCCCCTGACTCGACGAGGGCCGTCGTAACACTTGCGATGCCCGCCGATACTAAGGAGCCACAGGGAGAAAGAGCAGCGGTCTGGACAGTCCCGGATTCCCGAGAAAGAGTGGCCACTTCGGGCTCTGTAATCGTTAACGTTTCACCTGCCATACCATCGCCAAGACTCGGCCCTGCGTGAAAGAAAATGCGTATGTCGGAATTCGAGGAACGAGTTCTAATAAAAGACTGGGTATTACGTTACCTTGGAGTAGCTTTTCATCTCCTTCCCGAGCCACGCGTGCAACTTGTATGTAGGCGGTGGACAAGACAGAGGGAACATCCATCGAAGGAGTGTCAGCGGGTGGGATACTGCTTGAGCCTGCACCTGCGGACAAAACGGCATCACGTTCCCTTGCCGCGCGCTTCCTGCGCTTCCTGTCAGTCTGAGCAGTGAGAACCGACCTCCTTAAGACTTCCGACAGGGGGATGTCGTCATCCGAACCGAGCTCTGCCTCCAGAGCCGCTACAGCGCCCATCATCGGCTGCTTCAGCAAAGCCTCCTGTGGTGACTTTGGGATGGCCGTGTCTATGGTAGCTGGCTCTAGAAGTTTTGCTGCATCGCCACTTGGGATCGGCACTGCACTTGGAATAACCTGAGTTGAGGTCGTCCCTGCAATAAAGTGAAAGAGAGGGTCAGAGTACGAATAAAAACGATAAAGGTGTAATGAAGAAACTTATACCAAGACCCAAAGAAGCGTGGAGCCTCTCTTCATCCTCGAACGTCCTGAAGGAAGCCGCGAGAGCCTCTTCGGCAGAAATACCTGTTGAAGAAGAGAGCGTTAGTAAAAGCATAATAACGAGAAAGGGATAGACGCAGAAGAATATAACTGAAGTATACCTGACTTCGCGATAGTGATCAACGCCGCTTCTGTTGGATATAGTGCCCTCATAGTCAATTATTGGAGCGCAGGTACGTGATTGCAATGATTGCGGAGGACCTATCCCGGTAGGACAGTCTTACTCGAGATGATAGTATGCTATCTAGTTTGCCTTTATCAGTCGTGTACATGTTCAGGTGACTGATTGCATGTTACACTTTGATAGAACCCTTAGGATCTTGCTTTACTACCAACTGTATGATGGCGATCATATATGTGAGAGTTGGGTAGTTTATATGCATATCCTTAATTGTGGTCCCTAGTCGTGGGAGTTTCGAGACAGGGCATCGATACTCCGGAGTAGACTAGTGTATACAGTCGAGACCCCGACGAGGGGCGGTGGCCGGTCTCACAAGCCACTGGTGTCAGTTGGATCACCTAAGATGTATACAGGTGCTCATTGGGTTATGAGTACACCGGACAGGACTCGCCGGGAATCTGCTAGTTAGTACTATACCTATCGTCAGATAGCAGTTCCCAGGTGACATGTGTACAGGTTAGTTCATCGACCTGAGGTCGTCATTTGTCTCGTGTGAGTTCCCACTGTGCTTTGATTTCTACCCTACCACGGCTCAAAGGAGTCGTGCAAACAGGTAGCTTTTGGGTACAGTCCCGAGCCATATGGAGGCACGTGAGCGGATCGGCAGGGGATTCGTCTCTCCCGGTATTGGGGGCGAGGTCGTGCTGTGTCTAGGAGAGCCATTACACAAAGTCCATGGCCATGGCAGGAGATTTACTGGTAGGTACTCCAGTAGTATCTCAGGGTGTTATTGGGCTACACTCCGAAACGACTTATACTGCTTCTGGGGGTCTGACGTTACTAGCCCCCTAGGCGGATATGCGATACTCATTGACGAACGGACCGGACTGTATATACATTGTCACTGTTAGGCTCAGTAGGGTTTCCGGATGAGTTCGCTCATCGGCCTCCCTTGAGTTCGCTCATCGGCCTCCCTTGAGGTCAGTCCATGGGCAGCCGTTACGCATAGCTAGTGCCGCTGACGGTTTGTGGTTAAACCCACTGCCAGGGTACTGACGAGTCATTAGAGTCCCCCACAGACAGTTTCCCAAGTTCGGGCGAAACGTTGTAGAGGCCGTATGGTTTTATGGCAGGGTTCGGAAAATGCACGTGCGTTTTCGCACGTGTTATTTTTCGGGCAGATGATACTGGTCGGCTTTGGTTTAAGCCGGATCCGAGTATTGTATTGAGTAGATATAATATCTTTGTCTCAGTTGCATTTGTATTCGTTCTTGATACAAATGCGGGTATATTTATACAGTTTCGGGGTTGTCCTGAAATTCGTTTCAGGATCACTTTTGGAAGTTGCCAGTTTCCAGTTTTCTATCAGCCGTCTTTTAACATTCGGTTAAAGACGGATTTATCTTTTCTTGGATGAGGGTGAGTCATGCTTCTAGAAGGTTCTAGAAGGTTCTAGATTTTGATGACTAGGTTAATGACTCATGCTTTGATTTCAATGAGGTTTTGTTTTCCTTAAGATATTTTCATGTGTTCACATTATGATATTTTGCTTAAGGTTACTCTCCCCTCTCCTACGATCACCCCCCCACTTCTATAAGTAGCCGGCCCCCTCCTCTCTCTCTTGGTGGTTGTGTTCACTTGAAAAGATTATGATAGATTTTGGGGTGTATGGAATTCACAGCTCATTTCATTCCATCACCCGATTCCCTCGGCAACTTCATTAACCGATCGTCCACGGACTTGGACGAAGTGAGACAAAGTCATCTACTCATTCTCTACATCATTCTTGGTCGTCTCTTTTAGCAAACTTGACGACCGAGTTGCCTCGAGTCAGAGGCGGGAGCCCATTTAAAGAATCAGTGATGTGGTGCCACCTCGACGAGGATATCGGAGATCGACGAGATCGGAGCAGCCGCAACGGAGCGTGGGATGATGGTTAAAGAACGAAGGACTCGGATCGTTCGGTATAACCTTTCTACACTCTTTACAGTTTGTTAGTTTAGCAATAATGGAAGATCCGGGTTAAAGTATACGATAGCGCCAGTTAAAAAGTTTTTGTTCCGCATTTGGCGTCTGTAGACGGCCGGGGCGCTAGCGTAGACTTACATTGGTATCAGAGCCTCACCATTTTGCTATACTAACTTGTGCTAACGCGTTTAAAACATCGATCTGTTAGTTATGTATATGCCCTAGAGGCCATTGTTGTACATATGATGTATATTATAATGGATGCTTGGTTATATATAGAGATGACTTTCTTGCTCGTCATGATAGTATGCTATTTGGTTTCACTTTATCTTAACATGTTGACTTGTATTGGTTTACTGTTTTACTCTCACATGTTGATAAAGCCCTTAGGATCTGTACTCGACTACTAGGACTATGATGAGATCATACTAGTGGGGCCGCGGTAGTCGATGAGTACATCCTATAACTGTTCCTAGTCGAGGGTATATCGAGACAGAGCATCGATACGCCAGAGTAGACTAGCGTATACGCATCTTGACCCATATGATGGGCGATGGATGATCCCATATCCATCGGTGTTAGACATCAAGGATGGTATACGGGTGCTCAGTGGAGACTGGGTACACTGGACGGACTCGCTGAGAACTCCCAGATGGTGATATACCACACGTCAGATGGCAGTTCTCCGGTGACACAGGTACAGGGTAGTCTGAAGACCCGAGATCGTCATAGAGTCTTGTGTGATTCCCACTGTGCTTTGATTTCCACCTTACCACGTCCAAGAGGGCGTGCAAAACGGTGGCTTTTGGGTACAGTCCCGAATCACATGGAGGCAATGAGCGATAGGAGGGGATTCGTCTCTCCCGGTATAGGGAGTTGATGTTGTGCTGTGTTCGATTGGCTATAACTGGAAGTCTCTGGCCAGGGCTGATATGGAGATTTACTGGTAAGTGTTACTAGTAGTTTCTCGACCCGTTATGAGCCATACATCGACACGACTTATCGGTTACTGGGGTCTGACGTATACCACCCCTAGACTTGATATGCGACATATCAGACGAACAGACCGGACTGTACGGGAGTGTTACTGATCGGATTCACAGGAGAATGCACAGGCTAGCTTGTTGATCTTCTGATCGCTCAATACCTGGGTGGCTGTTACGTTTAGCTGACCGCTTGCAGCTTGTAGGTGTTTGATATGATCATCACCTGCTACCGGCGTATTGACGATTCTTTAGAGTCCTACACAGAGGTTTCTTGGCTCAGGCGAAACGGAGTAGTGGCGCATATGTGATATGCGCAGGAGCGTGAATAATACGATATGGGATACCGTATTATATTCTCGCGATATATGGATATGAACCGGCTCATCGGATCAAGTGTTGATTCGATGAATCGGTACATGATATATTAGTCGGTAATATTCGATATAGCCGGATCGTCGGATCAAGTGTTGATTCGATGATTTAATATATAATAATATATATATGATATATTATTATATTAACTAATATTGGCTTGCTTTATTATTTTATTTTCTCAGTGGGTGATACATTGATATATATGCGATATATGTTAATTGTATTATTTTCTTTTGTTGCAAATATATAATATATATGTGATATATATTATTGTGACATGATATGATTAATTGTTAAACATGTTTAAGGATGATTAATTGAGGTTAGGGTTTGATTAGGGTTAGTAGCTTCAAGTTCATTCTAGAAGCTTTATTCTTTTGTCTTGGTTAAGATATTTGTGATGACACATTCTTAACCTAACCAAACCCTAACCCTAGTTGTTTCTCTACTCATTCTCATCCATTCATCCTTGACCATGGTTATATATCAATCATATGATTTATAATTCTATTCATCACAAAAGGATTATGATATGATCATTATCTTTTGATTATCCATTATCATCCTCTTCTTCTCTCTTGAAGAAGCTCTCTTGAAAATTCTTATGTGATGAAAGATTATGAGAAAATGATATAAAAAGAAAGCTAAATTACTACTCTCTCATCCTCATCTCATCTAGCCCATGTGATTAGGGTGTTCTTCTCTTTTGAGTGAGAAAGCTTGAGTCGAAGCAACTTCAAGGTAGATCATCGGAGATTTGGAATACGACAAGCTAGAATGGATCGTTCGAGTCGTGGAGCCTCTCATGAGTCCGGGAGATCGTGGATCGCGGCAAAGGGACTTCTACTCGGAGCTTGTGAAGTGAAGGAGCGGACTACAAAGGTTGTAATCCCTCACACTTAGATAAAAGTTATCTTATTGCATGTTAAACCCTAATAATCTAGCAAAGATCCCGGCTTTGGGTTGTTCGGCACGTCTAAAATTTTATCCGGGCATGTTTGATGCCTTTAGAACCTTCACAAGAGTGCCTAGGAACCCTACAGTGGTATCAGAGCCTAGCTAGAGCATTAGGCGATGTGTTTACGAAGTTAAAACTCCGATCGAACCCGAAACGACGAAACTTGACCCCTCTCTGGAATTTTTTTAAATTTTGGGATTTTTCTGTATTAAAAATATGTAAAAAAATCAGCAGGGAATTCTAAGACATACAATGAAACCCGAGCCCCTAATTCCACTAAACGGCCGCGGAAGCGCCGCGCAAGCCATGCTTGCGCCGCGCTTCCGCCGCGGATTGATGAGATCATGACACGTGGCTTCATGGTATGGACCGTAGGTGCTTGCTGATGCTTCTGGATATTTTTAATCTGTTCCAGGTGTTTAAAATTCTGGGGTTTGTTTTGTAATAGTAGACTCGATCGGAAATTTTAAATTCGTATTTCTTTCCGGATATTTAGAAACTGTTAAACTATTTGAACGGATATCATTAACTTACTGTTTCCCGGTACGGCAAATTTTCAAGTGTTGAAATTTATTCGGGTTTAAATCTTTTAGAAAAATTGTACAAGTCAATCGGTGGACCCTCTAGAAGACACAAACCCTAACTCGATTATGTGACCGTCTTGAACTGCCTTTTGAACCTTCGGGTTTGGGGCAGTACGAAGTGCCACATGTGAGGCGTTGGCTTGACCCTTCTACGGCTGGATCACCGGTACTGTGACATATTCTGGGATTATTTGAACCCCGCTCAAGTGTTGAGCAGTTTGGGAAATTTTGGGTATTTGATTATCTGTTCGGAAAGTTTAATTCTGTCTATTCATCTGGAATGTGATACAATATGTGGAATTCATAGAGTTCGGCATGAAATGCGGAGTATGTGATATTTCGGATTTGCGATGTCTAAAGTGATTGTGGATTCCAAATATTGTAGTTTTACACTTTCTTTTCTGTGACCGTAAGTGTAATATGTGATATCGCCGGTTTCGTTGCTATATGATTCAACGACAATTGGGATGCGCATATTTACTTACGTTGATGATATGAGATATTATGTGTTGCTGTGATATGTTATATTGGATCGTCGCGTTCTGAATAGCCGGGGGTTTTATGTGAGATGAGGGTTTTTATTTTCATTCATGTAAAATTCATTTGTAATGTAATATTCTTTTATTTGGGGCACTTCCTGGTTGCGGTTGTTGTCACCAGTGTATATTATTTACTTTTCCGCATTAGGTAGACCCAAGGAGGAGAGCACAAGTAACCGGGTTCTAGGGTCCAGTGGGAGGCCATCTCGAGGAGTCGAGACCGGGTCTCCTAACCCTAGAATTGGCAGTGTTACTTGCCGCTCTCGTAGGGGTCTTGGGATGTGGGTTTGGCTATTCGTCGCGACCGTGGAATCCGTGTTTTATACAGGCTCGTATTGAAAACACGGACGTCCTAGTATATCCAATATTTCATATATGTTCTTCTGCTGCAATGTTCTGTGATGAGATCATATTACTGCCTGAGACGAATGCTTATACTACATATATATGCTGATATATAAATATTACTGCTTTCGTTTCTTCTGTGATGCTTAGGAAGCATAAGCTGATGGGATTTTATTAATGAGATTAATAAAAGAAAAGAAACCTAAAGATGTTGTAGAATCAAAACTTAATAAAAAGGGTAGCTACAGTTTTGCTTTGCACAGTGATATATACGATATATCCTGCACCTTATTCGATGAGGAAAGGACCGAGATCCCTTCACCGGGAGTGACTCCTTTAGCAAAACTGGCAGATGCTACAAAACGCGGTTTGTCTTTTGATTGCTTTTAGTGTTTTGCTTTGCACAGCGGTATATATGATATATCCTGCACCTTATTCGATGAGGAAAGGGCCGACGATCCCTTCACCGGGAGTGACCCCTTTAGCGAAACTAAGAAAAGCCTCAAAAACACTCCTTTTCAAAAACATATGATTCTACGACGATATCAAGTTCTTTACGCTCAGGGTTTTCTGAAAAACCTGCGTAGCCCTCCGTCATTTCAGATAAGTACTGCTTAGTATTCGTGCTACGGTAGTTTGGCATTCGTCAAGGCGTAGTATACGGTAGCTAACTAGTATTTATCTGCTTTTGCATATGATGCAGATTGGATTAGGGTATTCGTACGGCGTAGTTTGGCATTCGTCAAGGGTCGTACGGGTGGGTTTAATTCAATCAAGAAATGTACGGGTTGAACTTGACTAGTGGACTATGGGTTGTTTGGCATTCGTCAAGGTCATAGAACACTAGGGGTAAAAGCATTATCGGGAATTTCAAGTGTTGAAATTTGCAATGAGATTGCATACCTCCTATGAGATAGTTGGATCCCGATGCCCACTGCGAGTAAGTGTTACTCCTGGGAGAGTTTTACACAGGACAATTAGTCATTCAAGTAGGTGTCTAGAAAAGTGTTAACGAGGTTACGCCTCTGGGAAAACGAGGTTTACTAATTAGGTCCGTGCGAAAGCACGGGGAACCTCCCTCAAAGTACCGACACTGATCTGGCTGAAAGATTAACGAAATTGTAGGGTGTAATTAATCCCGGCTAATCTTACCTTTTATGGTTTGAAGGTAGATTTGATAAAAACAGTGGGAGACATCCTGATTAGATAAGATAATAACCAATCTAATCTTGCAAGAGCATACGCTAAAGTGTTTTCTTCTCTCTCTCTCCAGGTAGCGACCATTTCAGGCCATAATCAAGATAATAATATGGATGTATTGACTGAACCTAATTATTGTACTGCGCTAGGGTATGTTGGACCCGTTCTTTCTTATAAGAGTTATAAGACTGAACAGGAAATAGAAGAATATCTGGATTCTTACGCCGCCCAAAAGAACATGCATGTTGATGCATCTTCTTCGGGTGTGTTAGTTATTGAGAACTGTTTTTCAGTTCACCCTACGTCCTGGGTATTAGATACCGGATCAGGATCCCACATATGTAAACAGTTACATGGGCTACGTAAAGGTAGAGAACTGGGAAAAGGTGATCATTCCGTTCAAGTAGGGAACGGTGCAAGTATTGTAGCCAAAGCAGTTGGCGAATATCACCTTGTATTACCAAGTTGTAATACACTGATTCTAAATGAGTGCTATTATATACCGAACATGATGTGCAACATTATATCAGTTTCTTTATTGAGTAAAGAGGGATATAATTTTGTAGTACAGGATAATGTTATGAACATATTCCTAAATCAAAAGTTGATTGCATCAGGCTCGTTACATAATGGCATATTCATTCTAAATCAGAATACAGTCCTGAATATACAAAACACACACAAGAGGAAAAGTTCAGATATGAACGAATCCTACTTATGGCATTGTAGACTTGGTCATATCAATGCGACACGACTGGCTAAGTTACATAGAGATGGTTATTTGAATCCGTTCGAATTATCATCTTATGATACTTGCCATTCATGTCTCAAAGGAAAAATGACCAAAGCTCCGTTTAGTGGACACGGAGAAAGAGTTACCGAACTCTTAGGACTGGTACATAGTGATGTATGCGGTCCCATGTCTACGCATGCCAGGAACGGTTCTTCCTACTTCATTACATTCACTGACGATCTCTCCAGATACGGACATGTGTTCCTGTTGAAACACAAGTCTGAAGCTTTTGAGAAATTCAGAGAATATAAGCACGAAGTAGAGAACCAAACGGGCAAAAGTATTAAGATTCTTCGATCTGATCGAGGAGGTGAATACTTGAGCGGTGAGTTCCTAGATTATCTAAAAGAGAATGGGATTCTCTCTCAGCTTACTCCTCCTTATACACCACAGCACAACGGTGTATCGGAACGAAGGAATCGGACCCTATTAGATATGGTACGATCTATGATGAGCGAGGCTGAGTTACCTATTTCCTTCTGGGGGTATGCGCTTGAGACAGCGATACATCTATTGAATATGGTTCCTACCAAATCAGTGCCTACCACTCCATATGAGATATGGAAAGGGAAGAGACCATCTCTTAAGTATGTTAAGATATGGGGTTGTCCAGCCTATGTCAAAAGACAAAATCCGGACAAACTCGAGGCAAGATCAGTCTTATGTAAGTTTGTAGGATATCCCAGAAATTCACAAGGGTATATCTTCTACCACCCCGAGGAACAAAAGGTGTTTGTTTCTCGACATGCTACTTTCTTAGAAAAAGGTTTTCTTATGAAAGAAATTGATGGCAATGAGGTAGAACTGGAAGAGGTTCCAGCGACACAAACTACAACAGATGATTTAGTGGAACCAGAGGATTCCGTAGTACCCGACGAACCCCAGCCTCTCCGCCGATCTAGTAGGGTTTCTCGTCCACCTGAGAGATACTACGGTTTTCTCATTAATGGTGGAAGCGAGGATTGCATCATGGATGATGATGAACCGACTAGTTTCGAGCAGGCCATCACGAGTGGTGACTCTGTGAAATGGCTGGATGCAATGCGATCTGAGATGGAATCCATGTACACCAACAAAGTATGGACTTTGGAAAATGCTCCTGAAGGGGTAAAACCCATTGGGAGCAAGTGGATCTTTAAAAAGAAATTTGGTGTAGATGGAAAAGTTGAGACTTTCAAAGCTAGACTTGTAGCAAAGGGTTTTCGTCAACGACCAGGTGTGGATTATGACGAAACTTTTTCTCCAGTGGCTATGCTTAAGTCCATCCGGATCTTACTTGCCATTGCTGCATACCATGACTACGAAATCTGGCAAATGGATGTTAAGACCGCCTTTCTAAACGGTGATTTAGAAGAGAGCGTGTACATGACTCAGCCAGAAGGCTTCGTAGATAGTGGGAGCAGCGGAAAGGTGTGTAAGCTGCTTAAATCCATTTATGGGTTAAAGCAAGCATCGCGGAGTTGGAACATCTGTTTTGATGTAGTAGTCAAAGAGTTTGACTTCATCAAAAATATAGATGAACCTTGTATCTATAAGAAGGTAGCAGAGGGTAAGGTTGTCTTCCTCGTATTGTACGTGGATGACATACTCTTGATAGGAAATGATATTCCTATGCTGCAATCAGTCAAGCTCTTCTTATCACAGAGATTCTCAATGAAAGATCTAGGTGATGCCTCCTGCATATTGGGAATTATGATCTATAGAGATAGATCTAAACGGATATTGGGATTGTCCCAATCCAGGTACATTGACACCATACTAAAGAGGTTTAGTATGGAAGAATCCAAACGTGGGAATCAGCCCACGATCTCTGGACTCACTCTCTCCAAAGAGATGTCTCCCAAGACTGATTTGGAGAGAGCTCGCATGCAAGGGATACCCTATGCTTCGGCAGTAGGCTCTATCATGTATGCGATGCTATGTACCAGACCCGATGTAGCATACTCACTAAGTGTAGTGAGTCGGTATCAAGCAGATCCTGGAGAGAGTCATTGGACAGCTGTGAAGAACATTCTCAAGTACTTGCGAAGGACTAAGGAGATGTTCTTGGTGTATGGTAACGGAGAACTCCAGGTGGAGTCCTTTACCGATTCCAGCTTCCAAAGTGATAAGGACGACTCTAAGTCGCATTCGGGTTTTGTCTTTACCCTCAATGGAGGGGCGGTATGTTGGAAGAGTTCCAAACAGGATACCGTTGCAGACTCAACGATGGAGGCTGAATACATCGCTGCCAACGATGCTGCCAAAGAAGCTGTCTGGATAAAGAAGTTCATTAGTGAACTTGGTGTGGTTCCATCCATTGAGCATCCAATACCTCTGTATTGCGATAACAATGGAGCTGTGGCTTTAGCCAAGGAACCCAGGTCCCATCAGAAGTCCAGACATATTCTGAGGCGGTATCACCTGATCAGGGAGATAGTTGATCGCCGGGAGTTCGAGGTCAGGAGAGTAGATACGAAGGACAACACTGCGGATCCATTCACGAAGGCTATTCCCCAGATACAGTTTGAGAGATTATTCGGGATGCTAGGTATGAGATACTACAGCAGCTGGCCTTAGTGCAAGTGGGAGATTGTTAGTTATGTATATGCCCTAAAGGCCATTGTTGTACATATGATGTATATTATAATGGATGCTTGGTTATATATAGAGATGACTTTCTTGCTCGTCATGATAGTATGCTATTTGGTTTCACTTTATCTTAACATGTTGACTTGTATTGGTTTACTGTTTTACTCTCACATGTTGATAAAGCCCTTAGGATCTGTACTCGACTACTAGGACTATGATGAGATCATACTAGTGGGGCCGCGGTAGTCGATGAGTACATACTATAACTGTTCCTAGTCGAGGGTATATCGAGACAGGGCATCGATACGCCAGAGTAGACTAGCGTATACGCATCTTGACCCATATGATGGGCGATGGATGATCCCATATCCATCGGTGTTAGACATCAAGGATGGTATACGGGTGCTCAGTGGAGACTGGGTACACTGGACGGACTCGCCGAGAACTCCCAGATGGTGATATACCACACGTCAGATGGCAGTTCTCCGGTGACACAGGTACAGGGTAGTCTGAAGACCCGAGATCGTCATAGAGTCTTGTGTGATTCCCACTGTGCTTTGATTTCCACCTTACCACGTCCAAGAGGGCGTGCAAAACGGTGGCTTTTGGATACAGTCCCGAATCACATGGAGGCAATGAGCGATAGGAGGGGATTCGTCTCTCCCGGTATAGGGAGTTGATGTTGTGCTGTGTTCGATTGGCTATAACTGGAAGTCCCTGGCCAGGGCTGATATGGAGATTTACTGGTAAGTGTTACTAGTAGTTTCTCGACCCGTTATGAGCCATACATCGACACGACTTATCGGTTACTGGGGTCTGACGTATACCACCCCTAGACTTGATATGCGACATATCAGACGAACAGACCGGACTGTACGGGAGTGTTACTGATCGGATTCACAGGAGAACGGACAGGCTAGCTTGTTGATCTTCTGATCGCTCAATACCTGGGTGGCTGTTACGTTTAGCTGACCGCTTGCAGCTTGTGGGTGTTTGATATGATCATCACCTGCTACCGGCGTATTGACGATTCTTTAGAGTCCTACACAGAGGTTTCTTGGCTCAGGCGAAACGGAGTAGTGGCGCATATATGATATGCGCAGGAGCGTGAATAATACGATATGGGATACCGTATTATATTCTCGCGATATATGGATATGAACCGGCTCATCGGATCAAGTGTTGATTCGATGAATCGGTACATGATATATTAGTCGGTAATATTCGATATAGCCGGATCGTCGGATCAAGTGTTGATTCGATGATTTAATATATAATAATATATATATGATATATTATTATATTAACTAATATTGGCTTGCTTTATTATTTCATTTTCTCAGTGGGTGATACATTGATATATATGCGATATATGTTAATTGTATTATTTTCTTTTGTTGCAAATATATAATATATATGTGATATATATTATTGTGACATGATATGATTAATTGTTAAACATGTTTAAGGATGATTAATTGAGGTTAGGGTTTGATTAGGGTTAGTAGCTTCAAGTTCATTCTAGAAGCTTTATTCTTTTGTCTTGGTTAAGATATTTGTGATGACACATTCTTAACCTAACCAAACCCTAACCCTAGTTGTTTCTCTACTCATTCTCATCCATTCATCCTTGACCATGGTTATATATCAATCATATGATTTATAATTCTATTCATCACAAAAGGATTATGATATGATCATTATCTTTTGATTATCCATTATCATCCTCTTCTTCTCTCTTGAAGAAGCTCTCTTGAAAATTCTTATGTGATGAAAGATTATGAGAAAATGATATAAAAAGAAAGCTAAATTACTACTCTCTCATCCTCATCTCATCTAGCCCATGTGATTAGGGTGTTCTTCTCTTTTGAGTGAGAAAGCTTGAGTCGAAGCAACTTCAAGGTAGATCATCGGAGATTTGGAATACGACAAGCTAGAATGGATCGTTCGAGTCGTGGAGCCTCTCATGAGTCCGGGAGATCGTGGATCGCGGCAAAGGGACTTCTACTCGGAGCTTGTGAAGTGAAGGAGCGGACTACAAAGGTTGTAATCCCTCACACTTAGATAAAAGTTATCTTATTGCATGTTAAACCCTAATAATCTAGCAAAGATCCCGGCTTTGGGTTGTTCGGCACGTCTAAAATTTTATCCGGGCATGTTTGATGCCTTTAGAACCTTCACAAGAGTGCCTAGGAACCCTACACGATCGAACCGGAAATCAAAAACTGCAAAATCCAAGCTTGACAGTTTCTGTTGTTTTTAAACGGTGTCCTAAAAATATTTCACACTTCTCAGAAAACTGTGCAGGGCTTTTTAAGAACGACGACAAAATTTGGGCACGTGATTCCACCAAACCGCCGCGGAAACGCGGCCAAACCCATAGTTTGGCCGCGCATCCGCGGCCACTTGGTGAGATCATGCTCCCAAATTTGGTCAGTGTGTTCCCCTCTGGAAATTGGGGTTTTTGGTATATATCTTTTGGGCCCAGGTTTTATTACTATTCTCCAGATTTGATAGGGGCCCACTTTATGATATTTTGTCGATCGAAATTTAAACATGTTAGTTTACAGTGCTTACATTATATCTCCGACCGGGAATGTCATTTGATCGGTAAACCGCGTCCGATTGCTATAGTTCTTTTAGAAGGGTTTGCGAACGTGACATTCGCGTTGATGTTCTGTGTTGTGCTGTGATGTTGCGGATTTGTCGTGGTGGATAGCAGTGTGCAATGGTAGTACAGTTTGAGTTTATTTGTACATTTGATATTGCGGGACGAGCGTCCAACATGTGGACTGCCGTCACTGCCTGTTGTATTATATTCTTTTGGGGCACGACCAGGTTGCGGTCGATGTACCTGTTGTACTATTTTTCATTACTGTACTAGGTTTTGCCCCGTGACGGAGTGCACGGATAGCCGGGTTCTAGGGGGCAACGGGTCCGCATCTCATGGCTTTGAGAGGCAGAGGGGTCCCACTCTAAAATTGGCAGACTATTCGCCGCACTCGTAGGGGGTACAGGTTGACCCAAGGAGGGGTGCTCAAGCTACCGGATTCCGTGAAGTGCCGGGTGTTCCATTCACTATGCTGTGGAGGACTACCTCGCTTCAGGTTTTGGCGGGTAACTTGCCGCACCCGTAGGGGTCTAGGTTTCATTGCACAGGCTGTCCACACGACAGGGGAACGTCGAGTTTCAGCAGCGGCTCTGTGAAACTCGGGGATCCCAGATTATCTGTATTGTTCTGTAATACTTATTACTTTTCTGTAATGTTGCATATTATCATGCCTGGAGCGATTATTGTATATTGGTTTATATACTATTAGATGTTGTATATGTTTTACACCCGCGCTAGTCCAGTCCCCGCTCTGTCGTTAGTTAAGTAACCTAACGGGTGATGACGGGACCCAGTGACGAATGCGGATGGCATATACGTACATTTTATTTTCGTTCTTTTCTGGTGTGATTGATTGATGGGACTGCGTTGATTCTGATCAATGCAAAAAGTTAAACAAACCTGTTTTCAGTTGTTGGAACAAATTTAAAAAGTGTTATTGCAAAGACGTTTCTTTTTGTTTTGCATAGCGGTATTCAGTGGAATATCCTGCACCTCATTCGACGGGGCAAGGGCCGATATCCCTTCACCGGGACTGACCCCTTGGGCAGAAGTTTGCGTCAGGGTAATAAATTCACTATAGTCGATTACATGTTGCTTTGCATAGCGGTATTCAGTGGAATATCCTGCACCTCATTCCACGAGGAAAGAGCCGAGATCCCTTCACCGGGAATGACCTCTTTAGCAAAAGGTTTTCGCCACTATATTTTAAAAAGCTATCAGGTTCCTTCAGCGATATCAAGTTCACTACGTTAAAGGTTTTTCGCCAAAAACCATCCGTAGCCCTCCGTCACTTCTTTTGGGTATTCAGTAGTATTCAAGCTATGCATTTTAGCCAAAGTTAAGGCATAGTGTTTGGTAGCTGCTGGGTATTCAATTGTTGCATAGATAGATTAGTTAGTTTGGGACAGTCGTTCTGCCGATTGGCCAAAGTCAGGGGCATGTACGGGTGGGTTCAAATTGACGAGATAGTGACGGGTAGAACTTGGCATGTGACTTATGACATTTTGACCAAAGCCAAGGTTATAAGAGCATGGGGCAAAAATCAGATCGGGAGTTTCTAAAGAAACTGAAACTTGCCAAGTATGCGCATACCTTCTGGAGTATGAGTAACGTGGATGCATTCCATCACGTTATCATGCGATGAGAGTTGGATCCCGATTCCCACTGATGAGTTGGTTTACTCTTCGGGTGATCCCGATTGATTCTTCTTTAGGTTTGGAGGAGAATTTGACAGGACAGTGGGAGGTTTCCGGATTAGATAAAGTGATAACCATTCTGATCTAGGTTAGAGTGCACGCAGAGTGTTTCTTTTCTCTCTCTCTTTGGCAGCGACCTTTGACCGACCCTAGACTATGACTCAGTGACCAGGTTGACCGAACCTTCTTAAAATACCGGCTTTTGGATTGTCTATGTTGCATAAGTCATTGCCACTCCTTCTTTTACCCTTTGAATTTCTCAGAACACCCGTATTACTACGGATATCCACTTCCATTGGATAGATCCATCGTATGGTTATATACGAACTCGAAGGGACTTCTTCGAGGATGGATCCAGGTTCAGGAGAAATAGAATTGGTTTATTCAGTTGTCTTTTATTATCACCTTCTCTCAGGTTGCGAGAGCTCCTTGGTTTAGGAGAGTACACCTATTACGCTTATTGGATAGTCTTATTCCAAACCATAGGCAGGTGCCGAAAGGTAGGGAATGAAGAAAACCAATTAGCCTAAGTAGGGTGTGCAGAAGGTAATATGTAAAGACAAAATAAAGGGATTAGAAAGAGGGCAAAGTAAATTGCGACTGATATCATTCACGACCAAAACCGCGTACTTCATCGCCACTCCTATTTCACCTTTAAAGAAATAAGGTATTATTCAGTTGTCTTTTATCATCACCTTCTCTCAAGATACGAGTACTCCTTGGTTTAGGAGGGTACACCTATTATGCTTACTGGATAGTCTTCTTCTAAACCATAGGCTGGTGCCGAACGGTAGGGAAGGAAGAAAACCATTTAGCCTAACGATGGTGTACAGAAGGTAACGACTAAAGACAAATAAAGGGATTTGGAGAGATGGCAATAAAATATACGGTTGAAGTCATGAATTGGATTATGGAAGAGGCATTACTATGAATACCAGGATACCCCTACGAAACATTTTCATGTTTCAGTGCATTGTTAAGGAAAACTGTTTTCCCGATTAAATAATTACTCCAAGGGTATGTATTTACCAGGTTTCATTCTCATATCTGTATGGTTTTACAGATGATGAGCGAGAGTACGTTATTGGGAATTAGGTGATCATCCTCATTATATCGGAATTCGTTGTAATTGGTGATATTTGAGGAAATCGCCAGGGTACAGTTTTCAACCTACGACGCACAGGTTTTGAGTTGTTTAACTCAGCGGACTTATACAGAGAATTGTATGTTGTCCAGTGTCCTTCAGGACAAAGGGGTAGGTCCTCGTACTATGTTCTGTTTACTTATAACTTCTCTAGTTTTTAGACAAGTGTTTCGTAGAAATACAAGGTCTAAGTTTTGAGAAGTTGTGGGTATAAGAATAAAGTAGAGAACCAGGTATCACAAGTATCGGGATTCTTCAAAGAGATCGAAGATGTAGATTCTTGTGATTGGTATTCAGATGATAGTGATGGTTTTGAGAAACGTGTTTCTCTTTCAGGTTACTCATAATTGGATGGATTCCTATGTTGAGTAATGCTGATTAGCCTTTTTCCATTAAGTTGATATGCACTGGAGACAGCTGCATGATTGAATATGGTTCCAATTAAATAAGTGCCAAAGTTTCTGTATTGGATATAGAATGGATCGTACCTTAAAAGATGTTAAGGTACGGGGAGTTGTCCAGCTTTTGCTTAAAACCAAACTCTGGATAACTCAGGGCACGTTTCTGTAATGGCTGTTTGTGGGTTGACCCTGGCTATGACGAGGGTTGATATTCTACCATTTGGAAGATCAATAGTGATATTGTTCTTGACTCGCCACAGTTTTAGTAAAATGGATTTTTTTCATAAAACAGTAGTGGGAGTATGGTAGAACTGGAAGTGACTCCAGAACCGTGAACGATTACAGAAAATTTAATAGGACCTATATATTCAATCAGGTTTGACATTCCATTAGCCACTCCACAGACATGGTGGGTAACCTCAGACACCCGAGAGGTACTTCGGTAGCCTCAAGGACGGTGACAGGGAGGTTCTTATCTACCCAGAGTTGACACTACTGTTGTTCCAGGATATGAGACCCGGTAGGAGGGTTGTCGTAGTCAGTGGGAGCATCGGAAGAATAGTGGGCAAGTAGCTTATGTCTATTTATAGACTAGAGCAGTTATAGCGGAGATAGATCATCTAATTTTGATGTGACAGTCATGGGTTTGACTTCAATCAGAATAGGGGATGGATCTGTTAAGAAGGTAGTAGGGTGTAATGTCATGGTATTTGGATGACATACACAAAGTAGGAAGTAAAATTCCTATACTACGATCGGTTGTACTGTGGTCGTCACACAGTTGTTTCTCCAGACAGGATATGGATATAATATCAGACATTATGGTTTCTAGATCTATGGTTTTAGATCTGGATTTGGGTAGTTTCCCAATGTGGGTACTTTGACAAATATTCTAATGGATTTTAGAATAGTTGACTCCTAGCATGGTAGTGTACCTGCAGGTGATAGAGTCACCCTCTCTAAAGGTGTCGTATAGACTAAAGGGGAGAGGGAAGTGCGTGATTGGCAGATAACTTGCTTAGGCAATTGAGTCAATCATAAGATGTCAAGTACCACACCAGATGTTGTTTTTGCACTAGATGCAATGAGTTTGTATTAATCCAATCCTGGAGAGACATAAGGAAGCAGTTTTAGAACATAAGTGGATGTTCTACGGATCTGATGACGGCAACCTCTTTCGGGAGACGGTTATCATTCCAGGCCTCAAAGGTGACATGGATGACAGAGTGATTGTCAGAGTTTTAGTTTTTCCCTCTGACGAAGAGGGACAGTATTATGGACAGGTGGTCCAAGAGGATACTGTGGGTGGCATGGTGCCGGATACTGATTAGGTTCAGTGATCGATACAGTCTAAGAAGTTTGGATTTGGAGTTCATTTATGAACTAGGTCCCATCAGATATCCAGACATATTCTAAGACAGGTATTACTCAATTCGAGAGATGGCTTTCTCCGCGAACTTGAGATTAAGAGAGATATAGAAAGAAACATCTAGGCGGATCCACTCACTGAGGCTATTTCTCGAACATAATAGTTTTACAAACGGGCTTTGTGAACTGATTAGTAGAGGAGTTGGATGTTCGGTTTCACACGGGCTGTGAGTAGTCGACATTGCAATAATTAGCCTTGAGTGCAAGTGGGAGATTGTTGGAGATAGTGCCCTCATAGTCAATTATTGGATCGCAGGTACGTGATTGCAATGATTGCGGAGGACCTATCCCGGTAGGACAGTCTTACTCGAGATGATAGTATGCTATCTGGTTTGCCTTTATCAGTCGTGTACATGTTCAGGTGACTGATTGCATGTTACACTTTGATAGAGCCCTTAGGATCTTGCTTTACTACCAACTGTATGATGGCGATCATATACGTGAGAGTTGGGTAGTTTATATGTATATCCTTAATTGTGGTCCCGAGTCGTGGGAGTTTCGAGACAGGGCATCGATACTCCGGAGTAGACTAGTGTATACAGTCGAGACCCCGACGAGGGGCGGTGGCCGGTCTCACAAGCCACTGGTGTCAGTTGGATCACCTAAGATGTATACAGGTGCTCATTGGGTTATGAGTACACCGGACAGGACTCGCCGGGAATCTGCTAGTTAGTACTATACCTATCGTCAGATAGCAGTTCCCAGGTGACATGTGTACAGGTTAGTTCATCGACCTGAGGTCGTCATTTGTCTCGTGTGAGTTCCCACTGTGCTTTGATTTCTACCCTACCACGGCTCAAAGGAGTCGTGCAAACAGGTAGCTTTTAGGTACAGTCCCGAGCCATATGGAGGCACGTGAGAGGATCGGCAGGGGATTCGTCTCTCCCGGTATTGGGGGCGAGGTCGTGCTGTGTCTAGGAGAGCCATTACACAAAGTCCATGGCCATGGCAGGAGATTTACTGGTAGGTACTCCAGTAGTATCTCAGGGTGTTATTGGGCTACACTCCGACACGACTTATACTGCTTCTGGGGGTCTGACGTTACTAGCCCCCTAGGCGGATATGCGATACTCATTGACGAACGGACCGGACTGTATATACATTGTCACTGTTAGGCTCAGTAGGGTTTCCGGATGAGTTCGCTCATCGGCCTCCTTTGAGTTCGCTCATCGGCCTCCCTTGAGGTCAGTCCATGGGCAGCCGTTACGCATAGCTAGTGCCGCTGACGGTTTGTGGTTAAACCCACTGCCAGGGTACTGACGAGTCATTAGAGTCCCCCACAGACAGTTTCCCAAGTTCGGGCGAAACGTTGTAGAAGCCGTATAGTTTTATGGCAGGGTTCGGAAAATGCACGTGCGTTTACGCACGTGTTATTTTTCGGGCAGATGATATTGGTCGGCTTTGGTTTAAGCCGGATCCGAGTATTGTATTGAGTAGATATAATATCTTTGTCTCAGTTGCATTTGTATTCGGTCGTGATACAAATGCGGGTATATTTATACAGTTTCGGGGTTGTCCTGAAATTCGTTTCAGGATCACTTTTGGAAGTTGCCAGTTTCCAGTTTTCTATCAGCCGTCTTTTAACATTCGGTTAAAGACGGATTTATCTTTTCTTGGATGAGGGTGAGTCATGCTTCTAGAAGGTTCTAGAAGGTTCTAGATTTTGATGACTAGGTTAATGACTCATGCTTTGATTTCAATGAGGTTTTGTTTTCCTTAAGATATTTTCATGTGTTCACATTATGATATTTTGCTTAAGGTTACTCTCCCCTCTCCTACGATCACCCCCCCACTTCTATAAGTAGCCGGCCCCCTTCCTCTCTCTCTTGGTGGTTGTGTTCACTTGAAAAGATTATGATAGATTTTGGGGTGTATGGAATTCACAGCTCATTTCATTCCATCACCCGATTCCCTCGGTAACTTCATTAACCGATCGTCCACGGACTTGGACGAAGTGAGACAAAGTCATCTACTCATTCTCTACATCATTCTTGGTCGTCTCTTTTAGCAAACTTGACGACCGAGTTGCCTCGAGTCAGAGGCGGGAGCCCGTTTAAAGAATCAGTGATGTGGTGCCACCTCGATGAGGATATCGGAGATCGACGAGATCGGAGCAGCCGCAACGGAGCGTGGGATGATGGTTAAAGAACGAAGGACTCAGATCGTTCGGTATAACCTTTCTACACTCTTTACAGTTTGTTAGTTTAGCAATAATGGAAGATCCGGGTTAAAGTATACGATAGCGCCAGTTAAAAAGTTTTTATTCCGCATTTGGCGTCTGTAGACGGCCGGGGCGCTAGCGTAGACTTACAGCTTCCTCGTGAGCCAGTCGCTTGGAAGCTGCGAGGGCAGCCTGAAGATCAGTATCGGTCACAGGCGTGTCGAATAAACCCTCGTTGGTACCGTATTCGCTCAAACCCTCGCATAGGGAGCATGGGGCTCCTGGCCGAATACGATGTCGGCAGAAAATAGAGACTTCTTCTTTTACTGCGAACGGACACCAGCGGCCGATGACAAGAGCTTGCGCTTGGCGGGCATTCTCGGGCGGCGGGTCCCAATTTCCGTACCAACGCCAGATTTTGAGGACGCCACGGCTACCGCAGTTACGGGAACACTGGGTTGAGGCTTCTCAGGGAAGGCGCGTGGGACCACAACCGTAGTGACTTCTCTTGAGGGACGAACGGCGGTCCGTCGCTTCAAAGGGACTGCTGGGTTACCAGCTGGGATAGCTTCCTTATGATCAAGTAATAGCCACCTCTCTTCCCTGATAACAGCACCTGTCGCATGCTGGTACCACGCCACGTAGGCGTTCGAAGCTTTCGGCACGTAGCTCGGCTCGCTGATGAGAAAGTTGGACCCCGTATTTAGTCGCATAAAGTGGTGCAGCGCGCTGCGAATACCCTCTTCCGTAGAGACCGGCTCGGCTAAGAATGCCTCAAGAGGGACACCGTGATTGTATCCTGACTGTTGAGCGAAGCGGTGCGGGTTATACCTCATGAACAGTGCCGAGGTGTTTTGCCTGAACACTAGAAAGCCCGGCCTAATAGAATACAAGTGTAGGATTTCCCGAGCCTTCAACATGGGAGCCCCGTCTTTGAAAGTGTCGTGCAGCGGTTGCACCACCTTAGTAGATTCCCTGCCGATAGTTAAGACTCTATCGACAAAGGCCATGCTGTCCCCAACCATGCACGGGCGGAGGACCAGTCGCCGAGCCTCTCGCTGCGACGGGTCTAACGCAGAAGCATCAACCAGATACATGACCCGAGGGAAATTGTAGCTATCGTAGAAGCGGGGTCGTTTGTGAACACCGAAAGCACCTAGCACATGCATCTCGATCCACGACATGAAGTAGTGCAACGGAAGATGTAAGGGCTTTACCCCCGGCTGAGTAGTGTCTGCGGCTAAGCTCAGGCCATGGTATATATGAGCCAGCCCCGCCATCCCAACGGCCACAAGCGTCCCTGCAACCATGCGGTAGGCTGGATAAAAGACAGACGGCCTCATGTAGCGAGGATGCATTGGAAGCACAAACCAGCTCAACCACAAGCCGATGAACCCCAGGAAGAATGACTCTTCATCGACGTTTGAAGCAACGAGCTCCGCAAAAGGGACGACCGGGGTGTCTGGAATTAAGAAATTTCTTAAATCCGCTTCCGCCGTCGGCTGGTTATCCAAACCGAAACCAAACGGGTCGTCAAGCTTGGTGAATTTCGCGGCTTGTTTTGACGAGACTTCTGGGCGAAGAAAGCGGGCGATGAAATCTTTGAAGCTGGCTTCATGCCCTCCAGACACTAGAAATAGACTCTCATAAATGTTCAACACCTTGATTAGGCTCAGAAACCGATGTTGAACGGCATTCTCCGGGGTGGGACTCATTACCACTGATTTGGTGGCAAAGATGTACTCATCAGGGGGAAGTATCTCCTCGTAATGTTCCCCTCTGACGGCTAGGCCCAAAATTTCTACAAACTCCTCCAAGGAAATTGAAACTTCCCGGTCCGATAAGAGAAATGTGTGGGTCGGGATATTCCATTGTTCCAGAAAAGCCTTGACCCACCATACATGAGGCACGAGATATTGAAAAAGAGACGCATAAATCGCGGGATATAACCCGAACTTCAGCAGCAGCGACTTCTTAGCCAACAGGTGTCACGACCCAAAAGAGCACGTGACTGGCCCTTGAACCATATGAAGTCTATAGGACTCCATCTGATCCAAGTAAGCCAAAAGCCCAGAAATCTAAAACCATTTTAAGAGTAAGTAAAGAAAACTGGTTTAAAGAAGTGAAGAAAAACATGTTTGAAGTCAAGGTTTTTAAATAACTAAGCCGAATATGCATTTTTAAATGTAAAGTCTTTTCTAAAAATTCCGGCAGAGTTCTTTTGTAAATACTGGCCCCGAACGGGGTACAACAAGAACAATATATATGCAATGATAAAAGGCATCCCCAAGCGGGAGCTAGCTCTTCGTCAATCGACGGTCACAATCACGCAAGCAATAATAATATACAACGCCAAAGGGCGAGAATCAACCCAAAAAGAAACTCAAAACAGCCAGAAAACCATAAAACTACAAGCGCGGCTCTAAGGTCGAAATAATACATCACTGTCTCTAAGTCTGAACAATATACAAGTTTTGGTTGATGGAATTTCTAGATACAATGAATAATACATGAACAATGGCGGTCTGATACAAGAGAACCCACCTACCCAAGCAAGTCACCCATGAGTAAGCAGTGTGCCAGAAATGCCGCTATGGAATCTGTACGGCAAAAACCTGCAAGAACTGTGGCACAACAGGGGTGAGTTGCCAACTCGTGAATAGAAAATATCTACAAGCAGAGATTGAATGTATGACCCATCCTAGGTCAATACAATCAGATATATAAACCTCAATATGAACAAGTCTGAAGCATGCTAAACTGGCAATGTAATCTCTATACATGAGTGTAGTGCCAAGTGCTCGTGCCAATGCCTCAGGTAATAGCATATCATGAATATGAGGTAAAATCAGTGTAATCAAATCTGCATGTACGTGGATCCCGTCCACTCGTCACCCAATGACAATAACCATCATGCATGTAAATATCATCAGCATATGAATGGAAATATGAGGATATAACCAAAAGCATGGAACCTGAGTGCCTAGCATCGACACTCGAAAACATCATGAAAACCTGTGCCTAGCATCGGCACATAAATCCTCATATATCGGGCATCCGTCAGTCCAGGTCAGCCCCCCCTCTCGTATATCGAGCATCCGTCAGTCCGGGTCAGCCCACTCTCTCATATATCGGGCATCCGTCAGTCCGGGTCAGCCCACTCTCTCATATATCGAGCATCCGTCAGTCCGGGTCAGCCCCACTATCTCATATATCGAGCATCCGTCAGTCCGGGTCAGCCCACTCTCTCATATATCGAGCATCCGTCAGTCTGGGTCAGCCCACTCTCTCATATATCGGGCATCCGTCAGTCCGGGTCAGACCCACTATCTCATATATCGGGCCCCATCATGTACGCTCATACGGCACCCACTCCTCGTAAAGGGTATAAAATCATAACCGATAAATCTCATGATGGCAGCGCAAATATCATATCAGGGAAACTGGGTTTTTCAAATAAGTACACACTTTCCTTTGAAATTTATCCACGGTTCCCAAATCCAGAAATATCATGAAAACGAATATCTCGATGCGTATAATCAGAAAACATGATGTATGTGACATATAAATGAAATGCAAGTATAACAGAATATCATGCAACATGGAATAATAGTATGCACATACAATGAGATGTGGAATCGAATAAATCAACGCAATAGTGAAGAATCTACACCAATATGTATATGTCATGCAGGGGTGCCATTTGAAATAAGACGAATCAGGGTTTTAGCAAAATAAGGGTTACGATGTTTTTTTTAAGAATAGATGCGTCCTTTGAAAATACCCGTAGAATCCCTTTACTTGTCCTTAAGATATTCCCGATTCGTTAGTTTTGAAATAGGTATGACTCGGGTCTAGTCTAACATCTACTAAGCCCAGTCCATCAGGAGGGGTAAGGAAACCACCTAAATCTGAGTCGATACATATATATATAATATAATAGTCGGTGATCCCGCCTTAATAGTATCGCGTACGATACAGTATATCATATGCCAATCCTCATGTTATGAGTGCAGATCAATCATCAATATAGGCTCGTACGGTAAATCGTCGTACGGCATCCCAATAACTGGGTACGGGTCAATATCACATTATCTCATCACATATCAGGTATCACTACCATCATATCACATAATCTAGGGTATAACTCTAAGTATAGTACCATCGATACCATCTATATAAATATGAATGTGGGGTAAAACACATGCTCAAAGGCCCGCTAAAACCATCATGTCGCATCTCAAATACGAACTCTGACATATCGCCGATTATCACGGCCTCAGGTCAAATCTCATCGACTCATCGTAATCCCACGTATCATCCTTAAATCCCGTATATGAACACATAGTCCCATACCCATGTGTAGATATACACACCTCCATATGCGCACAGATAATGAAAGAATGTATGCAAGTATATGTGTACGTGTATGTGTGAGTGCAACCACTACTCTATGGTTTCGCACTATACTACACCAATGCATCATTATCATCAATAATTCCAAACAACGCATAATAAATATAAGTGTGTATATGTATTCGTATACACCACCACGGACTGCGGGGGTGCTATACGCCATCCACCCGACTTCTCCCCGTAGATATAAATCTACTCACCTTGCGTCTTTATCGGTCGACATCACCACGCTTTTGCTTGTCGTCCCGAAGTCTTCATGGGTACCTACACATTAACGTATCGCAAACACGTATCAAAACCAATTCAAGACTAAAACGGCATTCGAAACCCAAAACGATACGCTATGATTTATAGGTGAGAACCTATGGACAACGCTTCCAAAACCATCAACAACCCTCGATATCGTCGTATAAACGCCAAGTAGTCGAGTACGCAAACTCAGAATTCACAATACAGAAATACGGAAACACGGAAACAAAACAGCAACATAGGAAATAGGCTCCAGATTTCACCCTAGGTCAAATTAGACAAATCTATACATGCCAGGGGTCAAGTTTATTTGAGATAAGGCCCTGCACCAAAAACGAAGCAAAACCACCCCGCTCTGGCCGCAAATTACGGCCAGAAGGATTGAATCTGAGGCCTGGGGAAAGAGATAGGGGCTAAGGTTTTGGGTGTTGGTTCCATGGTGCCTGCACATCTCACTGTCAAGTCAATTTCATTTTCAGGTGTCTCGGGTTAAAGCAGATCAATAAAAACAGTGACAGATTTCCAGTTTTCCCCGATATCGATTCTATAAATCCGTATTCTGGTTCTAGTTCTAGGTTTTGGTCTAATATAACATCACACAAGGGGTTCTAGGGTCACCACAAGCCTCAATTTCACTTTGATTTCAGATCAAACCCTAAACCCTAACTTGATGTTTCACAAATCCACCAAACGACAACATATCGATATGAAACTAGCATAGATGCACAAGGAAATGAAATACTACTCTAAGGTTGCAGAAGTTACCTCCTTTGGCAACTCAAGAACTTTCTTGAGTTGCTCAAAGTCCTCTAGATCCACTATTCCTTAGTCCAATGCATTCCTCTCGAGCTTGTGAGCAGGTTTTGTGAAGAGAGAATGGGGTTTTGAGATGATTTTTGTAGTGTTTTGGGGGATTGAAGGTGATGGAGGGAAAGGGAAGAGCAGCAGCAGCAGCAGCTCTAGAGAGGAGGGAGAGAGAAATGGATGAAGAAATGAGAGGAAATAGCTAGGTCAACACTCTCACCTACCCTCACTCTCACCATACCTATTTCTTTATTCAAAATCCTTTTCTTTTCTTTTCCAAAACCTTCTCATTCAAATAGTAGACACAAAGTAAAAGCCATGGTAAGAATAATGTAATCACAAGTCCAAAATGATATGTGCATGTTTTGCACAAAAATGCCAAAAATCCGATTAGCGATTTTTAATCGCGATTAGCACTAAATTAGTGTCAAACTAATCATAAAAACTTTAAAATGGCATAATTCCATAAAATACCCTATTTTAGAATTTTCCTTAATTTTTCCCCATTTATTTGTATTTAATTATACCGGAATATTAAAATATTCATTAAAATAATATTAAATTATAAAAATTCCCAAAAATAATATTTTATTTTTTGGAAATGTTACAACAGGATATACCGAGCCCACGGCAGGTAGCCGGCTGAATGGCGAGGAGTCAAACCTATCATATATACTTGTCCCCAAGGGCGCGACTCGCCTTGACATATGCGTCGCCCCAAAATATCCAAAGCCATCGACGGCTGTACGGGTATTGATGCTATAGAAGGCTGAAGGCGACCCTCCGAGGTCCAGTTGACCTCCTCTACAGCATAATTCACTTGAGGCGAGTCGGCGTAGTGAATTGCTGAAATTGGCTCTGAGGGCGCTGCACAAGAAAAACTATGCCGACCCCGAATGATCTGATTATACCACGACCCCCATAGGTGAAGAGATTTCTGCTTCGGGTCATGATGTTTAATAAGTGCGAAAACTTATCGATCCACAGGCACGTTGGCAAAGGCACTCTCTGTACGTACGAAAGGGAAAGAAGAGTCGAAGGCCATTATACCTGCACAAAAAGAGAAGGGTCGGCTATCAGTGTTATGATTCAGAAATCAGAACTTTAACGTTCTTTGACACTCAAAATTTTTGCACCGCGGCAAGGAGGGCCCCACAAAATTAAGATGGTGTCCCATCATTGATGGGGCAGTCACTCATTAAGAATGGAATCCTAAAAGGATTCTCATTTAATGAGAAACTTTATTGGGCTGAGGAGTTAAACTCCCTCGAGAGCTGTGCTCTACAAATAGAATTCACATCTGTCAACTTTAATTAAGAAGGGAATAAAATTCCCCAAAAAATTCTAAAGAGCTATGCTCTGTAAGGACGATGGGGTAATCTACCAGAACCCTCAAAAGCAAAGCTTTTGTAACAGGGTAAAACCCCAAGATCTTTAAGATCTGCAAAACAAACTCTAAGAATTCTTCATGGAAGATGAACAGTGTTCTAATTAATGGGTTAAGCAACCCTAAAATACATTTTAAGATCTACGATCTAAGAAGAGCAAAGCTCTGTTCATGGGTTCGATTATAATCCTTACCAAATTTTGGGGCAGAGTTCTAACTCTAGAAACGATTTCTTTGGGCAGAGAGCTAAGTTCTGAAAGGAGAATTAAATTCTCAAAGAATAACAAAAGAAGATGAACAGCAGTCATCTCAAGGACCAAAGGCCCTACTTATACGCACAGGAAGTCGATTCAACTTCCAAGAAAATCCAACGGTGGAAAAGCAGCCACCGCTGCACTCACGTGTGAGCCACGTGAGCGCAACGGTGGGGGGGCATTTATTTTCCCAGTAAAAGAGTAAAGCTCTGTTCAAAATTTGAAAGGCAGCGCCAAGAGTTAAAAACTCTGAGGCAGTGCCTCACGTGCCTTGCACGAGGGCGCCAGCACCAAGAGTTAAAAAAAACTCTGAGGCAGCAACTCACGTGCCTTGCACGAGGGCGCCAGCGCCAAGAGTTAAAAACTCTGAGGCAACGCCTCACGTGCCTCGCACGAGGGCGCCGACGCCAAAACTATAGTCTTCCATTGGATCAAAGATCCAACGGAGATGATAAATCATCAAAATACAAAATTAAATTCTGTTGGGGAAATATTCCTCAAATCTTTCTAAACAAGAAAGATTACTATCTGTAAAACAAAGTACCGTTAGATTAAAAAATCCAATGGTGATTAAAAATCACCTATATACAGAAAAATTCTGTATGGGAAAATATTTCCCTAATCTTGTTAAAAATAAGAAAAATATCTTCTGTAAAACAGAAGTCGTTGGATCAAAAGATCCAACGGTGGATAAAATCCCCAAATCAATATGGATCTCTCAACGAGAGATTTCATTAACTAAATCAACAGATGTGCATCTACTATAAAAAGGACCTAAGACTTCAAGTCTTGTATAGAGGAACCCCCCGATACGCTTCAAACTTAAAAAAAAAGAGCAAGCAAGAAGAAAGCTTTAAGAGGGAAGAAAGAAGAATACCTCTTTTTGAGGTAAATAAAAATAATAGACATCAGAGCATCTCCTCTGCATATCCAAGGGTTTAACCCTTATAAAAGAACTTAGTTCTTTCTCTGAATCTGAGATCCATGAGACAAGTCTCCCACAAATGAGAATTTAATTCTCATAGGGATGAACTTGTTCTTGGGGATCAAAGATCCAGAAAAGAACAGAGAATTGAACTCTTCATAACAGAATATACGGAAAAAAAAAACCAGCGCCGAGCGCCTAACGTGTCCCTCACGTAGGCGTTGCTCAATAAAGAGTGCTTAGCACTCAATAGTTGGCGCTCAGCGCCAAGCGCCTCACGTTTCCCTCACGTGGGAGCTATTTAATAAAGAGTGCTTAGCACTCAATGGTTGGCGCTCAGCGCCAAGCGCCTCACGTGTTCCTCACATGGGCGCTGCTCAATAAAGAGTGCTTAGCACTCAATGGTTGGCGCTCAGCGCCAAGCGCCTTACGTGTTCCTCACGTGGGCGCTGCTCAATAAAGAGTGCTTAGCACTCAATGGTTGGCGCTCAGCGCCGAGCACCTCTTGTATCCCTCACATGGGCGCTGCCCAATAAAAAGTGCTTAGCACTCAATGTATGGCGCTCAGCTCCAAGCGCCTCACGTGCTCCGCACGTGGGCGCCATAAAGGGTGTTTAACGTTCCATAAAAAAAGGGAGAGGGGAAAGTAAAGTAAAGTATAAGCGTCAGAACCTATATAAATGCTCAGCATTGTTTGCACAGAAAAGGGACTGAGCCCAAGCAAGTGTTCAACACTTTATTCAAATGAAATGGCAAAGTCTGAGTGGGCTGAGCCCAAGTTGACCAAATCCCTAATTCAGATCAACCGAGCCCATGTGCTCATCATTTTCCAAATTGGTCTTAGTCCCAAACATGACTGGTAGAACTTGACTAGTACTAATGATTTGTTGACCATAGTTAAGGTCATAGGTGCTAGGGGTAAAAATCTTTATCGGGAGTTTCAAGTGTTGAAATTTGCAATGAGATTGCATACCTTGTATATGATAGTTGGATCCCGATACCCACTGCGAGTAATTGTTACTCCTGGGAGAGTTTTGCACTTTGCAATTAGCCGATCAAGTAGGTGTCTAGAAAGGTGTCAACGGGGTTACGCCTCTGGGAAAACGAGGTTTACTATAATTAGGTCCGTGCGAAAGCACGGGGAACCTCCCTCAAAGTACCGACACTGGCCTGGCTGAAAGATTGGCGAACTTGTAGAGTGTAATTAATCCCGGCTAGTCTTTCCTTTTAAGGTTTGAAGGAAGATTTGATAAAAACAGTGGGAGCCATCCTGATTAGATAAAATATATAACCAATCTAATCTTGCAAGAGCGCACGCAGAGTGTTTTCTTCTCTCTCTCTCCTGCTAGCGACCATATCACGCCTTAATCAAGATAATAATACGGATATTGACCGAACCCGCTTGTTATACTGAGCTGGGAACGTTGGTCCCGCTCCAGCTTATAATTGTTATAAGACAGAGCAGGAAATTGGGGATTACCAGAATTCCCGTGCCGCCCAAATGAAGAGAGTGCATGCTGATGTATCATCTTCGGGTGTGTTCATTACAAAGAACTGTTTCTCAGTATCCTCTGCATCCTGGGTATATGATACCGGATCAGGATCCCAGATATGTAATCTGTTACATAGGGCTACAAAAAGGTAGAAAAACTGAGAAAAGGTGATAAGTTTCATGAGACAGAAAAACGGGGCAAGTGTTGCAGCCAAGTCTGTTGGTCACTGTCACCCTGTATTACCAATACATTGATTCTGAACAAATGCTATTAGATACCGAACCTGATATACAAAATCATATCAGTCTCTTTATTAGTAAAGAAATGATAAAATTTTGTATTGATGGATAATGTTTTGAACATTTCCTATATCAAAAGTTGATCGGTTCAGGCACGTCATCTAAAAGCATTGACGTTCTAAATCAAACTACAGTTCCTTGTATACTGAACACACACAAGAGGAAAAGTTCAGAAATGAACGAATCATTCTTGAGGCATTGTAGACTAGGTCATATCAATGCGACCCGGCTGGCTGAAGTTACATTTTAGATGCATATTTAAATCAGTTTGAATTTCATCTTGTGAAACTTGCCAGTCATGTCACAAAGATAAGATGACCATAGCTCTGTTTATTGGAAACAGAGGAAGAGTTAGTAAACTCTTGGGACTGATACATGATGATGTATGTAAGGTCTCCTGTCTACACATGCCAGGACTGGTTCTTTCTGCTTCATTATATTCTCTTATAATCTCTCAAGATTCAGTCGTATGTTCCTGTTGAAACATAAGTCTGAAGCTTTTGAAGTATTCACAGAATATAAGTTGAAAGTAGAGAACCAAAATACGGGTAAAAGTATTATATCCTTTGATATGATCAAGGAGGAGAATACTTGAGTACGGAATTCCTGGATTATTCTAAAAGAAAATGAGATTCTCTCTCAGTATTACTCCTCTGAATACACCACAGCACAACGGTGTATCAGGGCGGAGCAATCGCACAATATTAGATATGGTGTGCTCTATGATGAGTATTACTGAGTTACCTATTTCCTTTTGGGAGTTATGCGCTTGAGAAGCTGCATACCTATTGAATTAGGTTCGAATCAAATCAGTGCCTACCACTCCATATAAGATATGGTATGGGAAGATCCTATCTCTTAAGTAAGTTAAGATTTGGGATTGTCCGGCCTATGTCAAAAGCAAAATCCGGACAAGATCGAGGCAAGGTCAGTTCTGTAGAACTGGAAAGGTTCCAGCTATTCGAAACTACAGCTGAAGATTTGACAGAACCAAAGGATTTTATAGTCCCCGACGAACCTCAGCCTCTCCGCCGATCTGGTAGGGTTCCTTGCCTGCCTGAGAGATACCTCGGTTTCTCGATGACAGTGGGAGCGAGGATTGCATCATGAGATGATGACCCAACCAGTTTCGAGCAGGCCATCGAGAGTAGGAACTCTGTAAGAATGGCTGGATGCTTAGTGGTCTGAGATGGAATCCATATACACCAACAAAGTATGGACTTTGGTTGCTATATCTGAAGGGTTAAATCCCCATCAGGAGCAAGTATTGTAGGGTTCCTAGGCACTCTCAATAGGTCTCACAAGGCATCGAACATGCCAATTTCAAAAATTATGGTGCCGAGAAACCCTAGTGTACGGATCGTTGGCTAGAAATCTAGGCGAAAAAGCTAACTAGTTAACACTTAACTATGAGATATCGGAAATACAGCCTTTGTAGATCCGGTGCTCCACCTCCATAGCTCCGCAACGAAGTCGTCTCCGCTGTCCAAAAGGAATCCGGGCTCTAGAGTCGGCTTCGTCGGAGAATAAGCGAGCTAGGTCGTCGATGTCCATGCCGAAGATGATCTACGTCGAAGCATCGCAAGATCAAGCTCTCACTTCACCAAGTCATGAAACTTGTGAAGAAAACACACTCTACTACTTGGCAAGAGGTAGAGGATGAAGAAATAGGAAGTGGGTAGACTTTAGATTTGGATTTCACACTCTTTTTCATCACTTGTCATTGATGGAGGCAAGCTTTCTTCACTTGAAGAAATGAAGAAGAAGATGGTAAAATGTTATGATAAGTTAATTGAAAATATAAAATAAAAGAATACTTATCATAATCTTTAACCATGGTAATGTGTAGAGAATCAATCATGGTTAAAGGAATGGTTAGGGTCAAGCTAGAGACAAAATGGTCACTTAGTCAAAAGATCAAGAAGCTTCAACTAGAATCCAAAATTAGCAACCATTTCATTTCATTTTCTTTTATTCATTTATCATAAATAAATGGATAATTAAATAAGATAAATGAATAACAAATAATAAACCCTAACCTATTCATTAACCAAGGTTTAACACTTTACACTTAACCAAAAAGCATGTATCATCAAACATGATACAAGCTAGTGCACAAAATCATATCACATATATAATGCGCACACCCGAGTGAGAAAATCCATTATAAAGTGAACCGATACTAGTTGATGCAAAGTAATATATCAAATATATAATTATGCATTAAATCATTAAATCAACACTTGATTTAACGATCCGATCATATCGCATATAACCGGCTAGTATCATTAGTAACAACTTATCGAATCAACACTTGATCCGATAACCCGGCTATATCACATATAACCGATCAATGTCACATCGCGAGAATTGAATACAGTATCACATACTCGTATTAATCTCGGTCCCGCACATATCTCATATGCGCTCCTATTTCGTTTCGCTTGAGCCAGGAAACCTCTGTGTAGAACTCTAAAGACTCGTCAATACGCCGGCAGCAGGTGATGATCATATTAAGCACCCACAAGCTGCAAGCGGTCTGCTAAACGTAACGGCCACCCGGGTATTGAGCGATCTGAAGATCGACGAGCAAGCCCGCTCACACTCCAGTGAATCCAACCAGTAACACTACCGTACAGTCCGGTCTGATCGTCTGATATGTCGCATATCTCGCCTAGGGGTGGTAAACGTCAGACCCCAATAGCTCGATAAGTCGTGTCGATATGAGGTCTATAACAATTCGAGAAACTACTGGTAACACTTACCAGTAAATCTCAGCAACCCTGGCCAGGGATTTCCTGTTATAGCCAATCAAACACAGCGCAACATCAACTCCCTATACCGGGAGAGACGAATCCCCTCCTATCGCTCATTGCCTCCATGTGACTCGGGACTGTACCCAAAAACCACCGTTTTGCACGCCCTCTTGGACGTGGTAAGATGGAAATCAAAGCACAGTGGGAACCACACAAGACTCTATGACGATCTCGGGTCAACAGACTACTCTGTACCAGTGTCACCAGAGAACTGCCATCTGAGTGAGGTATAATACCATGTGGGAGTTCTCGGCGAGTCCGTCCAGTGTACCCAGTCTCCACTGAGCACCCGTATATCATCTCTGATGTCAAACACCAATGGATATGGGATCATCCATCGCCCATCTGTATGGGTCGAGAAGGTATACGCTAGTCTACTCTGGTATATCGATGCCCCGTCTCGATACACCCACGACTAGGGACTTTGAAGGATGTACTTATGGACTACCATGTCCCCACTAGTATGATTCGCATCATAGTCCAGGTAGTCAAGTACACATCCTAAGGGCTTTACCAACATGTAATAGAGAGACAATCTGTGTACACGTTAAGGTAAAGAGCAACCAGATAGCATACTATCATGTCGAGCAAGAAAGTCCTCCCTATATATGTCCAAGCATCCACTACAATATACATCCTATGTATAGTAATGGCCTCTGGGGCATACATATAACTAACAATCTCCCACTTGCACTAGGGCCATCTGATAGCAATGGTTGTAGTATCTCATACTCAACCATCCCATAAAAATCTCTCTCTGGGAACAGGCCTTTGTGAGTGGATCCGCTGTGTTGTCCTCTGAGTCTACTCTCCAAACCTCGATCACCCTGGAGATCATCCATCTCCATGATCAGGTTACACTGCCTTAGAATATGTCTGGATCACTGATGGGACCGGCGTTCCTTGGCATAAGCCACAACTCCATTGTCACACAATGGGAGGAACAAAGTTCATCTTATGAACTAATATACACCCAAACAGCCTCTTTGGTAGCATCTTAAGTAGCGATGTATCCTGCCTTTATCGTCTAGTATGCCACGGTATCTATCTTGGAACTCTTCCAACATACCGTCCCTTTACTGAGGGTAAAGACAATGCCTGTGACTGACATTCAGTCGTCTTTATCACCCTGGAACCCTCCCAGTGATTCTCCCCAGGATCGGTTGATACCGTCTCACTACAACTAGTGAGAGTCCTAACATCCAATTAGATCTATCTCATAGATCTAAAAACCCAGGATTTAGGAGGTATCATTTTGATCCTATATGGAGAATCATTGTGATAAGCGGAGATTGATCGAGCGTAGCATAGGAAACTCCTTCCCTATCAAGAGTATGTCATCCACGTACTCTACGAGGATCGTCACCATACTCCCTACTACCTTCTTGTTTATACAAGGTTCATCTACCATTTTGATGATGTCAACTTCTTCGACCGCTTCATCAAAACAGATGTTCCAACTCCGCGATGCCTGCTTTATCCTATAAAGCATCTTGCACACGTTTCCGCTGCTCCCACTGTCCACGAAGCTGTCTGGCTGTGTTCTTATAGACGCTTTCTTCCAAATCATCATTTAGAAAAGCAGTCAAGACACCTAACCACCAGATATCGTAGTCATGGTATGTAGCCGTGGCAAGTAGGATCTGGATGGACTTAAGCATAGGCACTGGAAAAGGTTTCATCATTTTCCATGCCTGGTCGATGACGAAAAACTTTAACAAGTCTAGCTTTGAAAGTCTCAACTTTTCCATTTACACCAAGTAATCTTCTCAAGATATACTTGCTCCTGATGGGGATTTAACCCTTCAGATATAGCAACCAAAGTCCATACTTTGTTGGTGTATATGGATTCCATCTCAGATGGCTAAGCATCCAGCCATTCTTACAGAGACCCTACTCTCGATGGCCTGCTCGAAACTAGTTGGGTCATCATCTCATGATGCAATCCTCGCTCCCACTGTCATAGAGAAACCGAAGTAACTCTCAGGTGGGTGAGAAACCCTACTAGATCGGCGGAGAGGCTGAGGTTCGTTGGAATCTACTGAATCCTTTGGTTCTACCAAATCATCAGCTGCAGTTTGTATGGCTGGAACATTTCCAGTTCTACATTACAGACCTTGCCTCGAGCTTGTCCGGATTTTGCTTTTAGACATAGGCCGGACAACCCCAAATCTTAACTAGCTTAAGACATGGGCTCTTCCCTTTCCATATCTCATATGGAGTGGTAGGCAACTGATTTGATTCGAACCTATTCAATAGGTATGCAGCTTCTCAAGTGCATAACCCCTAAAAGGAAATAGGTAACTCAGTAATACTCATCATAGAGCACACCATATCATATAGGGTGTGATTGCTCCGCCCCGATCTACCATCGTGCCATGGTGTATACGGAGGAGTAGTACTGAGAGAGAATCTCATTCTCCTTTAGAATAGTCCAGGAATTCCGTGCTCAAGTATTCTCCTCCTTGATCTCATCATAGAACATAATACTTATACCCGTATTTTGGTTCTCTACTTCTCGCTTATATTCTGTGAATATCTTAAAAGGTTCAGACTCATGTTTCAACAGGAATATATGACTGAATCTTGAGAGATTATCAGAGAATATAATGAAGTATAAAGAACCGGTCCTGGCATTTGTAGACAGGAGACCTTACATACATCATCATGTATCAGTCCCAAGAGTTCATTAACTCTTTCTCTGTTTCCAGTAAACGGAGCTATGGTCATCTTATCTCTTTGACATGACCGGCAAGTTTCACAAGATGTAAATTCAAACTAATTTAAATATACATCTAAATGTAACTTCAGCTAGTCGGGTCACATTGATCCGACCTAGTCTACAATACCTCAAGAAGGATTCGTTCATTTCTGAACTCTTCCTCTTGTGTGTGTTCCATATACTAAGAACTGTAGTTTGATTTAGAACATCAACGCTTTTAGATAACGTGCCTGAACCGATCAACTTTTGATATAGGAAATATTCAAAACATTATCCAACAATACAAAATTATATCCTTTCTTTACTAATAAAGAGACTGATATGATTTTGTATATCTGGTTCGGTATCTAATAACATTCGTTCAGAATCAATGTATTGGTAACACAGGGTGACAGTGACCAATAGACTTGGCTGCAACACTTGCCCCATTTTCTGTCCCATGAAACTTATCACCCGTTCTCAGTTCTTTACCTTTCTGTAGCCCTATGTAACATATTACATATGCGGGATCCTGATCCGGTATCATATACCCAGGACGTAAAGGACACTGAGAAACAGTTCTATATAATGAATACACCTGAAGATGATGCATCACCATGCACTATCTTCGTTTGGGCGGCACGGGAATTCTGGCATTCCCCAATTTCCTGCTCTGTCTTATAACAATTATAAGTTGGAGCGGGACCAACGTTCCCCAGCTCAGTATAACAAGCGGGTTCGGTCAATATATCTGTTTTATTATCTTGATTAAGGCGTGACATGGTCGCTACCAGGAGAGAGAGAGAAGAAAACACTCAGCGTGTGCTCTTGCAAGAATAGATTGGTTTTTATTTTATCTAATCAGGATGGCTCCCACTGCATTTTATCAAATCTTCCTTCAAACCCTAAAAGGAAAGACTAGCCGGGATTAATTACACACTACAAGTTCGCCAATCTTTCAGCCAGGCCAGTGTCGGTACTTTGAGGGAGGTCCCCCGTGCTTTCGCACGAACCTAATTAATGTAAACCTCGTTTTCCCAGAGGCGTAACCCCGTTGACACCTTTCTAGACACCTACTTGATCAGCTAATTGTAATGTATAAAACTCTCCCAGGAGTAACTCTTACTCGCAGCGGGTATCGGGATCCAACCATCTCATAGAAGGTATGCAATCTCATTGCAAATTTCAACACTTGAAATTCCCGATAATATTTTGCCCCTAGCGTCCTATGACCTTGACGGAGGCCAAACAACCCATAGTCCGCTAGTCAAGTTCTACCCGTCATTTCCTGATTGAATTAAACCCACCCGCACGACCCTTGACGGAGGCCAAACAACGCCGTACGAATACCCTAATCCAATCGCATCATATGCTAGCAGATAAGCACTAGTTAGCTACCGTACACTACGCCTTGACGGAGGCCAAACAAACGCAGCACGAATACTAAGTAGTACGTATCTGAAATGACGGAGGGCTACAACAGGTTTTTCTGAAAACCTATTGCGTAATGAACTTGATATCGTTGTAGGATCGAATGAATTTTGAAATGGAGTGTTTTTGAGGCTTTTCTAGTTTTGCTAAAGGAGTCACTCCCGGTGAAGGGATCGTCGGTCCTTTCCTCGTCGAATGAGGTGCGGGATATATCATATATATCACTGTGCAAAGCAAAAACTCTTAAAAGCAATCAAAAGACAAACCGAGTGTGTAGCATCTGCCAGTTATTGCTAAAGGAGTCACTCCCGGTGAAGGGATCTCGGTCCTTTCCTTATCGAATAAGGTGCAGGATATATCACATATACCTCTGTGCAAAGCAAGAACTGTAGCTACCTGTTTTAATTTTGAAATTCGATTCTACAACATCTTAGGTTTCTTTTATTTCATTAATCACATTAATGAAGTCCCATCATTTAAGTACCTAAACATCACAGATAAATACGACGTACACTTATGCCATCCGCATTCGCCTCGATGTCCCCTCATGCACCGTTAGGTTAGGTAACTAACGGCAGAGCGGGGCAGGGCTAGCGCGGGTGTAAAATATAAGTAACGCCTATATAATATATCATATATACTATATACTGTATCTATCACAGAACATCACATGATCACATCACAGATATCGCAGCAGAAGAAACATATGAAATATTGGATATACTAGGACGTCCGTGTTTTCAATACGAGCCAGTATAAAACACGGATTCCACGGTCGCGATGAATAGCCAAACCCATACCCCTAGACCCCTACGAGAGCGGCAAGCAACCCTACCAATTCTAGAGTTAGGAGACCCGGACTCGACTCCTCGAGTTGGTCTCCCACTGGACTCCAGAACCCGGTTACTTGTGCTCCCCTCCTTGGGTCTATCCTAGTGCGGAAAAGTAAATAATATACAAACGGTGACAACTTCCGCAACCTCGAAGTGCCCCAATAAAAGAATATTACATACAAGTTTTTACATGAATGAAAATGAAAAACACTCATCTCATATAAAAACCCCCGGCTATTCAAACACGACGATCCAATATAACATATCCAGCAACACATAACATCACATGTCATCAACGTAAGTAAATATGCGCATCCCAATTGTCGTTGACATATAGCAACGAAACCGGCGATATCACATATTACACTTACGGTCACAGAAAAGAAAGTGTAAAACTACAACAGTTGGAATTCGCAACCTCCATAGACATCGCATGCCTAATCAAATGAAATTCTTAGACATCGCATGCCTAACAATTATAAACCCCGCATTTTAGTCTCATTATCGAAAACTCTTTTCAATATCAAGTCGGGCAATTCAACAAGATTGCCGACATCCTGATCGAATGCTCATCGCAAACTTTAGTAGGCGGCCGCACCCCCGATACCGTCGACGAAGTGCACCAAGGCGGAACACCGCTACCGCGAGCACCCAAACGGATGCTTTCGGCGACGGGGTTCTCCTACAGTCACTTGGTCGGGGCTATGGAGTGAGGCTGTCTATTAAGTTTACCCGGCGAGTATCCGCGTACGCTACGTGATTGCGACGGAGTTTTGATCACATCAAAATTCTGTGGCAACCGATCAAGTGAGACTAAACTGCTATGTTTATAACATTCATTTAGTTATCTCATAACTCATTGTGAATTCCAATTATTGTATCCCATTCCAGATAAACAAAAAATATTAAACTTTTCGATCGAACAGTCAAACACCCAAGTTTTCCCGATACAGCTCAACACATGAAATAAGTCTAACAACATTCAGTCCGTGCCTCAGTACTAACGGTCCAGCCGTAGAAGGGTCAAGCCAACGCCTCACATGTGGCACGCCGTACTGCCCCAAACCCTAAGGTTCAAAGGGCAGTTCAAGACGGTCACATAATCGAGTTAAGCTTTGTTGTCTTCTAGAGGGTCCATCGCGTTACTTGCACTACTTAGAACGTCGTTAAACTACGGAAAAATCCAACACTTGGAAATTTCCCGACAGGGGAAAAATTGGGTATTTATATCCGGTCGAACTCTTTAACATATTCAAAAATCATCCGGAAAGACACATAGACAGAGTTTGACAATCTGATCGAATAAACGAACTCCCAATACAACCCAAAATACTCAACTCTTTATTTCAGATCAAAAATTCCCAGGAAAACCAGCACTGCAAAATAGGAATTACTGTGCAAAATTGAGTGCCTAATAAGACAAAACGGCCACGGAACCGCCTCATTAGCATGCTAATGCCGCGGTTCCGCCGCACTTTTGAGGGATCATTAGTTACTATTTGCACCGTAATTCTTAGAATTTCCTGCTGATTTTTCTGCATATTTTTAATTTGGAAAAATCCACGTTTTCAGAAAAAGGACAGAGAGCATTTTTGAGTTGGGTTTCGGGTTCGTTCGGGTTTCAAATTCCGTCTAGACATCGCCTAAGGCTCTAGCTAGGCTCTGATACCACTGTAGGGTTCCTAGGCACTCTCAATAGGTCTCACAAGGCATCGAACATGCCAATTTCAAAAATTATGGTGCCGAGAAACCCTAGTGTACGGATCGTTGGCTAGAAATCTAGGCGAAAAAGCTAACTAGTTAACACTTAACTATGAGATATCGGAAATACAGCCTTTGTAGATCCGGTGCTCCACCTCCATAGCTCCGCAACGAAGTCGTCTCCGCTGTCCAAAAGGAATCCGGGCTCTAAAGTCGGCTTCGTCGGAGAATAAGCGAGCTAGGTCGTCGATGTCCATGCCGAAGATGATCTACGTCGAAGCATCGCAAGATCAAGCTCTCACTTCACCAAGTCATGAAACTTGTGAAGAAAACACACTCTACTACTTGGCAAGAGGTAGAGGATGAAGAAATAGGAAGTGGGTAGACTTTAGATTTGGATTTCATACTCTTTTTCATCACTTGCCATTGATGGAGGCAAGCTTTCTTCACTTGAAGAAATGAAGAAGAAGATGGTAAAATGTTATGATAAGTTAATTGAAAATATAAAATAAAAGAATACTTATCATAATCTTTAACCATGGTAATGTGTAGAGAATCAATCATGGTTAAAGGAATGGTTAGGATCAAGCTAGAGACAAAATGGTCACTTAGTCAAAAGATCAAGAAGCTTCAACTAGAATCCAAAATTAGCAACCATTTCATTTCATTTTCTTTTATTCATTTATCATAAATAAATGGATAATTAAATAAGATAAATGAATAACAAATAATAAACCCTAACCTATTCATTAACCAAGGTTTAACACTTTACACTTAACCAAAAAGCATGTATCATCAAACATGATACAAGCTAGTGCACAAAATCATATCACATATATAATGCGCACACCCGAGTGAGAAAATCCATTATAAAGTGAACCGATACTAGTTGATGCAAAGTAATATATCAAATATATAATTATGCATTAAATCATTAAATCAACACTTGATTTAACGATCCGGTCATATCGCATATAACCGGCTAGTATCATTAGTAACAACTTATCGAATCAACACTTGATCCGATAACCCGGCTATATCACATATAACCGATCAATGTCACATCACGAGAATCGAATACAGTATAACATACTCGTATTATTCTCGGTCCCGCACATATCTCATATGCGCTCCTATTTCGTTTAGCTTGAGCCAGGAAACCTCTGTGTAGGACTCTAAAGACTCGTCAATACGCCGGCAGCAGGTGATGATCATATCAAGCACCCACAAGCCGCAAGCGGTCTGCTAAACGTAACGGCCACCCGGGTATTGAGCGATCTGAAGATCGACGAGCAAGCCCACTCACACTCCAGTGAATCCAACCAGTAACACTACCGTACAGTCCGGTCTGATCGTCTGATATGTCGCATATCTCGCCTAGGGGTGGTAAACGTCAGACCCCAATAGCTCGATAAGTCGTGTCGATATGAGGTCTATAACAATTCGAGAAACTACTGGTAACACTTACCAGTAAATCTCAGCAACCCTGGCCAGGGATTTCCTGTTATAGCCAATCAAACACAGCGCAACATCAACTCCCTATACCGGGAGAGACGAATCCCCTCCTATCGCTCATTGCCTCCATGTGACTCGGGACTGTACCCAAAAACCACCGTTTTGCACGCCCTCTTGGACGTGGTAAGATGGAAATCAAAGCACGGTGGGAACCACACAAGACTCTATGACGATCTCGGGTCAACAGACTACTCTGTACCAGTGTCACCAGAGAACTGCCATCTGACGTGAGGTATAATACCATCTGGGAGTTCTCGGCGAGTCCGTCCAGTGTACCCAGTCTCCACTGAGCACCCGTATATCATCTCTGATGTCAAACACCAATGGATATGGGATCATCCATCGCCCATCTGTATGGGTCGAGAAGGTATACGCTAGTCTACTCTGGTATATCGATGCCCCGTCTCGATACACCCACGACTAGGGACTTTGAAGGATGTACTTATGGACTACCATGTCCCCACTAGTATGATCCGTATCATAGTCCAGGTAGTCAAGTACACATCCTAAGGGCTTTACCAACATGTAATAGAGAGACAATCTGTGTACACGTTAAGGTAAAGAGCAACCAGATAGCATACTATCATGTCGAGCAAGAAAGTCCTCCCTATATATGTCCAAGCATCCACTACAATATACATCCTATGTATAGTAATGGCCTCTAGGGCATACATATAACTAACAAGTATATCTTGAGAAGATTACTTGGTGTACATGGAAAAGTTGAGACTTTCAAACCTAGACTTGTTAAAGTTTTTCGTCATCAACCAGGCACGGATAATGATGAAACCTTTTCCAGGGACTATGTTTAAGTCCATCCAGATCCCACTTGCCACGGCTACATACCATGACTACGATATCTGGTGGTTGGGTGCCCTGACTGCTTTTCTAAATACTGATTTAGAAGAGAACGTCTATAAGAACACAGCCAGAGGGCCTCGTAGACAGTGGGAGCAGCGGAAATGTGTGCAAGATGCTTTATAAGATATAGCAGGCATCGCGGAGTTGGAACATCTGTTTTGATGGATTAGTCAAAGAAGTTGACATCATCAAAATGGTAGATGAACCTTGTATAAACAAAAAGGTAGTAGGGAGTATGGTGACGATCCTCGTAGAATACGTGGATGACATACTCTTGTTAGGGAAGGAGTTTCCTATGCTGCGCTCGATCAATCTCCGCTTATCACAATGATTTTCCATATAGGATCAAAGTGATACATACTTAATCCTAAGCTTTGGATCTATGAGATAGATTTAATTGGATGTTAGGATACTCACTAGTTGTAGTGAGATGGTATCAATCGATCCTGGGGAGAATCACTGGAAGGGTTCCAGAGTGATAAGGACGACTGAATGTCAGTCGCAGGCATTGTCTTTACCTTCAGTAAAGGGACGGTATGTTGGAAGAGTTCCAAGCCAGATACCGTGACATACTAGACGATAAAGGCAGGATACATCGCTACTTAAGATGCTACCAAAGAGGCTGTTTGGGTGTATAATGGTTCATGAGATGAACTAGGTTCCTACCATTGTGTGACAATGGAACTGCGGCTTCGGCCCTGGAACCCTGGTCCCATCAGTGACCCAGACATATTCTGAGGCAGCATCACCTGATCATGGAGATAGTTGATCTCCAGGGTGATCAAGGTTAGGAGAGTAGACTCAGAGGACAACACGGCGGATCCACTCACGAAGGCCTTTTCCCCAAAGAGAGACTTTTAGGGGATGGTTGAGTATGCGATACTGCAACCACTGCTACAGATGGCCATAGTGCAAGTGGGAGATTGTTAGTTATATGTATGCCCTAGAGGCCATTACTGTACATTGGATGTATCTTGTAGTGGATGCTGGGACATATATAGGTAGGACTTTCTTGCTCGACATGATAGTACGCTATCTGGTTGCTCTTTATCTTAACGTGTATACTTTCTGTCTCTCTGTTACATGTTGATAAAGCCCTTAGGATGTGTACTCGACTTCCAGGACTATGATGTAGATCATACTAGTGGGGCCTGGGTAGTCCATGAGTACATCCTTGAAATGTTCCTAGTCGAGGGAATATCGAGACGGGGCATCGATATTCCAGAGTAGACTAGCGCATATCTTCTCGACCCATGCGATGGGCGATGGATGATCCCATATCCATTGGTGTTTGACATCGAAGATGGTATGCGGGTGCTCAGTGGAGACTGGGTACACTGAACGGACTCGCCAAGAACTCCCAGATGGTATTATACCTCACGTCAGATGGCAGTTCTCTGGTGACACTGGTACAGCTTAGTCTGTTGACCCGAGATCGTCATAGAGTCTTGTGTGTCTCCCACTGTGCTTTGATTTCCACCCTACCATGGCTCTACTGAGTTGTGCAAACAGGTGGTTATTGGGTACAGTCCCGATTCATATGGAGGCAATGAGCGATAGGAGGGGATTCGTCTCTCCCGGTATTGGGGGTTGATGTTGCGCTATGCTCGACTGGCCATAACAGGAAATCCCTGGCCAGGGTTGCAGTGATATACTGGTAAGAGTTATCAGTAGTTTCACACATGTCATGGACTTCACGTCGGCATGACTTATCGAGCTATTGGGGTCTGACGTTTACCACCCCTAGGCGAGATATGCGACATATCAGACGAACAGACCGGACTGTATGGTAAGTGTTACTGGTTGGATTCACAGGAGTGTGAGCGGGCTTGCTCGTCGATCTTCTGATCGCTCAATACCCGGGTGGCCGTTACATTTAGCAGACCGCTTGCGGCTTGTTGGTGTTTGATATGATCATCATCTGCTGCCGGCGTATTGACGAGTCTTTAGAGTCCTGCACAGAGGTTTCCTGGCTCAAGCGAAACGAAATAGGAGCGCATATGAGATATGTGCGGGACCGAGAATAATGCATGTATGTGATACCGTATTTCATTCTCGCGATGAATGTGTCGAATGGTTGTATGCGATATAACCTAGTTATCGAATCAAGGATTGACTCGATAAGCCGATACATTGGATACTAGCCGGTTATATACGACATGACCGGATCGTTAAATCAAGTGTTGATTTAATGATTTAATATAGAATTATATATTTGATATATTACTTTGCATTAACTAGTATTGGTTCACTTTAAATGGATTTACTCACTTGGTTTGTGCACATTGTATATGTGATATATTTTGTGCACATGATTGTATCATGTTTGATGATACATGCAAGCTAGGGTCAGTGTAAAGAATTAGACCATGGTTAAGTTTATGATTAGGGTTTTCTTTTTATTTTCTTATTCATTTATTTATTCTTTTTGTTTATTTTGGAAAAAGAAAATGATAAAGAAAATAGAATGGTGGCTTGATTTGTTTGTAGTTGAAGTTTCTTGAAACTTTGACTAAGTCACCATTCTTGTCTCATCCTTAACCCTAACCATTCAAGTTAACCATGGTCCATTCTCTACAACTAACCAAGGGTTAGTAAATGATAAGTATTGATTTATTTATCATTTACATAACACTTATCATAATTCTTTATCTTCTTCTTCTTCATCTTCAACTTGAAGAAAGCTTGCACCATCAATGGCAACTAGCCAAAATGAGTGAGAAATCCAAATCTAAAGTCTACCCACTTCCTATTTCTTCATCCTCTACCTCTTACCAAGTTGTATAGGGTGTTTCCTTCACAAGTTTTCAAGGCTTGGTGAAGTTGGAGCTTGTTCTTGTGATGCCTCGACGTAGATCATCTTCGGCATCGAACCGACGATCAAGCCCGCCCATTCTTCGATGATGCCAATGCTAGAGTCAAGGGTTCGATTTGGACAGCGGAGGGAGATCATCGTGGAGCTTAGGAAGTGGTGGACCGGATCTACAAAAGTTGTAGTCACTTTTCCTTAGCATTTAATTCGATTACATGCTTGCTTCGCCTATATATCTAGTTAACGATCCGTATTAGGGTTTGTAGGCACTTGTAAAATTTCAATTGGCCATGTTTGATCACTTGTGAGACTCCATTAGAGTGCCTAGGAACCCTACACATGTAAATATCATAAAGCATATGCATGGAAAATATGAGGATATAAACCATCGATGTCCCTCGCGACACGTCAAAATCATGGAACCGGAGTGCCCAGCATCGACACTCGAAAACATCATGAAAGTTGTACCCAGCATCGGCATGTAAATCCTCATATATCGGGCTCCGTCAGTCCGGATCAACCCATGGGCTCCGTCTGCGGAATCGGCCCTCGGCCCCAGCAGTACGCCCATATCCATCTATCGACTCTGGTCGGTATCCTCCGGATAACCGCCAGGTCCAACCAATCACCGGTAGGTACTCGCCACCCTGCCAGGCTCATCGTCTACTCCACGAAAAACATTGCTTGCCCCGAGGAACCATACCGGGTCCACCATGTACCCGCAATCGGCCTCGTCCACTCCTCGAATCGGGTCTCACATATCGCTCTCAGCACCGAGAAAACACATGGTGGATGCACTAAAATATCATATCAAGGGTAACCGAGTTTTTAAAACAATTACATATTCTCTTTTGAAATACCCACGGTTCCCAAATCCGGAAATATCATGGAAACAACATATCTCGATGCGTATAATCAGAAAGCATGATGTATGCGACATGTAAGAGAAATGTAAGCATATCAGTATGTCATACAACAGTACTACAGTGTAGTGACATGGCAATTATCGATGATGAAGTGTGTGAGCCGGCAAGCAAGTGTATGAATAACATATGTATCATCGATAATGGTGCTGGTATCCTAACAGCATGGTTGTAATATGTCTGTAAACACAAGCAATGCAATGCAAATAGCATGAATATGCAGAATCGAATAATCAACGCAACAGTAAAGAATCTACCTCAATAAATATATCATGCAGCCTTGCCATTTGAAATAAGACGAATTGAGGTTTTTGGTAAAATAAGGGCTACGGTGTTTCAAGAACAGATGCTACGTTTAAAAATATCCGTAGAGTCCCTTGTTGCCTATCTTTAAAATATCCCCGATTCATTAGTTTTAAAATACGTATGACTCAGGTCTGGTCTAAAGCCTACTATGCGAACTACGGATCCAACTATCAAGTCAATCGGGAGGGGTATGGAAACCACCTAAATCTGAGTCCATATATACAGTAGTCGGTGATCCGCCTCAACAGTATCACGTACGATACAGTACATCATATAACATCCTCGAGTAGAGTGCGGATCTATCATCAATATAAAGCTCGTACGGTAAATCGTCGTACGGCATCCCAATAGCTGGGTACGGGTCAATATCACATTCATCTCATCAATTATCAGGTATCATTATTATCACATCACATGATCAGGGGTACTGACCTAAGTCTAGTACAATCGACACCATCTATGTATGCATGCACGTGTATGAAACACTTTATCAAAGGACCCGCTAAATCATCATGCCGTATCTCAAATACGAACCATGTCATATCGCCGATCTCACGGCCTCAAATCAAATCTCATCGACTCATCTCAATCCCACGTATCATCCTCAAATCCAGTATATGAACACATAGTCCCATACCCATGTGTAGATATACACACTTCCATGTGCGCACAGGTAAAAGAAAGAATGTATGCAAGTATATGTGTGCGTGTATGTGTGGGTGCAACCACTACTCTAGGGTTTCGCACTATACTAAACCAAACATCCTTATCATCAATAACCCATTTTTACCATCAATAATCTTAAACCATAAAATAAATATGTGTGTGTATATGTATTCGTATACATCACCACGGACTGCCGGGGTGCTATACGCCATCCACCCGACTTCCCCCGTAGATATAATCTACTCACCTCGCTTCTCATGTGCCGATGTCGCCATCTTCATCTTCTTCTCCTCAACATCACATAGGGTACCTAAAAGTACATCACAAACGCTAAAGCACATGAAAATCACATCGGAAAACCAAAACAGCACACGCTACTCGTATAGGTAAAAACCTATCGTCTCGCATGCAAACACGATCAATATCCATTTGTCGTTGTCGTCCAAACGCCACCCGACAGAAATGAATCACCAACCATCAAAATCCATGCTAAAACAAGTCATAAATCATGCGCCAACTCATGAAAATCAACCCAGATTTTACCCTAAATGGAATCAGACAAAATTGCACATGCCAGGGGTCAAGTTTACAGGGTATAAGGCTACATAACAAAAACGAGACGATTCCATCCTGCTCTGGCCGCAATTTGCAGCCAGAAGGAATAAACTGGCGGCCTGGAATAGGAGGTGGGGGCTAGGGTTTTGTGTGGTGGTTCTAGGGTGCCTGCACATCTCACTGTCCAATCAATTTTATTTTAGGATGTCTCGGGTGATAGCAGATTCCCAAAAACAGTAACAGATTTCATAATTTTTCCGATATCGTTTTCATAAATCCGTATTCTGGGTTAAAGCTTCAGGTTAAGGTCCAATAAAATATCACACCAGGATTCTAAGGTCACAACAAGTCTCAATTTCACTTCACAACTCAACTCAAAACCTAACCCTAACTAGAAATTCCCAAGATCCATCAAAACTACACATATCGACATGAAACTAGTATGGATGTATAAGAAAATTGAAATACTACTCTAGGGTGCAGAAATTACCTCCTTTGGCAACTCAAGAATTTTCTTGAGTTGTCCCTAGTGGCCAAAGTCCTTGCTTTCTTGGTCCAATATGTAGATCTTGAGCTTGTGCACACTTTTAATGAAATGGAGATAGGGTTTTGGTGTAGTTTTAGAGATTATTTGGGGTTGTTTGAAGAGGGGGAGAATGAGGAGCAGGAACAGTAGCAGCAATGAAGGAGAGGGAGAGAGGAAATGAGTTGGAGAAAATGAGAGGAAATGGCTAGGTCAACACCCTCACCTATCCTCTCTCTCACCATACCTATTTTCTTTTCTTCACTAAATCCCTTCCTACTTGAATAGTAAACCCAAAAGAAAAGCCATGGTAGAAATGCACAAGTGTAGAGAAAAAGATATGTGCATGTTTTGCACAAAATTGCTAAAAACCGATTAGCGATTTTTAATCGCGATTAGCACTAAATTAGCATATAAATATCACAAAAACTTAATATGGCATAATTCCAATAAATACCCCATTTTAGAATTTTCCATAATTTTTCCAAAATTTTTCCCATTTATCGGTATTTAATTATACCGAAATATTAAAATATTCAATAAAATAATATTAAATTATAAAAATTCCCAAAAATAATATTTTATCATTTTGAAATGTTACAGTTGTACCCCGATGTAGTATCTTGATTTGGATTATGCTGCATCCCATATTATTGTACATATGCCATCATGACTGTATATGTAGGATTGATCGTTTATCGTGCATACATATGATTACCTGTACGATATTATTTACTTCTCACGAGTTGGTAACTCACCCCCGTTGTGCCACAGTGTTTTGCAGGGTTGACCCTTAATGTAGTCGCGGCAGGGCTCTTTATTGCTTCATTTTGGTGGATACCGGTACTGTTGGGTGTGAGGCCCTTTGAGTAGGTGGGTTTTGCGAGTATCCGTATGTTCCACTTGTATATTTTATTTTGTATCTAGTACTCTTCATCTACCACTTATTTGTATTTGACTTAGAAACGAGACTTAGAGATTTGGTATTTGTATATTATTAGTGTTTCTGGTTGTCGTGCTCGTGTGAGCCGGCCTTTAATTCATGCCGCGATACTGTTTTACCTCTTATTATGTTGTTTTCACTTCTTATTTGCTTATTTCTTCGCTACGGCGTTGTATGTTTACTGGTTGTGGTTGTGTTCCGCCTTTAGGTGTGAGTTGCTCCCGATTGGGGATGCCTTTTTCATTTTATATGTTTTGTACCCGTTTGGGACTAGTTTTTACAAAGGAGATGCTGCCGAAATTTTTAAGAAAATTGAATTTAAGTTTTAAGATTTTTAACTTGAGATTTTAAATGTTTTTAACTAATGTTTTATCACTCTATCTTTTCATGGTTTAGATTTCTGGGTTTTTCGGTTTACTTGAATTACATTACGTCTTTAGACGTTACGTGATTTAAGTGACGGTCGCGTTCCTAATTTGGGTCGTGACATGAAGAAAGAATGGTGTAGGAGCCATTCTCTCATATCTCTCTCTCTCATAGCCCATGCCTTATCATGTTGTCCCCCCATGCCTCCATGTCATCATGTCACCTTTTTCTTTTCTTTTCTCTTTTTCCTTTAAAACCCCAAATAACACAATGCAAATGAAATAACAAATAACAATGAAACCGTGTAACAAAATGTAACATGTCATGGTGCACTAGCCATGGCTAATTAAAAAGACGGATTTGGCTTAATCATGATTAGTAGTGCACTAATCAAGTTTAATTTAAACTTGCATATAATTAATTATAAAATGCCCAAATCCAATAAATACCTTTTTAATAAATAATACAATATAAATCTCCAATTATTTTCCAAATATTGGTATTTAATTATACCATTTTAGGAAAACCCCAATTCGCAAATCGAATAGTTTTCGTGAAATATATTATTTTATTATTTAAATTCCCAAAAATAATATTTTATATTTCTGAAATGTTACATCTCGACTCCTCGAGATGGCCACCTACTAAATTCTAAAACCCGGTAGCTTGTGCCCTCCTACGTGGGTCAATCCTAAATGCAGAAATAGAAAATATAATATAGAGCCGGTGACTACATCCTCAACCCGGATATGCCCCATAAAAGAATATACATCAATTATTGCATGAATTATATCATCCACTCATATCTAACATCTAAATTCACACGGGGCTTTTCAAATGACAATCCGTCAAACCATTACCAACACAGAACATCACAAAATAGGTGCAACCTCTTTTAATCGATGTATAGCGATTAGAAGACATTTAACAACACATATATGTATCACAAAAGCAAGTAACGAAAATGACATTAGAATTCCGCACACAATTAGCAAACTCAACCAATTTTCCCACAACTGAGAATCTAGTTTTACTAAAGTCCCAAAAAATCTTGTTTCAAGCCAATCCGGGAGTCGAAATGAACTCGAAATCAGTCCGAATCTTCGCAAAGGAGAAGAACACAAAATTAACGAACACTTAAGGGGTTTGGGGGGTACCCACCCCTCGGGGCTACCATGAGGTGGCCCCCAGAGGAGGGCAGACCCGAGAGCACCTTCATGGAGTGGTCTCGGGTCCCCACCCCCAAGGCCACTATATGGTGGTCTTATAGGGTGGGCCCGACCTTTATTCCTCTATGGGGTTTCCCTGGGGTACCTAAGCATCACCCCATGACTTCTCCGTTCAAACCGTGAGCCCGTGAGGTGTGCAAACAAGTTAAAACAACAAAAGTTGGGACTGTTTTTGTCAGCAGTTTGTGCACGACAAAACAGCGGAATTCAAATGTCGCTACGAGCTATCTAAGGCTTATGGAGTGGATCTGATACCATGTAAGTCGATGTTGCACACTATACAAGGTTTGTAGAGAGGCGGAATTTTCAAAAAATGAATTTTAAGCATGCAACATCGATAATAAACCCCAAGAACTACCATAAGCCCTGGCTAGCAAAAAACTACATAGATTCTAATCTACTCGAAAAGCGATTATATCTATGAGATCGAGTCCTTAGGGTCTTCAAAGTCCTCTTCCTTAGCTCCTTGTCTGTCGGGATCAAGCTTGATCGTCAGTCTCCTCGCGTCAAGGACGATCCACCCGAGAGTTTGTGGTTCAAGCTTCAATTTCTAATAGAAGTAACTAAAAACTCTAGTATACTAATCTAGAGTGCTTGGGTGATGTAGAAAGTGTTAATTAGATTTTTTATCTCAAAAACCCTATGATTCTCAACTCATGAGAGGGGTTAGGGTTGAGGGAGAAGAGGAACTCAAGGGAGGAGAGAGAATGCCAAAGTGAGAATGAGAGAAGAATGGCTAAGGAAAAACTATCAAGCATTTTCATTTTCCAATAAAAATTATTAGCCGTGCTTGAATAGTTTTCACAAATGAATAAACAAAACTAATAACTATGCCTCTCACCATACTTATAAACACCTCACCCCTCTACCTCATTTTCTATTTCTAATAAATAGAAAAACACATAATGAGGTGTCCTCTTCTAGAAGCATTCTTGTATAAATACAAGAATACATAAACCGTATATACATACCCATATTCGTACTATAAAAAATACGAATACCAAAAGATAGAATAATCCAATAATATAATACTAGATCATTATTAAATCAATACTTGATTCAATAATGCGGCTTAATCCTAAGTCCGCTAGTATTAACTGTCCGAACATAAATCTGTATAGCTAGTACACGTATTTGATCGAAACCTTGCACGTATAACCATATGACCTCTACATAGTTTCGCTTGAACCAGGGAAATTCTCTTTGTGGAACTCTAAAAACTTGACAGTACGCTGGCAGTGGGTTTAACTTCAAGCACATCAACGGCACTAGCTGTACGTAATGGCTATCCAAGTATCTGTCGAAAAGAAGGCCGATGAGCAAACTCATCCGAACTCCTACTGAGGCTGTCCATGATAATCTGCGTACAGTCCGGTCTGTTCGTCTGAGAGTATCGCATGCCGGGTCTAGGGGTAGAAAACGTAAGACCCCTAATAACCCAACAGGTCGTGCCGATATGGCTCAAGACCATCCGAGAATCTACTGATTTAACTATCAGAAATTCTCAACTGTCATGGCCAGGGACTTATGGTGTTGGCCAACCGAACACAGTGCTGTTAGTGGATGTTGCACACCCTCACAACACTTGTGAGGAGGCGGAAGTGGCAAACAAAAAATTTCTTGCATGCAACACCCACATAAACCCAAGATCATGTGCTTAAACCTTAACTAGCAAACTCTATCTAGAGTTCTTAACTACTATGAAAGGGTTATACCTAATGAACCGGTCCTTCTGGTCTTCTTTTGGATGCAACTCCTAGGCTCTTTGGATGCTTGCAATGTCCTCGATCTCCGATCACCTCAAGACGTAGATGATCCACCCGAGAGCTATGGAACAAGCTTCAAACTCTTCTCAAGAGTTAACTAAGAGATCAAGTATGCTAGAAATGATCACTTAGATGATGTAGAGATCATGTAGTGGATTATTATATCTCTTGAGCTTTTGATTCACAACACATGTGAAGGATAAAGCTAAGAGGAGGAAGAAGGAGAGAATGAAGAGAGAGAATGTGAGAGTGATGAATGAAAAAAAATCAAGCATGGAAAATGATATGGCTAAAGGAAAATAATTGAAGCATGTATTATTTTTCTCCAAAATAATGCACCATGCTTCAATAGTAACTCCAAATGAATATAAAATTATATAAGCCATTCCTTCATCCATGCTTTGACTCTCTCTCAATTCCACCTCATAATTTCCATTTTCACAAAATGAAAACCATTTATGAGGTGTCCCTTTCTAAAAGGTATTTTGTACAATTACAAGAATACCCCTCACCGTATACCGTATAAGTATACCCGTATCCGAATTCCGAAAAATACGAATACAAATAATCCAATAATATAATACCAGTATCCGGTTTAAACCAAAGCTAACCAGTATTATCCTTCCAATCATTATTCCTGTAACCATTACACAAACATGATCGAAACCCTGCCGTAACAGCTTACGGCCTCTACATCTTTTTCCTGAACCAGGGAACCCTCTGTGTGGGACTCTAAAGACTCGATAGTACGCTGGCAGTGGGTTTAGCCACAAGCACGTCAGTGGCACTAACTGTGTGTAACTGCTACCCAGGTACGTGACGAAAAGGTGGCCGACGAGCGAACTCATCCCAACCCTAACGAGCTTGTAAGCAACACTTACCGTACAGTCCGGTCTCTTCGTCTGATACATCGCTGTAGCGTTTTGAAAATCGTTTCGTTGAAATTTCGAAAAATCGGTAAAATAATGGGGTTTTCTGTAAAAATCAAAATACAAATATCTTATTATAAAAAATTAAATATACATATTCTAGCTATGTAATTGCTAGTATTTGGTGTTTATTGAGCCACTGGTGAAATTTCAAATTTTCTGAAAAAAAAATTATTTTATTATTATTTTAAGCCGTCACTAATAAATTTAATTAGGGAAAATTACAAACTGGAATGGATTGAAACAAATTTTGTGTATCATCACACATTAAACAAAATTTTATCATATGGTTTTTGAAACGAAATCGTTTGCCAAAACGGTTTAGAAATTATTGAAGAAAAAGGCTTTTTTTAGTGTAAATGGATGTTTGGGGTATTGTATTTATCATTTTTTATCACCCCACACCCATACCCACACTCACACCCCCCCATTTATTTCTTCCCTTGGCTGAATTCAGCAGCCTCCACCCATTTTCCCCACATGAATTTTAAAGAAAAGAAAAGAAAGAAAAGAAAAGAAAAGAAAAGAGAATGATAGAATTAAAGGTGGACTTTTTGACCACATTCTCTCTCCAATCACCCCACACTCTCTTCTCCTCCCCATTTGGCCAAGCCCACTTGTTTTTCCTGCACCACAACAGCCCACTTTCTTCCTCTCTCATTTTGCATCAAAAAAATTCAACAAAATGCCCAAAAACCAACACAAAAATCCCACAAAATCAAAATCCATCTCCTACCCATTTTTCCTTGGCTACTTTAGCATGGATCTAGGGATTTAGATTTCAATTTGGGAGGCTAAGTGTGCTTGTGGGAGCTTTAAATTATTTGGGTATAAATTCTAACATTTTGCTTAATGTGTTGTAATTGTTTCATGTTAGCTTAATTAGGTGTTTAATTAGGTTTAAATAGATTTTCAATTGGTTTTAAGTGTATGATTTAAAATTTATGAGTTAGGGTTTGAATTCAAATATGATCATTGTCACTTGTTTAAGTTTACAAAGTGTATTTTGGCATGTGAGGGCATGGAAAAACCTAATCTAGTTGCTATTATGTAAATTGTTGCATTTAATTTGTCCAAATCAAGTTTTTAAGCAAACTAGGTTTTTGGAATTTGATTAAATAATGGAGATAAAAATCTAATTAGGGTATTCATGGCATTATTAACATTTTAAAGTGTAGTTTAATACTTTAGTTCATGAAAATCCAAGCTAGATTGTAGTTTGTGCATTTTTGCTATAAAATTGTTAAAATTTAGGTATTTTGTAAACTAGAATTTTGGGGTTTATGGAATTTAATGAGATTAAATTATGGGTATTGTTTTTATGACTTATTTAAGATATTTAGTGAATATTGTGGCCGCTAAATTCGTTTATATATCGAGTTTTGTACTAAAATGGTGATTTGTGCTTGCTAGATTTTCGGAAAAATGACTTTTTAAGTGAAATTGGGGTTTTTGTGAATTTTAAGCTATTTTATATTATAATTAGTGCTTGTAATTGTAAAAATGAGTGTGTTGGGAGCTTTCTCGATGGTTTGGCGTTTGTACGCCGACGTCGAGGGTTTTTGGGTCGATTTGTGAAAGCAACCATAGGTTTTGACCTATGTGGGATTCGTGCATCGTTTTGGTCATGAGTCGGATTTTAATGCAATACGGTGCGTTATGATATGTAGGTACCCCATGTGGACTTCGAGACGACAAGCAAGCGCGTGGCGACGTCGGCACCGGCGAGCGAGGACCAGGTGAGTAGATTTATATCTACGGGGAGAAGTCGGGTGGATGGCGTATAGCATCCCCGCAGTTCGTGGTGATGTATACGAATACGTATACACACATATATATATTGTTTATATATTGTTTGAGTTATTGATGATAAATATGGATATTTGGTGTTCTTGGATGATTGAGTGTCGCGAAACCCTAGAGTAGCGGTCGCACACACTTGCACACACCCACCCATACTTGCATACTTTCTTCTTTCTTTTGTGCTCATACGGGAATATATAGTTATGTGTTCACATAGGTATTGGACTATGTGTTCACATACGGATTTGGGGATGATACTTGGGATTGAGATGAGTCGATGAGATTTGTGTTGAGATTGCGATATCGGTGATATGGCAGGATTCGTACTTGAGGTACGTCCTGGTGTTATAGCGGATCTTGGGGCGACGATACGGGTGAATAGTGTTATAAATAAAGTGGTCGACATGTGATCGTGATATGAGATATGATATGCTAGGATATTGATCCTAGGCTGTATTGGGCGTTGTATACCCCTTGATGATGATATGTGCTGATGATATCGGTTTGTACGAGACTGTCGATCAGTAGTCAGATCATGACTATATTGATGATATTAGTATTGTATTAGACATAGGTCAGTACCTTAGACTATGCTCTTTGATAAAGAGGATACCGGATGAATAGTGTGATGAATATGATTTTGACCCGTACCCAGATTTGGGGATGACGTACGACGGATTTACGTACGAGCTATATTTTGATGATTGATCCGCACTCTTGACTTGGGATGTCTGATTATAGATATGGTATCGGATATGATATTATTGAGGTGGGATCGCCGACTAATATATATACAGGTATGTATATGTATCGACTCAGATGTTAGGCGGTTTCCTTACCTGTAGTCCAGCTTGGTAGCTTAGCCCTTTAGTTTAGTTTAGTTGTTAGATTAGATTTGATTCTTACCTATTCCAAAAACTAACGAATCGTGGGTATTTTAAAAGACAGCCCAAGGGATCCTACAGATATTTCAAAAGACATATCTTTTCATAAAAACACCGTAGCCCTTATTTTCAAAACCCCACGATTCGTGTTATTTTCAAAAGGAACCATTGTAGGACTTATATTAGGTTAATGCGGATTAGTTATCGTTGAATCTAGTGTTCAGCTCCCGCTCATTATTGTGGTTCGCTCCGCATCGCATGCTTATATTAAGCTTCATATTCTACTGTTGATATCTTGTGGTTAGGACACCAGCACCATTACCGATGATGCGTATGTACCACGTACACTTACTTGCCGGCTCACACACATCTTCATCGGTAATTGCCATATCACGTACACCTTAGAAAATATTATTGCTTGACATAGCCTGTTAGCTAATAGTTTAGACATGATATTAGTGTACTTGCCTTATATGTTAGTTTAGACATTGTAGTTATTACCTGCTACTTCATGCATACTGTTATTCATTGTTATGCCGCATTCATGGATTCTCATGCATATATTCACCTTTTACGTGCTATTGAGGTTTTGGATTCGGATTTCCATGAGATTTTCTGGATTTGGGGAAAACCGCAAAACATATACAAACTTCTTCTTTCTCTTTTTAAATGAAAAGCGCGGTTTTCCCATGATGTATGAGTCATCCACCATGAGTTTGCTGATGGATTTCGAGACCCGATTCGAGGAGTTGGATGAACCGTTTCGGGTACATGGTGGGCCCGGTACGGTACCCCGGGGCGAGAAGGCCATGTTGTTGACGTTGAGCCTGGCAGGGGAGCACTACCGACCGGTGATATTACCCGACGCGTCGGATATCCGGAGGATACCGTCGTGGTCTTGAGATGGATGGTAGGGGCCGGTCTGGACTAACGGCGCCCTAGATATTGAGATTTCAAGATATTGAGGTACTGAGATTTGATGATACAGGCCAGTCTGGATAGCCGGAGCCTGAGGTTTTGAGACATTGAGATTTATGTTTTGTGTAGATGCTAGACACTGTTGATGCTGATTTCATTTATGATACCTCATTTTAAAAATACAAAGGAAATCTCACTAATTTATGAAAACAGTTTCTTCATTTACATGTATTCTGTTTTCATGCATTCATACCTCATTCATATGATATATTTCTACCTGAGGCATTGACACGGGCACATGAGATTACACTCGGGTTAGATATTACCCTAGCCATTGTTATAGGCTGCATGTTATACATATATTTGAGGATATATTATGATCATTGACCTAGATTGCGTTATTTATGCGATTTCTGTGCGTAGATGTTTTTCTATTCACGAGTTGGAAACTCACCCCCGTTGTGCCCCAGTTTCTTGCAGGTTTGCCGTACAGATTTCATTACGGCTTTGCGGGCATAGTTTCGTTCGGGTGATTTGGTAGTAGGTGAGTTTACTTGTATCGTACCCCCATTATATATCTTGTATATCATTATTCTGTTGTATCTAGAAGTTCCATCAACCAAACATGTATTTATTTTTGAGATAGAGACCAGTGATGTTATTCTTTCGACCTTAGAGTCGCGCGTTTTTTTTCTTGTGGTTTTGAGTTTCCTTTTGAGTTTTTGATCCTCGCCGTTGGCGTTGTATATTATATTGCTTGTGTGGTTGTGACCGTCGATTGACGAAGAGCTAGCTCCCGCTTGGGGATGCCTTTTTTTATTTCGTATACTATTCATGTTGTATCCCGTTTGGGGGCCAGTATTTACAAAGGAGACTCTGCCGAAATTTTCAGTAAATTTTTGATGTTCTTAAAAACCGCATAATTCGGCTTATGCTATTGAAACTACTTGCTTTAAGTTGGTTTTTCCTGCACTCTACTACTTTTCTTGGTTTGGATTTCTGGGTTTTCGGCTTACTTAGATTACATACACCTCGAGACGTTCGTAGTTTAAGTGCCGGTCATATTCCGTACTTTCGGGACGTGACAAAGTTGGTATCAGAGCGTTAGGTTTTACCTTCGGAGCGTAGGATGACCCTTGGTTAATGGAATAGGTGACTAAAGTAGAGTGACGTACCGTGGGTATGTTCCGCGGCATACTTACGATACGCTACTCCACTTAAGAAGCCTTAGGATGTACATTTCTTTTTTCAGTATTATATTCATTCCTGATCTAGCCTTATCGGTACCAGTTATGGTTTTGCTGCCACGATTACGGGCAGGGAGAGCTACGGCTAGAGTTGCGGTCAGCACGAGCTCGTTACGAACGAGGACTGACCAGGGCGTGATTCCGGCGACACACGATTGCAGAGATGTGTCTTTTTATTGTGTTTTCGCGCCACGAGCGTTGATGGATCGCTGTATGAGATTACTCGGACGGGCAGATCAGCACCAGAGGATTGAGCCAATGATAGAAGGTCGCTAGTCACCCACGGATGAATGACTGAGACATGTGGTTCGTTCGCCTACCCGATGAGAGGTCATCAGATAGATTGATTCCAGCTAGAGACGACTTCACGCGGAGACGTTGGGAGTCGACAGAGGCGGTCGAATGTCAGAAACCTATTATTCCAAGTTTAAAGTAGTCGGAAGGACATGCAGGCAATTCTATGGTCCCTCTAGAAGAATGAAACCCTAACTCGACATAATGACCGTATGAAAGCCTTTGAACCTTAGAGTTTGCGGCACTTCCACGGCGCCATTAGTGAGGCTTGGGTTTGCCCTTCTATGGCTGGACCACCGATGCTGTGGTATGTATTCGATACTATTAAACTGTGCCCAAGATGTTGAGCTCTTGGGGGATTATGAGGTTTTGACGAATCGATCGAATGGTTCGACTTCATTCGGATGCTAGGTGGCGAGATGCATTCTTGGGAGACTCCAGATACGAGGATAGTCGTTGGAGCTCAGTCCATGCAGCCACGATGAGATGAGTCCGAAGCAGTCGACATTAGAGAAAGTGGAGTAAGGGGTTCGTACGAGATCTTGATGAGACGACGTTCCACTCCGCCGACATCAGAGATGCGATACGCATGCCGAGGCATTGTGCATAGATATACCTTCCAGAAGGAGTCACGATGAGTATGCAGCCGTTCCGGAACAAGAAAAAGATATAGTAAAGGACGATAACTTCCGGACAGTTCGGCAGAGACGTGATTTGGGAGAGCCCCGACAGGACCTTTCTGGAATGAATTACGAGAAGACTAGGACCCAGGAGTGGTCATGTTACGCACGCCAGCAGACCAGAGTTCTTGATCATTGACGAGACATACTATGAGTGACCACGACAGTTGGCCAGAGATTCTTGAGTTTGTGCTTGAGCGGGACTATTCCGCCATACTAGATTTCGATATTTTGGGTGAATTATTCGCATGATTTGGTTTTGATGATTGAGGATTTACGATTTTCGCATAGTCGTTGCACTTGATATCGTTTTCGTGCTTTGGTTTCACATGTTTGTGATTTTACGGTTTTAGACATTTTAGTTGATTTTGTGCGTATGCACGCACACGATTTGGTTCCTGCACTCTGTATAGTTTATATATACTTGCAGTGCAGTGATACGCCTTTTGTGCACTTAGATACACTGGACTTCGATTTCGATTGTGATACTCGATATTTGTTTTGTGCACCTTGTGCACCTGATTTGATTTTGCGCATGTTCGGCGCTTGATGCTGGATTTCATGATTTCGTGCACGATGGATGCACCTGATTTGGATTTTCGCACATGTTGAGCGCATGTCTTGAGATGCGATTTTGGTGCACACCAGATGCACTAAATCGAGATTTTTCGTGCATGTCAGATGCACCTGATTTTGCGGTTAGGCACGTACGTTGCCTATGACCGATGTTGTGTGCACAACCGTTGCACCTTGATGTTGTTTTGTGCACCTGCTTGGCACATGTATGGATTTTGATTTCCGTACGCACCGGACGCACAGGGTTTTCATACGCACTTTTGGATTGATTCTATGGAGCAGTACGTTTTATGATATTTGCTATGTGTCTTCGTACTGGGCAGGACTAGTCAGAGGACAGTACCTGAATATATTTGGCATTCATTTCCTTCAGTTATTTACATATATAGATTTGATATTTACGTGTATAGTTTCGAGTTATATCATATTGGTTTTGTATTGGATTTGACATTTGTGTCTTTACCATGACTCCGATGATTGCGGGATGCTTGACGGAGTTTTGATTTGAGTTATATGCTCATTGCTCATGCGCATGCATTGCGCTATGATGCGTATTATGTACTTATGGTTTCGGACCCCGACGACTTGATGATTTTGCTTAGATGTTTTTCTATTTGGGGGGAGTTTGAATATAAATTCGGGGACCGAATTTCTGTAAGGGGGGAAGATTGTAGCGTTTTGAAAATCGTTTCGGTGAAATTTCGTAAAATCGGTAAAATAATGGGGTTTTCTGTAAAAAGTCAAAATACAAATATCTTATTATAAAAAATTAAAGATACATATTCTAGCTATGTAATTGCTAGTATTTGGTGTTTATTGAGCCACTGGTGAAATTTCAAATTTTCTGAAAAAAAAATTATTTTATTATTATTTTAAGCCGTCACTAATACATTTAATTAGGGAAAATTACAAACTGGAATGGGTTGAAAAAATTTTTGTGTATCATCACACATTAAACAAAATTTTATCATATGGTTTTTGAAACGAAATCGTTTGCCAAAACGGTTTAGAAATTATTGAAGAAAAAAGGCTTTTTTTTAGTGTAAATGGATGTTTGGGGTATTGTATTTATCATTTTCCATCACCCCACACCCATACCCACACTCACACCCCCCCATTTATTTCTTCCCTTGGCTGAATTCAGCAGCCCCCACCCATTTTCCCCACATTAATTTCAAAGAAAAGAAAAGAAAGAAAAGAAAAGAAAAGAAAAGAGAATGATAGAATTGAAGGTGGACTTTTTGACCACATTCTCTCTCCAATCACCCCACACTCTCTTCTCCTCCACATTTGGCCGAGCCCACTTGTTTTTCCTGCACCACAACAGCCCTCTTTCTTTCTCTCTCATTTTGCATCAAAAAAATTCAACAAAATGCCCAAAAACCAACACAAAAATCCCACAAAATCAAAATCCATCTCCTACCCATTTTTTCTTGGATACTTTAGCATGGATCTAGGGATTTAGATTTCAATTTGGGAGGCTAGGTGTGCTTGTGGGAGCTTCAAATTATTTGGGTATAAATTCTAACCTTTTGCTTAATGTGTTGTAATTGTTTCATGTTAGCTTAATTAGGTGTTTAATTAGGTTTAAATAGGTTTTCAATTGGTTTTAAGTGTATGATTTAAAATTTATGAGTTAGGATTTGAATTCAAATATGGTCATTGTCACTTGTTTAAGTTTACAAAGTGTATTTTGGTATGTGAGGGCATGGAAAAACCTAATCTAGTTGCTATTATGTAAATTGTTGCATTTAATTTGTCCAAATCATGTTTTTAAGCAAACTAGGTTTTTGGAATTTGATTAAATAATGGAGATAAAAATCTAATTAGGGTATTCATGGCATTATTAACATTTTAAAGTGTATTTTAATACTTTAGTTCATGAAAATCCAAGCTAGATTGTAGTTTGTGCATTTTTGCTATAAAATTGTTAAAATTTAGGTATTTTGTAAACTATAATTTTGGGGTTTATGGAATTTAATGAGATTAAATTATGGGAATTGTTTTTATGACTTATTTAAGATATTTAGTGAATATTGTGGCCGCTAGATTCGTTTATACATCGAGTTTTGTACTAAAACGGTGATTTGTGCTTGCTAGATTTTCGGAAAAATGACTTTTTAAGTGAAATTGCGGTTTTTGTGAATCTTAAGCTATTTTATATTATAATTAGTGCTTGTAATTGTACAAATGAGTGTGTTGGGAGATTTCTCGATGGTTTGGCGTTTGTACGCCGACGTCGAGAGTTTTTGGGTCGATTTGTGAAAGCAACCATAGGTTTTGACCTATGTGGGATTCGTGCGTCGTTTTGGTCATGAATCGGATTTTAATACAATACGGTGCGTTATGATATGTAGGTACCCCATGTGGACTTTGAGACGACAAGCAAGCGCGTGGCGACGTCGGCACCGGCGAGCGAGGACCAGGTGAGTAGATTTATATCTACAGGGAGAAGTCGGGTGGATGGCGCATAGCACCCCCACAGTTCGTGGTGATGTATACGAATACGTATACACACATATATATATTGTTTATATATTGTTTGAGTTATTGATGATAAATATGGATATTTGGTGTTCTTGGATGATTGAGTGTCGCGAAACCCTAGAGTAGCGGTCGCGCACACTTGCACACACCCACCCATACTTGCATACTTTCTTCTTTCTTTTGTGCTCATACGGGAATATATAGTTATGTGTTCACATAGGTATGGGACTATGTGTTCACATACGGATTTGGGGATGATACTTGGGATTGAGATGAGTCGATGAGATTTGTGTTGAGATTGTGATATCGGTGATATGGCAGGATTCGTACTTGAGGTACGTCCTGGTGTTATAGCGGATCTTGGGGCGACGATACAGGTGAATAGTGTTATAAATAAAGTGGTCGACATGTGATCGTGATATGAGATATGATATGCTAGGATATTGATCCTAGGCTGTATTGGGCGATGTATACCCCTTGATGATGATATGTGCTGATGATATCGGTTTGTACGAGACTGTCGATCAGTAGTCAGATCATGACTATATTGATGATATTAGTATTGTATTAGACATAGGTCAGTACCTTAGACTATGATCTTTGATAAAGAGCATACCGGATGAATAGTGTGATGAATATGATTTTGACCCGTACCCAGATTTGGGGATGCCGTACGACGGATTTACGTACGAGCTATATTTTGATGATTGATCCGCACTCTTGAATTGGGATATCTGATTATAGATATGGTATCGGATATGATATTATTGAGGCGGGATCGCCGACTAATATATATACAGGTATGTATATGTATCGACTCAGATGTTGGGCGGTTTCCTTACCTGTAGTCCAGCTTGTTAGCTTAGCCCTTTAGTTTAGTTTAGTTGTTAGATTAGATTCGATTCTTACCTATTCCAAAAACTAACGAATCGTGGGTATTTTAAAAGACAGCCCAGGGGATCCTACGGATATTTCAAAAGACGTATCTTTTCATAAAAATACCGTAGCCCCTATTTTCAAAACCCCACGATTCGTGTTATTTTCAAAAGGAACCATTGTAGGACTTATATTAGGTTAATGCAGATTAGTTATCGTTGCGTCTAGTGTTCAGCTCCCGCTCATTATTGTGGTTCGCTCCGCATCACATGCTTATATTAAGCTTCATATTCTACTGTTGATATCTTGTGGTTAGGACACCAGCACCATTACCGATGATGCGTATGTACCACGTACACTTACTTGCCGGCTCACACACATCTTCATCGGTAATTGCCATGTCACGTACACCTTAAAAAATATTATTGCTTGACATAGCCTGTTAGCTAATAGTTTAGACATGATATTAGTGTACTTGCCTTATATGTTAGTTTAGACATTGTAGTTATTACCTGCTACTTCATGCATACTGGTATTCATTGTTATGCCGCATTCATGGATTCTCATGCATATATTCACTTTTTACGTGCTATTGAGGTTTTGGATTCGGATTTCCATGAGATTTTCTGGATTTGGGGAAAACCGCAAAACATATACAAACTTCTTCTTTCTCTTTTTAAATGAAAAGCGCGGTTTTCCCATGATGTATGAGTCGTCCACCATGAGTTTGCTGATGGATTTCGAGACCCGATTCGAGGAATTAGATGAACCGTTTCGGGTACATGGTGGGCCCGGTACGGTACCCCGAGACGAGAAGGCCGTGTTGTTGACGTTGAGCCTGGCAGGGGAGCACTACCGACCGGTGATATTACCCGACGCGTCGGATATCCGGAGGATACCGTCGTGGTCTTGAGATGGATGGTAGGGGCCGGTCTGGACTAACGGCGTCCTAGATATTGAGATTTCGAGATATTGAGGTACTGAGATTTGATGATACAGGCCAGTCCGGATAGCCGGAGCCTGAGGTTTTGAGACATTGAGATTTATGTTTTGTGTCGATGCTAGACACTGTTGATGCTGATTTCATTTATGATACCTCATTTTAAAAATACAAAGGAAATCTCACTAATTTATGAGAACAGTTTCTTCATTTACATTTATTCTGTTTTCATGCATTCATACCTCATTCATATAATATATTGCTACCTGAGGCATTGACACGGGCACATGAGATTACACTCGGGTTAGATATTACCCTAGCCATTGTTATAGGCTGCATGTTATACATATATTTGAGGACATATTATGATCATTGACCTAGGTTGCGTTATTTATGCGATTTCTGTGCGTAGATGTTTTTCTATTCACGAGTTGGCAACTCACCCTCGTTGTGCCCCAGTTTCTTACAGGTTTGCCGTACAGGTTTCATTACGGCTTTGCGGGCATAGTTTCGTTCGGGTGATTTGCTAGTAGGTGGGTTTACTTGTATCGTACCCCCATTATATATCTTGTATATCATTATTCTGTTGTATCTAAAAGTTCCATCAACCAAACATGTATTTATTTTTGAGATAGAGACCAGTGATGTTATTCTTTCGACCTTAGAGTCGCGCGTTTTTTTTCTTGTGGTTTTGAGTTTCCTTTTGAGTTTTTGATCCTCGCCGTTGGCGTTGTATATTATATTGCTTGTGTGGTTGTGACCGTCGATTGACGAAGAGCTAGCTCCCGCTTGGGGATGCCTTTTTTTTGATTTCGTATACTATTCATGTTGTATCCCGTTTGGGGGCCAGTATTTACAAAAGAGACTCTACCGAAATTTTCAGTAAATTTTTGATGTTCTTAAAATCCGCATAATTCGGCTTATGCTTTTGAAACTACTTGCTTTAAGTTGGTTTTTCCTGCACTCTACTACTTTTCTTGGTTTGGATTTCTGGGTTTTCGGCTTACTTAGATTACGTACGCCTCGAGACGTTCGTAGTTTAAGTGCCGGTCATATTCCGTACTTTCGGGACGTGACAATCGCATATGAAGTCTAGGGTTGGTAAATGTCAGACCCCAGTAACTTTATAAGTCATGCTGATTTATGGCCAATAACGGTTCGAGAAACTACTGATAACTCTTATCAGTAAATCTCGACAACCCTGACCAGGGATTTGCTGTTATGGCCGATCAAGCATAGCGCGACATCAACTCCCTATACCGGGAGAGACGAAACCCCTCCTATCGCTCACTGTCTCCATGTGATTTGGGACTATACCCAAAATCCACCTGTTTGCATGACTCAGTAGAGCAGTGGTAGGGAGGAAATCAAAGCATAATGGGAATCACACAAGACACTATGACGATCTCGGGTCTACAGACTAACCTGTACAAGTGTCACCAGAGAACTGCTATCTGACATTAAGTATATATACCATCTAGGAATTCTCGGCGAGTCCTGTTCGGTGTACCCATTCTCCAATGAGCACCTGTGTACAATCTTTGATGTCAAACACCAATGGTTGTGGGATCAACCATCGCCCCCAGGGTCAAGAAACGTACACACTAGTATACTCTGGTAATATCGATGCCCTGTCTCGATATACCCTCGACTAGGAACTATTAAAGGATATGCTTATAGACTGCCTAACCCCCACTAGTATGATCTACATCATAATCCCGGTAGTCAAGTATAATCCTAAGGGCTTCATCAACATGTATATAAAGATATGAAATACAACACATCACACGTTAAGATGAAGATAAACCAGATAGTATACTATCATTTCAAGCAAAGATTGTTTCTGTACATATACATGCCTAACATCCTATACAATACAGGCCTCTAGGGCATACATATCTAACAATCTCCTACTTGCACTAAGGCATGTAGTAGGCGCAATAAGTACCCACTGTCTACACTAGAACCAGTTGCCGGCGTACCGCATGCCCAACAGCTCGAACAGTTTCTCAAACCGGACTTGAGGGATAGCCTTGGTGAATGGATCTGTTGTGTTGTCTTTTGTGTCTACTCTCCGTACCTCGATGTCCTGGCGATCCACTATCTCCCTGATGAGGTGATACCGCCTCAAGATATGTCTAAATTTCTGATGGGACCGCGGTTCCTTTTCCAAAGCCATGGCTCCATTATTATCGCAATACAGAGGTATTGGATTAGCAATGGATGGAACCGCCTGAAGTTCAGAAATGAACTTCCTCATCCAGACTACCTTTTTTGCGGTATCATTAGCAGCAATATACTCAGCTTCCATCGTGGAGTCAGCGACTGTATCTTGCTTGGAACTCTTCTAACATACCGCCCCTTCATTTAGGGTAAATACAAACCCTGAGATGGACTTACTATCATCCTTATCGCTCTGGAAGCTGGAGTCGGTAAAGGCCTCCATTTAGAAGTCTCCGTTACCGTACACCAAGAACATTTCTTTAGTTCTTCTCAAGTACTTTAGAATGTTCTTCACAGCAGTCCAGTATTTCTCCCCTGGATTGGATTGATACCTACTTACTGCACTCAGTGCATAAGCTACATCTGGGCAACTACACAACATCGCATACATTATAGATCCTACCGCCGAAGCGTAAGGTATAATGCTCATGCGATCCCTCTCCTCATCAGTCTTTGGAGACATCTCTTTGGAGGGGGTGATCCCGTGACAAGCAGGTAAATTACCCCGCTTGGAATCTTCCATACTAAAGCTCTTTAGTATGGTGTCAATGTATCTCGATTGGGACAGTCCCAATAATTTCTTAGATCTATCTCTATAGATCTTAATTCCCAGAATGTACGAGGCATCACCCAGGTCTTTCATGGAGAACCTCTGCGATAAGAATAGTTTGACCGATTGTAGTATAGGAACATCATTTCCTATCAAAAGAATATCGTCCACGTACAATACGAGGAATGTAACAGTACTCTCTACAATCCTTTTATAAATACATGGTTCATCTACATTTTTGATAAAACCAAACTCTTTGATTGTATCATCAAAGCAGATGTTCCAACTCCGTGATGCATGCTTTAATCCATAAATGGATTTAAGCAACCTGCATGCTTTTCCGCTGCTCCCACTATCAATGAAACTTTCTGGCTGATCCATAAAAATGCATTCTTCTAAATCACCATTTAGAAATGTCGTTTTAGCATCCATCTGTCAGATCTCATAGTCATAGTGAGCAGCTATAGCAAGCAGGATCCGAATGGCTTTGAGCATTGCGACTGGTGAAAAGGTTTCATCATAGTCCAAGCCTGGTCTTTGACGAAATCCTTTTGCTACCGGCCTAGCTTTATAGGTCTCCACCTGACCATCCACACCAATCTTTCTCTTAAAGATCCACTTGCACCCTATGGGTTTTACTCCAGAAGGTGCAACCTCCGAAGTCCATACTTTGTTGGTGTGCATGGATTCCATTTCGGATCTCATGGCATCCAGCCCTTCACTGAGTCACCACTCGTGATAGCTTGCTGAAAACTAGTAGGATCATCATCATCCATGATGCAATCTTCTCTATCACCATCAATTAGAAAACCGTAGTATCTATCAAGTGGGTGAGAAGTCCTACTAGATCTACGGAGTGGCTGAGGCTCGTCAGTATCTATTGAAACCTCAGGTTCAACCAAATCATCGGTAATTGTTTGTGGATCTGGAATTTCTTCCAGTTCTACCGCATTGCCAATAGTATCATTTGTAAAAAGTTCATTTTCAAAAAATGTGGCATACTGAGAAACAAACACCCTTTGTTCCTCCTTGTGGTAGAAAAGATATCCATACGAGTGTTTTAGATATCCCACAAATTTACACAAAACCGATCGTGTCTTGAGTTTGTCCGGATTCTGCTTTTTCACATAAGCCGGACAACCCCATATCCTAACTCGTTTAAGAGATGGTCTCTTCCCATACCATATCTCATATGGAGTGGTAGACACAGTTTTGGTCGAAACCCATATTCAATAGATATATCGCAGTCTCCAATGCGTGCCCCCATAATGAAAGTGGTAACTCAGCATCACTCATCATTGATCGTACCATATCTAATAGGGTACGATTCCACCGTTCCGACACACCGTTGTGTTGTGGTGTGTACGGAGGAGTGAGCTGAGAGAGAATCCCATTCTTTTTTAGAAAATCTAGAAAATTTGAGCTTAGATACTCACCTCCTCGATCCGATCGAAGTTTCTTGATACTTAAGCCCGTTTATTTTTCTACTTTAGATTTATACTCCTTGAACTTTTCGAAGGCTTCGGACTTATGTTTCAACAAGAACACGAGTCCGAATCTCGAGAAATCATCAGTAAAAGTTATGAAGTACGAAAAACCACCTCCCGCGTGTGTAGACATTGGTCCACATACATCACTATGTATGAGGCCTAAGAGTTCAGTAGCTCTCTCTCCGTGTGCACTAAATGGAGTTTTGGTCATTTTACCTTTGATACAAGGCTGGTAAGTCGCATAAGATTTATATTCAAACGGGTTTAAATATACATCTTTATGTAGCTTGGTTAGTCTTGTTTCATTAATATGACCAAGTCTACAATGCCAAATGAAAGCTTCATTTATGTTTGAAATCTTCCTTTTGTTTGTGTGTTGTATATTGAAAACTGTATGTTGATTTAGGATGTATATCCCGTTATTTGATGTACCAGACCCAATCAACTCTTGATTAAGGTTAATGTTCATAACATTAGATTGTAACACAAAATTATATCCTTCATTGTCCAACAACGATATTGATATAATATTACATAATATCAAAGGTATAAAATAACATGGGTTCAAAACCAATATACAACCCGACGACAAACCAAGGTGATACTCTCTCACTGCTACAGCATGTACAGAGGAACCATTCCCAACTCGGAGAGTGTGATCACCTTTCTTCAAAAACCTGCTATTTCTCATCCTCTGCACACAATTAAAGATGTGAGATCCTGACCCGGTATCTAATACCCAGGAAGCAGAGTTAATTGAAAAACAGTTTTCTGTTACAAACACATCTGAAGTGGAAGCATCATCATACTTCTTCTTCTTGAGGTCGGCAAGGTATGCAACGCAGTTTCTCTTCCAGTGCCCAGTCTTGTGGCAGTGGAAGCATTCCCCTCTTCCTGACGCAACAGCCCCTATCCTGTCCTTTCCCGGTGCCTTTTTCACTCCTCCTCTCGGCTTGATGGGATTTTTCTTCTTCCTTCCCTTGGCCTTAGCTTTCGGGATGGAAGACTAAGATGGCCCAGCAATTAGAGCGGGAGTTTTCGCTACCTTTAGCGTGCTCTCTGCACTCCTCAACATATTGAGGAGTTCAAGAAGTGACTTCTCCATATTGTGCATGTTGAAGTTTACAATGAACTGAGCAAAGGCAGGGGGAAGAGACTGTAGAACAATATCAACATACTGTTCGTTCTCCATGGTCCAACCCAGGTCCTTTAGTTCTTCGATAAGTCCTATCATCTTCAATACATGGTCACCTACAGACGTGCCAGCAGCCATCCACATCTGAAACAACTTTCGAGATGCCTCGTATCGGAGAGTGAGAGATTGCTCTCCATACAACTCCTTTGTATGGAGAAAAATGGATTGTACATCCATCTTCTCATGCTGCTTCTGATTTTCATTGTTCATAGAAGCAAGCGCGAGGCACTTGGCTGTTGCACAGTCTATATCCTATGTCTTGCGGATTTCTTTATCCGCAACTGAAGAATCAAGGCCTGGGCTAGGAGGGGCAGGAGTAGTCAGGACGTATGCGACCTTATCATAGGTCAAGGCAATATTTACGTTCCTCAGCCAATTTTTGTAATTCGGTCCCGTGAGTTTATTCTTGTCTAATAAAAGCTTAAGTCCCGTCATAGGTATCTGTCATTAGGAGAGAGAAAAGAAAACACTCAGCGATTGCTCTTGCATAATTAGATTGGTTATTAATCTTATCTAATCGATGTCTCCCACTGCTTTTTATCAAATTTTCCTTCAAACCATAAAAAGAAAATTAATCAGGATTAATTGCAATCTACAAGTTCGCTAACTGGTCGGCCAGGCCAGTGTCGGTACTTCGAGGGAGGTTCCCCGTGCTTTCGCACGAACCTAATTAAAATAAATCTCGTTTTCCTAGAGGCGTAACCCCGTTGACACCTTTCTAGACACCTACTGGATTAGCTAATTGTAAAGTGAAAAACTCTCCCGGGTGTAACTTTTACTCACAGTGGGATCAGGATCCAACTATCAAATAGAAGGTATGCAATCTCATTGCAAATTTCAACTCTTGAAATTCCCGATATGATTTTTACCCCTAGTGTCTTATGACCTTAACTATGGTCAACAAATCATAAGCACTAGTCAAATTCTACCTGCCATTTCGTGATTGATTTAGACCCACCTGCATAACCCTTAACTATGGTCGACAAGGTCAAGCGAATGTCCTAATCGATCGCATCATATGCTTTATAGGAAGACATCACTTAGCTACCGTACACCACGCCTTAACTATAGTCAACAAACGTGGTACGAATACTAAGTACTCTGCTTCCTAAAATGGCGAAGGGCAACGGATGGTTTTGATGAAAACCTTTAACGCTTTGAACTTGATATCGTTGTAGAATCTAGTGAAAGGAGTGGTTTAAGATCCAGTTTTAAAAGTCGAATGGTTTTGTAGTATCTTTCTAATTTTGCTAAAGAGGTCACTCTCGGTGAAGGGATCTCGGCGCTTTCCTCATCGAATGAGGTGCTGGATATTCATGAATACCACGATGCAAAGCAAAAGTTAGATCAACTATAAAAACAATCGAGTGCTTTGTAACATTTGCTAGTTTCGCTAAAGGGGTCACTCCCGGTGAAGGGATCTCGGTCCTTTCCTCTTCGAATGAGGTGCTGGATATTCATCAAGGAATACTACTATGCAAAGCAAAAACTAGAGTTACCCATTTTAATAAAAGTTTGATTCTACAACATCTTTAGATTTCTTTTTCTTAACATTAATCACATTAATGTTGTCCCATCATTTACGTTTCCTAAACATCACAGAAAAGAAACGAAAATAGAACGTACGCTTATGCCATCTGTATTCGCCACGGGCCCCGTCATGCACCGTTAGGTTACTTAACTAACGGCAGAGCGGGGGCTGGACTAGCGCGGGTGCAAAATATAAGCAACGTTTATTATATATCTCATATATAAATAGCCATACGTCGCACGCATTTATAGACATTCCAGATCACAGATGAACACATTGGATATACTAGGAATTTCGTATTTCATTCAAGCCCTTAATGAAAAACGGGTTCCACGGTCGTGATGAATAGCCAAACCCCACCCTAGACCCTTATGGGTGCGGCAAACCACCCGCCAAATTCCTGAAGTGAAGCAACCTCTCTCAACAAAGTGAGTAGGCCACTCGGCACTTCAAAGAACCCGGTAGTTTGTGCACCCCACCTTGGGTTTATCCTAGGAGCAAAAACAGTAAAAAGAAATTATACAACGGTGGCTACAACCTCAACCTGGATGTGCCCCGCAAAATAATATTACATCGCTTTTTACAAATTACATGAATGAAAGAAAAGAAAAACGCTCTTCTCACATCCCCCGGCTATTCATCCACGACGATCCAACATATTCATATACACATACCATCACATGATATCATTACAGATGTATGCAACCCCGACTAATCGATTTATAGCAATTAGTCGACGTTTCCAAACACATATACACATCACAAAGCTTGTAAAGTAACCACGACATTAGAATTCCGCACGCAATTAGCAAACTAAACCAATTTTCCAACACTTGAAAAAATTCAGTGAGCTAAAGTTCCAAAACCGATCGTTTTAAGCCAATCCGGGAGTCGAAACGAACTCGAAACCCACCCGAATCTTCACGGAGGCGAAGACCCAAAAATTAACTATCGAATGGGGGGCCTTGGGGGGGTACCCACCCCCAAGGGCCACCTCGAGGTGGCCCCTAGGGGAAGGCAGACCCGAGAGAACCCATATAGGGTGCTCTCGGGTCACCCACCCCCAAGGCCACCTTGTGGTGGTCTTGGGGTGTGGGTCTGGCCTCTGGTCCCTCCACGAGGTGTCCCCGGGGTGCGCACGCTCCACCCCACGGCTTCTCGGTTCAAACTGTGATCCCACAGGGTGTGCAAACAACTCAAAACTACAATTTTGGATCTGTTTTTATCGACAGTTTTTGCGCGATAAAAACGGCAGATTTCTAACGTTGCTACAAGCTATTTAAGGTTTAAGAGAAGATCTGATACCATGTTAGTGGATGTTGCACACCCTCACAACACTTGTGAGGAGGCGGAATGTCACGACCCAAAGTTCGGCCCGTGACCGGCACTTAACCACGTAACGTCTACAGGCGTAACACGACTAAGTAAACCGAACCCATAAATCAAAACCATTTGAAGTAGCGAGTGTTTAAAACATTTAATAGAAACATTTGTTAAAACGTTTAGAAAACCTTAAGTAAATTAGTAAAATTCTTTAAAGTTCAAGTTATTATCTTAAAAATTTTGGCAGCATTTCCTGGAAAAAAACTAGCCCCGAAATCGGGTACAAGACAATAAATGAGTAAAATGATATACAATAAGAATAAAGCATCCCAAACGGGAGCAATCACGCCCATTGGCGGAAACAATCACCACAAATAAAGTATGCGACGCCGTAGCGAAAAAATGAACAGTACAAGTGAAAATAAATATCATAAAAGATGAAACTGCATAAATAAAGTCGGCTCACAACGAGCTCGACACCAGAGTACAAAATAAAATACATCGTCCTCAAAACTGGTCTCTAAGTCAATACATGATAAGTAGATGGAGGATACTAGATACAATGATATATACAACTGGAAAATAAACAGATACCGCATAAAAACCCACCTATTAGCAAAAGGGTTCGCACGCCAACTGTAGTGGTATCGGTATCAAAAGATGCAAGAAAGCAGCCTGCCGCGACTACTCCGAGGGGCAACCTGCAAACACTGTGGCACAACGGGGGTGAGTTGCCAACTCGTGAATAGTAGATAACATATAAAGATAATCGCGAGTATACACGTACTGCGATACTCTAATATATGCCAGCAGATAATGTCTATATGATGAACTGGATACGCAATAATCATGCCTAACAGGTGCAATTTAATAACATCAATATATATATAATGAGTAGGGTATGCGATAATCATGCAAAAGTACTTTATCAGGTACTAGAACTATAGGATGAGATGTAAAATAATAAATGCTGAGCATGAGATAACATATCATCTACACGGAATGTCAACGTGGAAAAATAACCGGTGTCCATCAATGCACCCAAATCCCAGTAAACTCAGACGCCGTCACTCTAATCGGCCCTCAAATCCTGTAAATCTCTTAGAATTGTGAGTGCCTAATATCGGCACCCGAAATATCATAAAATAATCATGTCCAGCATCGACACGCAAATCCTCAAGTATCGGGCTCCGTCAGTCGGATTGGCCCACGGGCTCCGTCTGCGGAATCGGCTCTCGGCCCCGGCAGTACGTGTCGTCCCGTATCCATCTATCGACTCTGGTCGGTATCCTTCGGATAACCGCTAGGTCCAACCAATCACCGGTGGGTAGTGGTCCCTCTGCCAGGCTCACCGTCTACTGCACAGCGATCCGTTCTCGCCCTGGGATACCATACCGGGTCCACCATGTACCCGCAAATCGGCTCGTCCAGCTCCTCGATTCGAGTTCGCATGTCACACGTCTCAGAACCGAGAAAACGCATAGTGGACGCAATGAAATATCATATCAAGGGAAACCGGGTTTTTAAAACAGTGCGTATTTCTTAAAATAATACCCCGGTTCCCAAATCCAGAAATCACATAATTCCAAACTCAATGCGTAAATCCATGCCATGTGTCGTATGACATTAAGAGTAAAAGAAAGGGAAAACCTCTCTTTTAAAAGATCCAGTTTTGAAAATATCCCATGCGGTCCCTTAGTTTTTAAATCATGTCAATATCATCCATGTATGTAACATATGTATGTGTATAGGTATGGATGTGTAAATGGATATATACGCAATGTGAGTGTAGCAATGTACATGTGCACTAATATGGATATACGATGTATATGTGCACAAGTGTATATATATCAAGGTATGTATGCACTAAGATGAATATAAAGGATGCATGTGCGCAGGTAGTGATATATCAATGAAGGTATGCACAAAAGTGAATATACAGGATGCATGGTATGAATATAAATATATATACCAATATGCGGCATGTCATGACAATCATCGATGAAGCGGAAATCAAGACGATATATAATTCATAGCAATCCTATAATGTGAGTGTCATGGCAATCACTAACGGTGTGAGTGTAACATACCAATAGTGCTCGTGCAGATTGAACCGTTAGTGACAGTGCAGTTTTCTATACTATCAGTTCTATATGCAATAAAAAGGTATGCTACTATAGTATATCTATATGAACACATACAACTAAAATATCCTATTACGCCCTGACGCTTAACGCCATACTGGCGATTTCCCCGTAGATGTTAAATCTACTCACCTGGTCGCGTGCTAAGTGTAGCCAACCACCTGCTTCCCCTTCTTGGCGGCGTCCGAAGTACCCGCCTGCGAACCTGGAATTTACACAAAGAATCCATATATAAGCAAATATCTCGCGAAACGCGATATCGAAATCAAACGAGAAACTCGCGTCGCGAACTAAACGCGCGTGTGTACGATACGCTGAAACGTGTGTATACGCGTCTAAAACCATCCCGACACGTCGCGATACGCTGGATCACAGAACCCACTCACGTATTGCACGTATCACTCAAACAAAACTTACTAAAAAAACGATATATCGTCCCAGATTTTGACACAGGTGAAAACATACAAAATTGCACATACCACTGGCCTTAAAAATATAGCAGACTCCTATAGCCAAAACCCTAATACCTAGATCCCTCATCTGGCCGCAATTTGCGACCAGAAGGAATAAACCGGCGGCCACTCTTTAGGTAGGGGGTCTCGTGCTCTGGGTATGTGATCAACATCTAACAACTATACTCCAGTTAACTCAGATTTTATCTGAAATCACCGGGTCTATAGCAGATCACAAAAGGCTAAAAACTCACTTTTAAAACGTTATATTTTGCACTAAATGAAAACCTAGGGTATTTTGGTGAAATCTGGGGTTAATCTCAGTTTATGCGGCCCTAATAACACTTAACTAGGTTAGGCTAACCAACAAAATCATCTCCTAACCAAAAGTCCACAAAAAACACCATTTCTAGCACAACATTTCACTTTTAGCACTAACGAAGCTACAAAACACATAAGTTTAACAAGCTAGGAATTGGGTTTAAGAAATATACCCTACTCTCGACCCTAGGAAGCAGGAGGAAGGAGAAGAGGAAGAGGAGAGCTGCTGCAGTTGCTGGAGCTGCTGCTGGTGCTGCTGAAGTTGTTGCTGATGCTGCTGAAGCTGATGTTGTTGCTGTTGCTTCAGCTGCTGCTACCTTTTATTGTTGTTGTTTGTTGTTGCTGCTGCTGCTGCTGCTGCTGTTGTAATGTGTGTGTGAGAGAGAGTGAGAGAATGAGAGAAGTGAGAAGAAAAGTGAGAGGCAAAGAAATGATAGCACACTAGTCAAACCCCCTCCTCTCTCTCTCTTCATTTAATGCAAGCATGGTAAGGCCATCATGCCCTCTCTCTCTCTCTCTCCCCCCCCCCAAGTCAACCAAATTCAAAACATTTTCCATTTTCATTTGAAAAAAAAAACACTTAATTAAAACCCAAACACATAATTCAATTTAAAATTTGTTTAAGGAAAAATGGTTAGTTCACCATGGTTGCTAATCATGGTCCAAACCTATTTTAACCCTAGTTTACATGCACAAGTGTGTACAAGCCTAGGAAAATTCTAATAAAATATTTATTAAATTTGATAAAATATTTGAAAATCAATTTGGTAAACTTTTTATTAAAAACCATTTATTTAAATATAATTAGCTACTAAACACATCCTAAAGTGTTACAATCTTCCCCCTTTAGAGAAATTCATCCCCGAATTTAAATATATAAAGCTACGCATACCTTCAAAGAGATGAGGGAATTTCTTCCGCATCTTGCCCTCGACCTCCCAAGTGATCTCTTCACCATTCGGGCTGCGCCAAAGCACCTTCACTGATGGCAAGACCTTCGATCGAAGTTTCTTCACCTGCCGGTCCAATATCACGACTGGCTGCTCAGTGAACGAAAGATCGCGCTCGAGCTGAACGGTCTGATGTTGAATCATGTGCGAAGGGTCATGTAGGTATCTGCGAAGCATCGACACGTGGAAAACGGGGTGAACATCTGGAAAGTCGGGTGGAAGAGCCAAACGATATGCTACTGCGCCCACGCGCTCGAGAATCTCGAAGGGACCTATGAACCTGGGGCTAAGCTTCCCCTTCCATCCAAACCTCATCACTCCCTTCATCAGAGAGACCCTCAGAAAAACGTGATCACCAACTGCGAACTCTAATCTGCGGCGGCGGCTGCAGCATACAATTTCTGCCTGCTCTGAGCTGTCCTCATCCTATCTCGAATCAGCTGTATCTTCTCGGTTGTCTCCTGTACGATCTGTGGCCCCAAAATACTGCTCTCGCTGAGCTCTGTCCAACAGACGGGCGATCTACATCTCCTCCCATACAAAGCCTCGAAAGGAGCCATCTGAATAGTATCCTGGAAACTATTATTGTAGGAGAACTCCACCAAGGGTAAATGATGATCCCAGCTACCACCAAAGTCTAAAACGCATGCTCGGAGCATGTCCTCGAGAGTCTGAATAGTCCGCTCTGACTGGCCGTCGGTCTGCGGATGAAATGTTGTGCTGAAACTCAAACGGGTGCGCAAAGCCTCCTGAAGCCTCTGCCATAGTCGGCTGGTAAACTGGGTGCCTCGGTCGGACACGATACACGTCGGGACTCCATGCAGTCGTACTATCTCGTCGATGTATATCTGGGCATACTGAGCAAATCCGAAAGTTGTCTTCACTGGAAGGAAGTGAGCCGCTTTCGTTAAATGATCCACGATCACCCAGATGGAGTCATACCCTCGTCTAGTCCTGGGTAGACCCACAATGAAGTCCATCGAAATCTGCTCCCATTTCCACTCCGGAATGGGTAACGGCTGTAGCTCTCCCGCTGGCCTCTGATGCTTGGCCTTGACTTGCTGACAAGTCAGGCATCTCGACACGAAGTCTGCGATGTCCCTCTTCATTCCGTCCCACCAGTAAACATCCCTCATATCATGGTACATCTTGGTGGAACTCGGATGAACACTATACACCGATCGATGTGCCTCCTCAAGAATCTCACGCCGCAGTCCTTCAGCATCTGGTACGCACAGTCTAGACCCAAATCGCAGTATCCTCTGATCATCGATCACGAACTCAGAAAATCTGCCCTGTCCAATCTGTGCCATGATCTCTGAACAACGGTCATCACTGTACTGTGCCTCATGTATACGGATAAGCAACTATGGGCATGCACGAACATGCGCAAGCTGTCCCCCGATCGGCGTGAACTCGAACTGCACTCGGCTGTCACATAGAATCTGCCAATCTGCCGACGACTGTCTCTATACTGCGCTCAAACAGGATAGACTACCCCCAGGCTTCCTACTCAAAGCATCCGCCACTACATTAGCCTTTCCCGGGTGATACAAGATCTCGCAATCGTAGTCCTTCACTAGTTCCATCCAACGGCGCTGTCTAAGATTTAGGTCTCGCTGCTGAAATATATATTTTAAGCTCTTGTGATCAGTGAATATCTGGCACGACTCGCCGTACAGGTAATGTCGCCAGATCTTGAGTGCAAAGACCACTGCAGCCATCTCCAAATCGTAAGTGGGGTAGTTCTGTTCATGTTCTGTTCATGTTTCTTCAGCTGTCGTGAAGCATACGCGATCACCCTGTCATGCTACATCAATACGCACCCTAGCCCCACTCGTGAAGCGTCATAATAGACCACAAATCCGCCTGATCCTGAAGGCAATGATAACACCGGCGCTATAGTCAATCGAGTCCGTAGCTGCTGAAAGCTATGCTCGCACTCCTCTGTCCAATCGAAAAGAACTCCCTTCCGGGTCAACCCGGTCAAAGGTGCAGCAATACAGGAGAAGTCCTGCACAAATCGTCTATAGTAACCGGCCAATCCTAAAAAGCTGCGGATCGCCGTAACTGATGTGGGTCTGGGCCAACGCTGAACGGCCACGATCTTCCTCGGGTCTACACATATACCGTCTCATGTAATCACGTGACCCAAGAAGTCTACGCTGTCCAGCCAGAATGCACACTTGGAGAATTTTACGAAAAGCTGGTGCTCCCTCAAAGTCTGCAGTGTGATCCGCGGGTGCTGCTCGTGCTCCTCTCTGCTCCAGGAATACACCAAGATATCGTCAATGAATACGATGATGAACAAATCGAGATACGGCCGGAAAATACGGTTCATCAAGTCCATGAATGCTGCTGGGACGTTGGTGAGTCCGAACGACATCACCAAAAACTCATAATGGTCGTAGCGCGTGCGGAAAGCTGTCCTCGGTATATCCTCCTATCGAACCTGCAGCTGATGGTATCATGATCGCAAGTCGATCCTCGAAAAATATCCTGCCCCATGAAGCTGGTCGAACAAGTCGTCGATGCGTGGCAAAGGATATCTATTCTGCACGGTAACCCTGTTCAGCTGGTGGTAGTCGATACACAAACGCAAACTGCCGTCTTTCTTCTTGACAAACAGGACCGGAGCACCCCAAGGAGAAACACTGGGTCGAATAAGTCCCTTATCCAGCAAATCTTGCAACTGACCCTTCAACTCTCTAAGCTCCGTCGGGGCTATCCGATAAGGCGGTATAGAAATAGGCCCCGTGTCGGGAATCAAATCAATACAGAAAGCAATATCACGCTCAGGCAGTAGCCCGGGAAGCTCGTCAATGAAAACATCAGGGAACTCACATACAATCGAAACCTGGTCCAATGGAACATCTGTAGCTCTAGTATTGCAAACATAGGCTAGAAATCCCTGACATCCCTTCCTCAACAGCTGTCCAGCGCGAAGAGAAGAAATCAAAATGTGAGGGGCGGCACCACGGTCCCCCTACACAACAAAAGCCGACTCGCCGGGAAAACAAAATCTAAATGTCTTCTCACGGCAGTCCACAGACGCATAGCACGTGGCTAACCAATCCATGCCCAAAAGAACGTCAAAGTCCAACATCTCAAGAAGGATCAAGTCGACAGGCAACTCTCTCTCTCGCCAATACGGACAACATAGGATCGAAACACGTGTCTAGCAACAAACAATTCTCCCACAGGAGTGGTCACAACAAGCGGCTGATCAAGCAAACCGGACTCTCTACCCAAACTCGGCATGAAGTGTGTGGAAACGTACGAGTGCGTGGATCTGGGATCAAACAACACGTGTGCGTCAACAGAACATACTGATAGGGTACCTGAGACCACAGCATTGGACGCCTGCGCATCCTGATGCGTCAACGCGAAAACCCGTGCCTGTCCTCCACCTGCGACTGGCGGTTCCCTACTAGCAACTGGCTGCACTCTGCCGGTAGCTGGCCGTCCTCTGCCTCGGCCACCTCGGCCTCTACGAACAAACCCTCCGCGACCACGGCCTTTCTGTGCATGAGTCTGACGCGGAGCAACAGTAGGTACAATAGGCAACGCCCTAGGGTGGAGAAGGTGGAAGTGTGACATGCGGTACGGCAGTCTCGCCCTCATGTGGCTCCGGGCAATCTCGAACATGATGATAAGTACTCCCACATCGGAAACATCTAGATGGTGTCGGCTGACCCTCCTGGGGATAAGTGTTGAACAACCAGCCTCGCCCCGAGTCTCTGCCACCTGCAAGGTGTCTGTCGCGGCACCTAAATGGCCGTCTCTATACCGGAGTATCAGTACGAACTCTCTTCGGCTCTGGAACTACCGAAGTCTCAGCAAGGCGCTCCTCTACTAATAAGGCTGTGTCTACAGCTGTTGCATAAGTCTCGCAATGCTGTGCGCTGATCGCAAGGAACAGTGGTGTAAGCAAGGCTCGGACAAATCTCTTGACTCGCATCTCCTCAGTAGCCACTAGGTATGGAGCGTAAACCGATAGCTCGGTAAATAGTACGTCGTACTCTGCTACTGTCATCTCTGGCGTCTGGCGTAAGGACTCGAATCTGCGCGCTCGGGCATCCCTGACACTCTGGGGAAGGAATCGGGCTAGAAATACCGTCACAAACTCGGTCCAGGTCATAGGAGGAAGACCTGCTGCTCTTCCCTTCTCGATCGATTCACACCATTTCTGCGCAAGACCTTCTAGGCGAAAGCTCGCGAACTCTACCCATCTCGCATCTGAGCATCTAAGTGAACGATATATCCGGGCCATCCTATCAATGAAAGACTGTGGGTCCTCGGCTGCATCGGTGCCTGTGAAGACCGGAGGCTTCAGCCTCATGAACTCTGATAGCGATACTGTAATCACCTCCGTGGCTGCAGGGGCAACTGCCTGTACTGTAGGTACCATCGCGGTCCTGGTGACGGGTGGAGCTACCTCTGGTCGCTGCGCTCGAAGCGTCTCAACTAGTGATCCTATCATCTGGCGCATCTCCTGCATACTAGCCCCTAGCATAGCGATCTGATCTGTCGTAGGAGGAACAGTCTGCTTGGGTACAACCGGTGTACTACCCGGATCAGTCCTCGTCTCGGACGAGTCAACTCGAATCTCGGCTCTCGCGGCCGCTCTCTGCGCCCTCGTAGTCTTTGGCGGCATAATGGCTGAAAAGAAAGTAGGATTCGATAAGGATACAGAAATCGAATCACAAGAATGTATACAATCATGGAGGAATTCAATCAATAAGTCCTAAGGTCGCTTAGGCGGAGTACCGTGTCGTGAGTATGCCGCGGAACATACACACGCTACGCCACTCTACTTCAGCTACCTACTCCATCATACCAGGGTCATCCTACACTCCGAAAGGTAAAACCTACGCTTTGATACCAACTTTGTCACGACCCAAAGTTCGGCCCGTGACCGGCACTTAAACACGTAACGTCTACAGGCGTAACGCGACTAAGTAAGCCGAACCCAGAAATCAAAACCATTTGAAGTAGCGAGTGTTTAAAACATTTAATAGAAACATTTGTTAAAACGTTTAGAAAACCTTAAGTAAATTAGTAAAATTCTTTAAAGTTCAAGTTATTATCTTAAAAATTTTGGCAGCATTTCCTGGTAAAAACTAGCCCCGAAATCGGGTACAAGACAATAAATGAGTAAAATGATATACAATAAGAATAAAGCATCACAAACGGGAGCAATCACGCCCAACGGCGGAAACAATCACCACAAAAATAGTATACGACGCCGTAGGGAAGAAATGAACAGTACAAGTGAAAACAAATATCATAAAAGATGAAACTGCATAAATAAAGTCGGCTCACAACGAGCTCGACACCAGAGTACAAAATAAAATACATCTCCTCACAACTGGTCTCTAAGTCAATCATGATAAGTAGATGGAGAATACTAGATACAATGATGTATACAACTGGAAAATAAACAGATACCGCACAAAAACCCACCTATCAGCAAAAGGGCTCGCACGCCAACTGTAGTGGTATTTGTATCAAAAGATGCAAGAAAGCAGCCTGCCGCGACTACTCCGAGGGGCAACCTGCAAACACTGTGGCACAACGGGGGTGAGTTGACAACTCGTGAATAGTAGATAACATATACAGGTAATCACGAGTATGCACGTACTGCGATACTCTAACATATGCCAGCAGATAATGTCTATATGATGAACTGGATACGCAATAATCATGCCTAACAGGTGCAATTTAATAACATCAATATATATGTGATGAGCAGGGTATGCGATAATCATGCAAAAGTACTCTATCAGGTACTAGAACTACAGGATGAGATGTAAAATAATGAATGCTGAGCATGGGATAACATATCATCTACACGGAATGTCAACGTGGAAAAATAACCGGTGTCCATCAATGCACCCAAATCCCAGTAAACTCAGGCGCCGTCACTCTAATCGGCCCTCAAATCCTGTAAATCTCATAGAATCGTGAGTGCCCAACATCGGCACCCGAATTATCATAAAATAATCGTGTCCAGCATCGACACGCAAATCCTCAAGTATCGGGCTCCGTCAGTCGGATTGGCCCGCGGGCTCCGTCTGCGGAATCGGCCCTCGGCCCCGGCAGTACGTGTCGTCCTGTATCTATCTATAGACTCTGGTCGGTATCCTCCAGATAACCGCCAGGTCCAACCAATCACCGGTAGGTAGTGGTCCCTCTGCCAGGCTCACCGTCTACTGCACAGCGATCCGTTCTCGCTCCAGGGTACCATACCGGGTCTACCATGTACCCGCAAATCGGCTCGTCTAGCTCCTCGATTCGGGTTCACATGTCACGCATCTCAGAACCGAGAAAACGCATGGTGGACGCACTGAAATATCATATCAAGGGAAACCGGGTTTTTAAAACAGTGCGTATTTTCTTAAAATAATACCCCGGTTCCCAAATCCAGAAATCACATAAATCCAAACTCAATGCGTAAATCTATGCCATGTATCGTATGACACTAAGAGTAAAAGAAAGGTAAAACCGCTCTTTTAAAAGATCCGATTTTGAAAATATCCGATGCGGTCCCTTAGTTTTTAAATCATGTCAATATCATCCATGTATGTAACATATGTATGTGTATGGGTATGGATGTGCAAATGGATATATACGCAATGCGAGTGTAGCAATGTACATGTACACTAATATGGATATAAGATGTATATGTGCACAAGTGTAGATATATCAAGGTATGTATGCACTAAGATGAATATAAAGGGTGCATGTGCGCAGGTAGTGATATATAAATGAAGGTATGCACAAAAGTGAATATACAAGGTGCATGGTATGAATATAAATATATACCAATATGCGGCAAGTCATGACAATCATCGATGAAGCGGAAATCAAGACGATATATAATTCATAGCGATCCTATAATGTGAGTGTCATGGCAATCACTAACGGTGTGAGTGTAACATACCAATAGTGCTCGTGCAGCTTGAACCGTTAGTGACAGTGCCGTGTTCTATACTATCGGTTCTATATGCAATAAGAAGGTATGCTACTATAGTATATCTATATGAACACATACAACTAAAATATCTTATTACGCCCTGACGTTTAACGCTGTACGGGCGATTTCCCCGTAGATGTTAAATCTACTCACCTGGTCGCGTGCTAAGTGTAGCCGACCACCTGCTTCTCCTTCTTGGTGGCGTCCGAAGTACCCGCCTGCGAACCTGGAATTTACACAAAGAATCCATATATAAGCAAATATCTCGCGAAACGCGATATCGAAATCAAACGAGAAACTCGCGTCGCGAACTAAACGCGCGTGTGTACGATACGCTGAAACGTGTGTATACGCGTCTAAAACCATCCCGACACGTCGCGATACGCTGGATCACAGAACCCACTCACGTATCGCGCGTATCGCGCAAACAAAACTTACTAGAAAAATGATATATCGTCCCAGATTTTGACACAGGTGAAAACATACAAAATTGCACATACCACTGGCCCTAAAAATATAGCAGACTCCTATAGCCAAAACCCTAACACCTAGATCCCTCATCTGGCCGCAATTTGCGGCCAGAACGAATAAACCGGCGGCCACTCTTTGGGTAGGGGGTCTCGTGCTCTGGGTATGTGATCAACATCTAACAACTATGCTCCAGTTAACTCAGATTTTATCTGAAATCACCAGGTCTATAGCATATCACAAAAAGCTAAAAGCTCACTTAAAAACGTTATATTTTGCACTAAATGAAAACCTAGGGTATTTTGGTGAAATCTGGGGTTAATCTCAGTTTATGCGGCCCTAATAACACTTAACTAGGTTAGGCTAACCAACAAAATCATCTCCTAACCAAAAGTCCACAAAAAACACCATTTCTAGCACAACATCCCACTTTTAGCACTAACGAAGCTACAAAACACATAAGTTTAACAAGCTAGGAATTGGGTTTAAGAAATATACCCTACTCTCGACCCTAGGAAGCAGGAGGAAGGAGAAGAGGAAGAGGAGAGCTGCTGCAGTTGCTGGAGCTGCTGCTGGTGCTGCTGAAGTTGTTGCTGATGCTGCTGAAGCTGATGCTGTTGCTGTTGCTTCAGCTGCTGCTACCTTTTATTGTTGTTGTTTGTTGCTGCTGCTACTGCTGCTGCTGGGGCTGCTGCTGCTGTTGTAATGTGTGTGTGAGAGAGAGTGAGAGAATGAGAGAAGTGAGAAGAAAAGTGAGAGGCAAAGAAATGATAGCATACTAGTCAAACCCCCTCCTCTCTCTCTCTTCATTTAATGCAAGCATGGCAAGGCCATCATGCCCACTCTCTCTCTCTCTCTCTCTCCCTCTAAGTCAACCAAATTCAAAACATTTTCCATTTTCATTTGAAAAAAAACATACTTAATTAAAACCCAAACACTTAATTCAATTTAAAATTTGTTTAAGGAAAAATGGTCAGTTCACCATGGTTGCTAATCAAGGTCTAACCCCATTTTAACCCTAGTTTACATGCACAAGTGTGTGCAAGCCTAGGAAAATTCTAATAAAATATTTATTGAATTTGATAAAATATTTGAAAATCAATTTGGTAAACTTTTTATTAAAAACCATTTATTTAAATATAAATAGCTACTAAACACATCCTAAGGTGTTACACGGAAGTGGCAAACGAAAAATTTCTTGCATGCAACACCCACATAAACCCAAGATCATATGCTTAAACCTTAACTAGCAAACTCTATCTAGAGTTCTTAACTACTATGAAAGGGTTATACCTAATGAACCGGTCCTTTGGGTCTTCTTTTGGATGCAACTCCTTGGCTCTTTGGATGCTTGCAATGTCCTCGATCTCTGGTCACCTCAAGACGTAGATGATCCACCCGAGAGCTAGGGAACAAGCTTCAAACTCTTCTCAAGAGTTAACTAAGAGATCAAGTGTGCTAGAAATGATCACTTAGATGATGTAGAGATCATGTGGTGAATTATTATGTCTCTTGAGCTTTTGATTCACAACACATGTGAAGGATAAAGCTAAGAGGAGAAAGAAGGAGATAATGAAGAGAGAGAATGTGAGAGTGATGAATGAAAAAAAATCAAGCATGGAAAAATGATATGGCTAAAGGAAAATAATTGAAGCATGTATTATTTTTCTCCAAAATAATGCACCATGCTTCAATAGTAACTCCAAATGAATATAAAATGATATAAGTCATTCCTTCATCCATGCTTTGACTCTCTCCAAATTCCACCTCATAATTTCCATTTTCACAAAATGAAAACCATTTATGAGGTGTCCCCTTCTAGAAGGTATTCTTGTACAATTACAAGAATACCTCTCACCGTATACCGTATAAGTATACCCGTATACGAATTCCGAAAAATACGAATACAAATAATCCAATAATATAATACCGATATCATCCTTCCGATCATTATTCCTGTAACCATTGCACGAACATGATCGAAACCCTGCCGTAACAGCTTACGGCCTCTACATCTTTTGCCTGAACCAGGGAACCCTCTGTATGGGACTCTAAAGACTCGACAGTACGCTGGCAGTGGGTTTAACCACAAGCACGTCAGTGACACTAGCTGTGCGTAACGGCTACCCAGGTACGTGACGAAAAGGTGGCCAACGAGCGAACTCGTCCCAACCCTAACGAGCCTATAAGCAACACTTACTGTACAGTCCCGTCTCTTCGTATGATACGTCGCATATGAAGTCTAGGGGTGGTAAATGTCAGACCCCAGTAAATTTATAAGTTATGCTGATTTATGGCCCATAACGGTTCGAGAAACTACTGATAACTCTTATCAGTAAATCTCGACAACCCTGGCCAGGGATTTGCTGTTATGGCCGATCAAGCATAGCGCGACATCAACTCTCTATACCGGGAGAGACGAAACCCTTCCTATTGCTCACTGCCTCCATGTGATTCGGGACTGTACCCAAAATCCACCTGTTTGCACGATTCAGTAGAGCCGTGGTAGGGAGGAAATCAAAGCATAGTGGGAATCACACAAGACACTATGACGATCTCGGGTCTACAGACTGACATGTACATGTGTCACCAGAGAACTGCTATCTGACAATAGGTATATATACCATCTAGGAGTTCTCGGCGAGTCATGTTCGCTGTACCCATTCTCCAATGAGCACCTGTGTACAATCTTTGATGTCAAACACCAATGGTTGTGGGGTCAATCATCGCCCCCAGGGTCAAGAAACGTACACACTAGTCTACTCTGGTAATATCAATGCCCTGTCTCGATATACCATCGAATAGGAACTATTAAAGGATATGCTTATAGACTGCCCAGGCCCCACTAGTATGATCTACATCATAATCCCGGTAGTCAAGCATAATCTTAAGGGCTTCATCAATATGTATATAAAGATATGAAATACAACACATCACACGTTAAAATGAAGATAAACCAGATAACATACTATCATTTCGAGCAAAAATTGTTTCTGTACATATACATGCATAGCATCCTATACAATACAGGCCTTTAGGGCATACATATCTAACAAGTGCGACATCGACTCCCTATACCGGGAGAGACGAATCCCCAACAATCTCTTACTATCTCCATGTGGCTCGGGACTGTACCCAATTAAAACCTGTCTGCATGACTTAGTAGAGCCGCAGTAGGATAGTAATGAAAGCACAGTGGGAACTCATACAAGACAAATAACGATTTTAGGTCGACAGACTATCTGTACTCATGTCACTAGAGAACTGCTATCTTACAATAGGTATAATACCATCTAGCCAGTTTTCGGCGAGTCCGTCCAGTGTACTCACCCCCAGCGAACACCTGTATACAATCTTAGGTGAAACACACCAATGGCTGTGGCACCAACCACCGCCTCTTGTCAGGGTCTAGAAACATATACACTAGTTTACTCTGGAATATCGATGCCTAGTCTCGATACTCCCATGTCTAGGGACATTTAAGGATGTGCTTATCGACTACCCAGCTCCCACAAGTATGATTGCCATCACAATGCTGGTGGTCAAGCAAGGATCCTACAGGCTTTATCAATATGTATTAGCGATATGAAATAACAAGTAAAACATATACACATGTTAAGATAAAATCAAACCACATAGCATACTATCATATCGAGCAAGATTGTCCTGTACATATATACCCCTAGCATCATATACAATAAAGGCCTCTAGGGCATACATATCCAACAATGTTACGGTTTTACAAGCCTAGAATGCAGCCAAGAAAGGAAGATATAAAAGTCAAAGGGATCAAAGAAGATAGGCAATTGAGACGCCAAGTCATTGCTGAGATATTGACAAATGACATCAAAGTGATGAGTCTGATGATTATGAGTATCTTTCCAAAGGGTAGTCGAATATAAGTGTAAGGTGTTTTTCGTCGTCCCATTGAAATGGATGTGTGCGTGCTTCACACTTATACAGATTCTCCATGTCCCATCACATGCAAGGGTTTATTGATCGTGGAGAACTCATGTTAATTACCTCTCGTTTTGACACGAAAGTACCTCCGATTAACGGGTCATGCATATCATACGAACTCACTATAAAATATGTGTATTTATTAAATTATGCAAGACAACTTCAAAAAAAAAAAACATTTGAGCCCGCTTTGACATTACGGGGACCTCGTTTGGGGGCCACTGCCCGATCTGCGGGCTGAGGGTCAAGGGGACCAATAGCCCCTTTGTTGGGCTCGAGGCAGCATCCTAAAAGAAATTTTTCCTTGCGGAGGAATATTTTGATGGGATCAGATAGCTATCCGATATCAGATAGCTCTTTAACGAACTATCAGGCATCATGTAGCTTACTGAGAGAGAGAGAGGATACCCTCATGGGGGTATCCGCTGCGGGTATCTATATCCGCAAGCAGGTATCCCCTTGAGGATAGCCGCTGCATGTATCCCTTTAGGGCTTATCTGCCGCGGGTATCCGAAAAGGGTATTTCCTTAAAGAGGGGTTCCCGAAAGCGGATATTCCCCTTGGAGGGTGTATCCAAAGCGGGTATTCCCTTTGAGGAATACCTGAAGCGGGTACTTTCTTTTTAGGGATACCCGAAAAAGAAACATGAACTTTAGTCCATGTTTCAATAGATCTCGTGAGAAATCCGATGATGAGGAATTTCTATGGGACGAAATGTTAGGAATATGTATGCCCTAGAGGCCATTATTGTAATATTATAGTGGATGTTTGGACATATATATAGAGGACTTTCTTACTCGATAGGATAGTATGATATCTGGTTAATCTTTATCTTAACTTGTGCACTTGTTCTAGTTTACAATTTCATTGATACATGTTGATAAAGCCTTTAGGATGTTTGCTTGATTACCAGAACTATGATGTAGATCATACTATTGGAGCTTGTGTAGTCCACAAGCACATCCTTAATTTTTCCTAGTCGAGAGAGTATCGAGATAGGGCATCGATATTCCAGAGTAGACTAGTGTGTACGTTTCTTGACCCTGTATGGGGCGATGGCTGATCCCACAACCATTGGTGTTTGACATCAAAGATTGTACACGGGTGCTTATTGGAGAATGAGTACACCGAACGGACTTGTCGAGAACTCCTAGATGGTACCATACCTATCGTCAAATAGCAGTTCTCTACCGAGTCATGCAAACGGGTGGTTTTTAGGTACAATCCCGAGTCACATGGAAGCAGTGAGCGATAGGAGGGGTTTCGTCTCTCCTGGTATTGGGAGATGATGTTGTGTTATACTTGATTGGCTATAACGGCAAGTCTCTGGTCAGGGCTGATGAGATTTACTGATTAGTGTTATCATTAGTTTCTTCATTCGTTATAGGCCACACATCGGCATGACTTATCGAGTTATTAGGGACTGACAATTCCACCCCAGACTCGATATGCGACATATCAGAGGAAGAGACCGGACTGTACGATCAGTCTTGCTTATAGGATTTACGGGAGTTTGGACATGTTTGCTTGTTGATATTCTATTCGTTCAATACCTAGGTAGCAATTACGTCCAGCTAGTACCGCTGACGACTTGTAGGTGTTTGATATGATCATTATCTATCGCTAGCGTATTGACGAGTCTTTAGAGTCCTACATAAAGGATTCTTAGTTCAAGAAAAACGAAGTAGGGCATGTATAGAGATATGTACGGGAGCTTGATTAAATACGTGTATATGATACCGTATTCTAATCTAGCGTTATATGATATTACCCGAGTTATATATGATATAACCGGATCATTGAATCAAGTGTTGATTTAATAATTTGATATATATATATATATAATTATATATATGATATATACATGTATATATAATATATATATATATATATTAACTAATATTAAGCTCACTTTAATTCTTTTCTTCTCATTATATATTTGATATATATGCAAATTGTATCATGGTTGATGATACATAGAACATGGATGTATGAGAATCACATTAAGATATTAAGATAAGAAGATAATGATTTAGTTATATGAATAAAAGAAAAGGACAATGAGTCATTTTTCTTTGGCATCTTGGAGAATATTTGAGAAACCATGATTCATCCTTTCTTTGTTTTTATTCATATTAGTTCATCATTTTCTCAGGCTTATCTTATCCTCAAGGTTCACTTCTCATCTCCAAGTTCATCTTCTTCATCTCCTCTCTAGTTTTTCTAGTTTAATGAAAAAGAATAGAGAAAAAGAAAAGAAAGATTTTTAGCGAGTAAAATCCCTACTTCTTCAACTTACGCTATTCTAGCAAATTAGTATAGCTCACTCTCTTCACTAATTCTTAGATTAGTGAAGTGTGAGTTTGAGTGAGAAGTTTCGAGATGGATCATTTTCGACGAAGAAGACTTCGAGGAAGCTCGTTCCTTTCTTCAAGTGAAGTCAAAGAAGAGTTCTCGGACTACTACTTGGAGTATTTTGAAGTGAAGGACTAGACTACAAAGGTTGTAGCTTCTCTTTGTTAGTTATGTATATGCCCTAGAGACCATTGTTGTACATATGATGTATATTATGATGGATGCTTGGATATATACAGAGAGGACTTTCTTGCTCGTCATGATAGTATGCTATTTGGTTTCACTTTATCTTAATATGTTGACTTGTACTGGTTTATTGTCTTACTCTCACATGTTGATAAAGCCCTTAGGATCTGTACTCGACTACTGGGACTATGATAAGATCATACTAGTGGGGCCACAGTAGTCAATGAGTACATCCTATAACTGTTCCTAGTCGAGGGTATATCGAGACAGGGCATCGATACACCAGAGTAGACTAGCGTATACGCATCTTGACCCATATGATGGGCGATGGATGATCCCATATCTATCGGTGTTTGACATCAAGGATGGTGTACGGGTGCTCAGTAGAGACTGGGTACACTAGACGGACTCACCGAGAACTCCCAGATAGTGATATACCACATGTCAGATGGCAGTTCTCCGGTGACACTGGTACAGGGTAGTCTGTAGACCCGAGATCGTCATAGAGTCTTGTGTAATCCCACTGTGCTTTGATTTCCACCTTACCACGTCCAAGAGGGCGTGCAAAACGGTGGCTTTTGGGTACAGTCCCGAATCACATGGAGGCAATGAGCGATAGGAGGGGATTCGTCTCTCCCGGTATAGGGAGTTGATGTTGTGCTGTGTTCGATTGGCTATAACTGGAAGTCCCTGGCCAGGGCTGATATAGAGATATACTGGTAAGTGTTACCAGTAGTTTCTCGACCTGTTATGAGCCTCACATCGACACGACTTATCGGTTACTGGGGTCTGACGTATACCACCCCTAGACTTGATATGCGACATATCAGACGAACAGACCGGACTGTACGGGAGTGTTACTGATTGGATTCACAGGAGAACGTACAGGCTAGCTTGTTGATCTTCTGATCGCTCAATACCTTGGTGGCTGTTACGTTTAGCTGACCGCTTGCAGCTTGTGGGTGTTTGATATGATCATCACCTGCTACCGGCGTATTGACGATTCTTTAGAGTCCTACACAGAGGTTTCTTAGCTTAGGCAAAACGGAGTAGAGGCACATATGTGATATGTGCAGGACCAAGGATAATGCGATATGAGATACCGTATTATATTCTCGCGATATTTAGATATGAACCGGATCATCGGATCAAGTGTTGATTCGATGAATCGGTACATGAGATATTAGTCGGTTATATTCGATATAGCCGGATTGTCGGATCAAGTGTTGATTCGATGATTTAATGTATAATAATATATATGATATATTGTATTACATTATCTAATATTGGCTCGCTTTATTATTTCATTTTCTCACCGGATTAATACATTGATATATATGCGATATATGTTAATTGTATTATTTTCTTTTGTTGCAAATATATAATATATATGTGATATATATTATTGTAACATGATATGGTTGATAATAGAACATATTTAGTAGAGGTTAAGCAAGGTTAGGGTTTGATTAGGGTTAGCTTCTTCTTGCACCATCTAGAAGCTTTCCTTTTGTTAAGTGTAAGATATTATGTTTGATATTATTTTATGACTCATTATTTAACCTAACCAAACCCTAGCCCTAGTTTATTCTCTACAAAGGTTAACCCTCTCATCCTTGACCATGGTTTTATGATCAATCATATATTCTTATCTACTATTCATCACAAAAGGATTACTCTCATTATCTATCATCTTCTTCTCTCTTTAGCTTTGAAAAAGCTTACTAGTTATTTCTTTTGTGATGATTTCTTGTGAGAAAATGATATAAAAAGAAAGCATAAATACTACTCCATCATCCTCATCTAATCTAGCCCATTAGATTAGGGTGTTCACCTCATTAGAGTGTGAGTTATAGCAACTTCGACGTAGATCATCGGAGAAGCGGAACACTACAAGCTAGCATGGATCGTTCGAGTCGTAGAGCCTCTCTTGAGTCCGGGAGATTGTGGATCGCGGTAAAGGGACTTCTACTCGGAGCTTGTGAAGCGAAGGAGTGGACTACAAAGGTTGTAATCCCTCACACTTAGTAGTAAAGATGTTTACTTGCATGTTAAACCCTAATAATCTAGCAAAGATCCCGGCTTTGGGTTGTTCGGCACGTCTAAAATTTTATTCGGGCATGTTTGATGCCTTATGAACCTTCATAAGAGTGCCTAGGAACCCTACAGTGGTATCAGAGTCTAGCTAGAGTATTAGGCGACGTGTATACAAAGTTAAAACTCCGATCGAACCCGATACGACGAAATAAAACCCCTCTCTGGATATTTTTCAAAAACTGTGATTTTTCAGAAATAAAAATGCTTAAAAATACCAGCAGGAATATAAGCATCTCTGCGAAACATGTGTCAATGATCCGTATAAACAGCCGCGGAACCGCGGCAATACCTTGCTCCTGCCGCGGATCCGCAGCCGTACAGACAGGTCGTTGACTCGTTTTTCAATGGTTATATCCGTAGGTGAATATGTATTTTTCTGGGTACTTTTAATCTGGTTCAAGTATTGAGTGTTCTGGGGTTTATTTTGTAATCGTTGATTCGATCGGAAAATTTAATTTTGTTATGTTTTCCGGATATTTAGAAACTGTTAAAATGTTCGAGCGGATATTATTAACTCACTTTTTCCCGGCACGAAAAAAAATTTCAAGTGTTGAATTTTTATCGGGTTTAAATCTTTCGGAAAAATGTGCAAGTAACACGGTGGACCCTCTAGAAGACAACAAACCTTAACTCAATTATGTAACCTTCTTGAACTGCCTTTAAACCTTAGGGTTTGGGGCAGTACGGCGTGCCACATGTGAGGCGTTGGCTTGACCCTTCTACGGCTGGATCACCGGTACTGTGACATATTCTGGGATTATTTGAACTCCGCTCAAGTGTTGAGCAATTTAGGAAATTTTGGGTATTTGATTATCTGTTCGGAAAGTTTAATACTGTCTATTTATCTAGAATGTGATACAATATGTGGAATTCATATAGTTAGGCATGAAATGCGAAGTATGTGATATTTCGGATTTACGATGTCTAAAGTGATTGTGGATTCCAAATATTATAGTTTTACAATTTCTTTTCTGCGACCGTAAGTGTAGTATGTAGTTGTATTGCTGGTTTTCGTTGCTATACATCAACGACGATCGGTGTATGCATACTTACTTACGTTGATGATATGTGATATTATGTGTTGCTGTGATATGTTATATTGGATCGTCGTGTTCTGAATAGCCGGGGGTTTTATGTGAGATGAGGGTTTTTATTTTCATTCATGTAAAAATTCATTTGTATGTAATATTCTTTTATTGGGGCACTTCCGGGATGAGGTTGATGTCACCATTGTATATTATTTACTTTTCCGCATTAGGTAGACCCAAGGAGGGGAGCACAAGTAACCGGGTTCTAGGATCCAGTGGGAGGCCATCTCGAGGAGTCGAGACCGGGTCTCCTAACCCTAGAATTGGCAGTGTTACTTGCCGCTCTCGTAGTGGTCTTGGGATGTGGGTTTGGCTATTCATCGCGACCGTGGAATCCGTGTTTTATACAGGCTCGTATTGAAAACACGGACGTCCTAGTATATCCAATATTTCATATACGTTCTTCTGCTGCAATGTTCTGTGATGAGATCATATTACTGCTTGAGACGAATGCTTATACTATATATATATGCTGATATATAAATATTACTGCTTTCGTTTCTTCTGTGATGCTTAGGAAGCATAAGCCGATGGGATTTTATTAATGAGATTAATAAAAAGAAAAGAAACCTAAAAGATGTCGTAGAATCAAAACTTTATAAAAAGGGTAGCTACAGTTTTGCTTTGCATAGCGGTATATATGATATACCCTGCACCTTATTCGATGAGGAAAGAGCCGAGATCCCTTCACCGGGAGTGACCTCTTTAGCGAAACTGGCAGATGCTACAAACTCGCGGTTTAGTTTTTGACAGCTTCTATAGTCTTGCTTTGCACAGTGGTATATATGATATACCCTGCACCTTATTCGATAGGGAAAGAGTCGAGATCCCTTCACCGGGAGTGACCTCTTTAGCGAAACTAGAAAAGCCTCAAAAACACTCCTTTTCAAAAACACTCGATTCTACGACGATATCAAGTTCATTACGCAATAGGTTTTCTGAAAAACCTGTCGTAGCCCTCCGTCATTTCAGATAAGTCATACTTAGTATTCGTGCTACGTTTGTTGGCCTGTGTCAAGACGTAGTGTGCGGTAGCTAACTAGTATTTATCTGTTTATGCATATGATGCAGATTGGATTATGGTAGTCATGCGACTTTGTTGGCCTGCATCAAGGGTCGTACGGGTGGGTTTAATTCAATCAAGAAATGACGGGTTGAACTTGACTAGCGCACTATGGTTTGTTGGCCTGCGTCAAGGTCATGGGACGCTAGGGGCAAAATATTATCGGGAATTTCATGTGTTGAAACCTCTGTGTAGGACTCTAAAGACTCGTCAATACGCCGGCAGTAGATGATGATCATATCAAACACCCACAAGCCGCAAACGGTCTGCTAAACGTAATGGCCACCAGGGTATTGAGCGATCGGAAGATCGACGAGCAAGCCCGCTCACACTCCTGTGAATCCAACCAGTAACACTTACCGTACAGTCCTGTCTGTTCGTCTGATATGTCGCATATCTCGCCTAGGGGTGGTAAACGTCAGACCCCAGTAGCTTGATAAGTCATGCCGACGTAAGGTCCATAACAATCGTGAAATTGCTGATAACTCTTACCAGTATATCACTGCAACCCTGGCCAGGGATTTCCAGTTATGGCCAGTCGAGCATAGCGCAACATCAACCCCCAATACCGGTGTTAGGTCCACGTTACCTCTCCCTGTACTTTCGGGGTTGCGGAAACGGTAAAACAAAAATTTTTCTAGACTTGGTAACATGGACCGTAAAAGCCGGATCTATGCTAAACAACACACTAGCATCCTAACTAAAGATTTATCTACTCGGTTAGGGGTTATACCACAACTTGAACTCCTTCTCTTCTTGTTGTTCTTCTCCTTGCTTGCTCCAAGGGTTGATCCGGACTTTGGTCACCTCCGCGGCCTCCTTGAGTCGAAGACGATCCACCCGAGAGATGTACACCGAGCTCCACCTCAAGCCGAGGCAACTAGGGCAAAGTGATTGCTAGTCAAGAAGCCCTAGGATGTGTAGAGGAGATGTATGGATGTGTTTGTTTTTGTGGGATCTTTTTCTCTCAACACATGAGATCAAAAGATGAGATCAAGAGGAGGAAGAAGAAGGAGAAACTTAGCAACCATGGAGCTTTTCTTTTTCTTCTCACTTCAAGAGAGAGAATGAGAAGAGAATAATGAAAAGATTAAGCCAAAAGAAATGAACCATGGTTCCAATAATACACAAAATCATCATTACTAATCCTATCATGATAGAAGTTGATGGCACATTGAATTGACCATTATCATAACACAAGAAATAAAAAGAAAATGAAAGAAGAGTGTGGATCTCTCTTGAAGGTCAATGGTCAACACGGTCAACGGGTCAACAAATTCAAGAGAGATCCAAGTGGTCAAATGGTCAATGCAATTAGCCATCACAAATCTATCACTAAAAGGATTAGTAAACAATGTCTCCGGCTCATAACGGTTTTGACCAAACGAACTGTCAAAACCCTAATGAGTGTGCCACATTACGGTTTTGGCCGAACCAACTGCCAAAACCCTAATGGGGCACCTCCTCCTTCATCGCTCCTCAAAACTAAGCATACACACCCGCATCCGCATTCCGTAGAATGCGAATGCACAGAAGACAAATCAAATCCATCTGTGCAATACTAGGATCTGGCTTAAACCAAAACCCACTAGTGTTGCCTACCAGAACAGCATACGCACACAAGTGCAAGTAAGTGATCGTAGCCCCGCCGTAAAGCCATACGGCCTCTACACGTTTCGCTCAATGCAGGGAAACTCTCTGTGTGGGACTCTAAAGACTCGACACTACGCTGGCAGTGGATTTAACCACAGACCGCAAGCGGCACTAGCTGTACGTAACGGTCCCCAGGTAGATGTCGATAAGAAGTCCGATGAGGTAAACCCATCCGAACTCCTACTGAGCCTGTATGTGACAATATCCATACAGTCCGGTCTGTTCGTCTGATACATCGCATGGCGGGCCTAGGGGGTGGTGAACGTCAGTCCCCTAATAGCGGTACAAGTCGTGTCGGAGTGTAGCCCAGAACACCCTGAGACATCACTGGAAACCTACCAGTATGTCTCGCTTGCCCTGGCCAGGGACTACATGTGTAATGGCTCTCCTAGACACAGCGCGATGTCAACCCCCAATACCGGGAGAGACGAATCATGTCTAACCGTCACTGCCTCCAAGTGCTTCGGGACTGCACCCAACTACTACCTGTTTGCACGACTCAGTAGAGCCGTGGTAGGGTAATAATCAAAGAACAGTGGGAACACACTCAAGGCAAAGTGACAGTGTCAAGTCAGCGGACTAAGCTGTACTCATGTCACCTGGGAACTGATAACTGACGATAGGTATAATACCAACCATCAGTTCCCGACGAGTCCTGTCCAGTGTACTCGTAACCTAACGAGCACCCGCATACTATCTCAAGTACGACGTACTGACGGCTGTGGGACAGACCGTCTCCCGTGCTGGGATGAGAAGAGCATACGCTAGTCTGCTCCGGAGTATCGATGCCCTGTCTCGATAATCCCACGACTAGGGACATGTATAAGGATGTGCTTATGGATTACCCAGCCCCCACGAGTGTGATCGCCATCACAACGCCAGTAATCAAGCAAAGATCCTAAGGGCTCTACTAATGCGTATAGGTGATATAATAAAGAAACACATGTACACATTAAAGCAGAGACAAACCAAGTAGCATACTACTATTTCGAGCAAGATTGTCTATACAACTGTGAATACCCCAAGCTTCCATCAAGTAATATACATACTAGTATGATACAGTAATGGCCTCTAGGGCATATACACTAACAATCTCCCACTTGCACTAAGGCCATGTACTGGCATATCGAAAACCTATTATCTCGATCAGCCGCTCGAACTGAGTCTGGGGCAAGGCCTTCGTGAATGGGTCCGCTGTGTTGTCCTTTGTGTCCACTCTCCGCACCTCGATCTCCTGGCGATCAATGATCTCTCTGATCAGGTGATACCGCCTTAAGATGTGCCTGGATTTCTGATGGGACCTTGGTTCCTTCGCTAAAGCTATAGCCCCATTGTTATCGTAATACAAAGGTATTGGGTCAACAATGGACGGAACCACCTGAAGTTCACTAATGAACTTCTTCATCCAGACCGCCTCTTTTGCGGCATCGCTTGCAGCAATGTATTCAGCCTCCATCGTCGAGTCTGCGACGGTATCCTGTTTGGAACTCCTCCAACATACCGCCCCTCCGTTGAGGGTAAACACAAAACCCGAGACAGACTTGCTGTCATCTTTGTCACTCTGGAAGCTTGAATTGGTAAAGGACTCGACCCTAAGGTCTCCATTACCGTAAACCAGGAACATCTCCTTAGTCCTTCTCAGGTACTTGAGAATGTTCTTCACTGCTGTCCAGTGGTCCTCACCTGGGTCTGACTGATACCTGCTTACCGTGCTCAGCGCGTAAGCTACATCTTGTCTTGTACATAGCATCGCATACATTATAGATCCTACCGCCGAAGCGTAGGGTATAGTGCTCATGCGAACCCTCTCCTCGTCAGTCTTAGGAGACATCTTCTTGGAGAGGGTAATTCCGTGCAATGCGGGTATGTTACCGCGCTTGGAATCCTCCATACTAAATCTCTTTAGTACGGTCTCTATGTACCTGGACTGCGAAAGTCCCAGTAGTCTCTTGGATCTATCTCTATAGATCTTGATCCCCAGAATGTACGAGGCATCACCCAGGTCCTTCATGGAGAACCGTTGTGACAAAAATAGCTTGACCGATTATAGCATAGGAATGTCATTTCCTATCAAAAGAATGGCGTCCACGTACAAGACTAGGAATACGACAGTTTCTCCTACAATCTTCTTATAGACACAGGGTTCATCTTCGTTCTTGATGAAATCAAATTCCTTGATTGCCTCATCAAAACAGATGTTCCAGCTCCGCGATGCCTGCTTTAATCCATAAATGGATTTAAGCAACTTGCACACCTTCCCGCTGCTCCCACTGTCTACGAAACCTTCTGGCTGATCCATGTAAACGCACTCTTCCAAACAACAGTTTAGGAAAGCCGTTTTAACATCCATCTGCCAGATTTCATAGTCATGGAAGGCAGCAATGGCAAGTAGGATCCGAATGGATTTGAGCATAACCACCGGAGAAAAAGTTTCGTCATAGTCCAAACCAGGTCTTTGACGAAAACCTTTTGCAACGAGTCTAGCCTTATAGGTTTCCACCTGCCCATCTACACCAAGTTTCCTTTTGTTGATCCATTTGCATCCAACGGGTTTTACCCCAGGTGGAGCAATATCCAAGGTCCACACTTTATTGGCGTACATGGACTCCATTTCGGATTGCATTGCTTCCTGCCACTTATCAGAGTCCCTACTGATAATGGCCTGCCTGAAACTGGTAGGGTCATCTTCTTCCAAGATGCAATCCTCTCGATCCCCGTCTATGAGAAAACCGTAGTATCTCTCGGGCGGATGAGAAATCCTACCAGATCTGCGGAGTGGCTGAGGTTCATTTGGGGTTATTGAATTCAGTGATTCCTCCAAATTTTCAGTTACATTTTGTGGTCGCTGAATTTCTTCCAGCTCTACCGAACTCCCACTAGTTTCTTTTGCAAGAAACTCCCTTTCTAAAAAGGTAGCGTGGCGAGATACAAACACCTTCTGTTCCTCAGTGTGGTAGAACAGATATCCTAGTGAGTCTTTAGGATATCCCACAAATTTACACAGAACTGACCGTGCCTCTAGCTTGTCCGGTTTCTGTGTTTTCACATAGGCCGGACAACCCCATATCTTAAATCGCTTAAGATACGGATTTCTTCCACTCCATATTTCATATGGAGTCTTAGGCACTGATTTGGATGGAACGTAATTCAATAGGTATGCTGCTGTCTGAAGCGCATGTCCCCAAAATGAAAGAGGCAACTCAGTACTACTCATCATAGAGCGAACCATATCCAATAGGGTACGATTCCTCCGCTCCGATACACCGTTGTGCTGTGGTGTATAAGGAGGAGTAAGCTGAGAGAGAATACCATTCTCTTTTAAGTAATCCAGGAATTCCGTACTTAAGTACTCCCCTCCTCTATCAGACCGGAAGACCGGAGGATCTTGATACTTTTGTCAGTCTGGTTCTCTACTTCCTTTCTGAATTCCTTGAATTTCTCAAAAGCTTCAGATTTGTGTTTCATGAGATACACATATCCGAATCTAGAGAGATCGTCAGTGAATGTGATGAAGTACGAGAACCCACCCCTTGTATGTATAGACATCGGACCACATACATCACTGTGTATGAGTCCCAAGAGCTTTGCTGCCCTCTCTCCATGTCCGGTGAACGGAGATTTGGTCATCTTCCCTTTGAGATAAGACTGACAAGTTTCATAGGATGAAAACTCGAACGTATTCAAGAGTCCATCTTTATGCAACTTACTCAGTCTTTTCTCTCCGATATGACCAAGTCTACAATGCCACAAGTAGGATTCATTCGTATCTGAATTCTTCCTCTTGCGTGTGTTTTGTACATTGAGAACTGTATTCTGATTTAGAACGTAGATACCATTACACAGTGTACCTTCTGCAACCAGTACCTTATGAAGGTAAATGTTCATGATATTTCTATCAAGAACAAAGTTATATCCATCTTTATCGAGTAAAGAAACTGATATGATGTTGCAAACCATGGAAGGTACATAGTAGCAATCGTTCAAAATCATAGTCTTGCCATTTGGCAATACTAGGTGATATTCACCGACGGCTGCCGCATTAACTTGTGCTCCGCTCGCTACTATGAGCGACATATCACCCGGTGCAACTTTCCTACTTTTTCTCAGTCCCTGCAATAAATTACAGATATGAGATCCTGATCCGGTATCAAGTACCCAGGAGGTAGGGCTGACCGTAAAACAGTTCTCAATTACAAGAACACCTGAAGTAGATGCAAAACCATGCTTCTTCTTCAACTGCGTATCCTGGGAATCCATACAATCCCCTTTCCCTTGCTCATACTTATGACTGTTGTCACAAGTTAGAGCCGAACCAACGTTTCCCAGCCCCGAATAAGAATTCGGATCGATCAAGCGATACATTTTATTATCTTGATTAGGGCGTGAAATGGTTGCTACCTGGAGAGAGAGAAAAGAAACACTTAGCGTGCGCTCTTGCAAGTTTAGATTGGTTTTTAATTTATCTAAACAGGATGGCTCCCACTGTCTCTCGAATCCCTCCTCAAACCATAAAGGAAGAATTAGTCGGGATCAATCTCACCGTACAATACTTGCTTAACCGTTCAGCCAGGCCAGTGTCGGTACTTCGAGGGAGGTTTTCCAACGCTTTCGCGAAGTTCCTTAATTAAGTAACCTCTTTTCCCTATGGGCGTAGCCCCGCTAACACCTTTCTAGACACCTACTTGGTTTATAGCATTGATCGTTAAGCGAGAAAGTTCCCGAGGAGTAGCATATACTCACAGTAGGATCGGGATCCAAATATCATCGCGTGACAAAACTGAAGGAATCCTACCAGAATCATCACACTCCAAATGGTATGCAACACTAGCAAGTTTCAGTACTTTTGAAACTCCCGATGTGGTTTTTGCCCCTAGGACCCAAGTGGCCTTAACGGAGTCAACAAATCAAAGAGTCCTAGTCAAGTTCAACCCGTCATTATCTGGATTGCATCAAACCCACCCGCATAACCCTTGACGGAGTCAACAAGGTTATACGACTGTCCTAACCAATCCCATATACCGATACAAACAAGCAGCACTCAGCTACCGTACACTACGCTTTGACGGAGTCAACAAACGCAGCACGAATACTAAGTGTTACTTGTAAGAAATGACGGAGGGCTACGGCTGGGTTTTTGGCGAAAACCCGTTAACGTAATGAACTTGATATCGTTGAAGGAACGTGATACACTTTTTGAAAATATAGTGGCGAAAAACTTTTGCTAAAGAGGTCACTCCCTGTGAAGGGATCTCGGCTCTTTCCTCGTCGAATGAGGTGCAGGATATTCCAAACTGAATACCTCGATGCAAAGCAAGAATTAATCGACTATAGTGAAGTTATTGCCCTGACGCAAACTTTTGTCCAAGGGGTCACTCCCGATGAGGGGATCTCGGCCCTTGCCTCGTCGAATGAGGTGCTGGGCATTCATAACCGAATACCTCGATGCAAAACAAAAGTGAACGTCCTTGCAATAACAGCTTTTTTTGAAAAATTCTTCCAACAACGTCTTTTAGGTTTATTTTCTTGCATTAGTTCTTTTAATGCGTCCTATCATTTAAAACCTACCATTGCAGAAAACAACCAAAATATGACGTACGCTTATGCCATTCGCATTCGCCACGGGGCCCCGTCATCACCCGTTAGGTAACTTAACTAACGACAGAGCGGGGGCTGGGCTAGTGCGGCTGAAAAACATAAGCAACGCCTAAATAGTTATTATATATATAGATATATAGCAATGATAGCCAATCCAGATCACAGATGAACACTTTGGATATACTAGGAACCCGCGATTCGTTCGAGCCTGCAACGAAAAGCGGATTACACGGTCGCGATGAATAGCCAATACCCCACTCAAGACCCCTACGGGTGCGGCAAACTACCCGCCAAGTACCCGAAGCGAAGTAACCTTCCTTAACGCCGTGAGTAGGCCACTCGGCATTTCGAGATACCCGGTAGTTTGTGCACCCCCTCCATGGGTCTATCCTAGGAGCAAAAACAGTAAAAAGAATTATACAATGACAGCTACAACCCCGACCCGGTTGTGCGGCCATACAAATAATATTACATCAATTTACAAATTTATTACATGAATGAAAGAAAAAGAAACTCTCATCTCACATCCACCCCGGCTATTCATCCGCGACAATCCAACGAGTTCATATACACATACCATCAATAACACAGATCACAGATATGTATAACCCCCACTAATCGACGTATAGCGATTAGTAGACGTTCAATACACATATAACATTACAGATATAACCATTAGCCAAAGTCTACAGAACATCGACCAAAAAATACGGATTTTTAAGCCCCAAAAACAAATTTTGCTTTCTGGAAAATCTGGGCAGAAAAGTCATATTGTAAAAAGCCCAAAATACCCATCTAAGAAAACTGCAGAAAAGAAAATCGCCAACCGAGTTAAATCGGCGGCGGTTCCGCGGCATAAGCAAGCTTATGCCGCGGAACCGCGGCGCTTTAACCGAGTTAGGTGATCATTTTTCTTCAGTATTCTATAAAAAGCCTGAGCCAATTTTTAGTGTATGATTTATTAATTTTGGAACAGTTCTAAAAATCGGCAGAAACTTCAAATTTCCGGGGTGTTTTGCGGTTTTTCGTCCGGTCGAAATTCTAAATACTTTGCTAACATGCTAAGGTGTGTTTAGTTAGGCTCTGATACCACTGTTAGGTCCACGTTACCTCTCCCGGTACTTTCGGGGTTGCGGAAACGGTAAAACAAAAAATTTTCTAGACTTGGTAACATGGACCGTAAAAGCCGGATCTATGCTAAACAACACACTAGCATCCTAACTAGAGATTTATCTACTCGGTTAGGGGTTATACCACAACTTGAACTCCTTCTCTTCTTGTTGTTCTTCTCCTTGCTTGCTCCAAGGGTTGATCCGGACTTTGGTCACCTCCGCGGCCTCCTTGAGTCGAAGACGATCCACCCGAGAGATGTACACCGAGCTCCACCTCAAGCCGAGGCAACTAGGGCAAAGTGATTGCTAGTCAAGAAGCCCTAGGATGTGTAGAGGAGATGTATAGATGTGTTTGTCTTTGTGGGATCTTTTTCTCTCAACACATGAGATCAAAAGATGAGATCAAGAGGAGGAAGAAGAAGGAGAAACTTAGCAACCATGGAGCTTTTCTTTTTCTTCTCACTTCAAGAGAGAGAATGAGAAGAGAATAATGAAAAGATTAAGCCAAAAGAAATGAACCATGGTTCCAATAATATACAAAATCATCATTACTAATCCTATCATGATAGAAGTTGATGGCACATTGAATTGACCATTATCATAACACAAGAAAAAAAAAGAAAATGAAAGAAGAGTGTGGATCTCTCTTGAAGGTCAATGGTCAACACGGTCAACGGGTCAACAAAGTCAAGAGAGATCCAAGTGGTCAAATGGTCAATGCAATTAGCCATCACAAATCTATCACTAAAAGGATTAGTAAACAATGTCTCCGGCTCATAACGGTTTTGACCAAACGAACTGTCAAAACCCTAATGAGTGTGCCACATTACGGTTTTGGCCGAACCAACTGCCAAAACCCTAATGGGGCACCTCCTCCTTCATCGCTCCTCAAAACTGTGCATACACACCCGCATCCGCATTCCGTAGAATACAAATGCACAGAAGACAAATCAAATCCATCTGTGCAATACTAGGATCTGGCTTAAACCAAAGCCCACTAGTGTTGCCTGCCAGAACAGCATATGCACACAAGTGCACGTAAGTGATCGTAGCCCCGCCGTAAAGCCATACGGCCTCTACACGTTTCGCTCAATGCAGGGAAACTCTCTGTGTGGGACTCTAAAGACTCGACACTACGCTCGCAGTGGATTTAACCACAGACCGCAAGCGGCACTAGCTGTACGTAACGGTCCCCAGGTAGATGTCGATAAGAAGGCCGATGAGGTAAACCCATCCGAACTCCTACTGAGCCTGTATGTGACAATCTCCGTACAGTCCGGTCTGTTCGTCTGATACATCAAATGGCGGGCCTAGGGGGGTGGTGAACGTCAGTCCCCTAATAGCGGTACAAGTCGTGTCGGAGTGTAGCCCAGAACACCCTGAGACATCACTGGAAACCTACCAGTATGTCTCACTTGCCCTGGCCAGGGACTACATGTGTAATGGCTCTCCTAGACACAGCGCGATGTCAACCCCCAATACCGGGAGAGACGAATCATGTCTAACCGTCACTTCCTCTAAGTGCTTCGGGACTGCACCCAACTACTACCTGTTTGCACGACTCAGTAGAGCCGTGGTAGGGTAGTAATCAAAGAACAGTGGGAACACACTCGAGGCGAAGTGACAGTGTCAAGTCAGCGGACTAAGCTGTACTCATGTCACCTGGGAACTGATAACTGACGATAGGTATAATACCAACCATCAGTTCCCGACGAGTCCTGTCCAGTGTACTCGTAACCTAACGAGCACCCGCATACTATCTCAAGTACGACGTACTGACGGCTGTGGGACAGACCGTCTCCCGTGCTGGGATGAGAAGCGCATACGCTAGTCTACTCCGGAGTATCGATGCCCTGTCTCGATAATCCCACGACTAGGGACGTATATAAGGATGTGCTTGTGGATTATCCAGCCCCCACGAGTGTGATCGCCATCACAACGCCGGTAATCAAGCAAAGATCCTAAGGGCTCTACTAATGCGTATAGGTGATATAATAAAGAAACACATGTACACATTAAAGCAGAGACAAACCAAGTAGCATACTACTATTTCGAGCAAGATTGTCTATACAACTGTGAATATCCCAAGCTTCCATCATGTAATATACATACTAGTATGATACGGTAATGGCCTCTAGGGCATATACACTAACAACCGGGAGAGACGAATCCCCTCCTATCGCTCATTGCCTCCATGTGAATCGGGACTGTATCCAAAAACCACCTGTTTGCACGACTCAGTAGAGCCATGGTAAGGTGGAAATCAAATCACAGTGGGAGACGCACAAGACTCTATGACGATCTCGGGTCAACAGACTAAGTTGTACCAGTGTCACCAGAGAACTGCCATCTGACGTGAGGTATAATACCATCTGGGAGTTCTCGGCGAGTCCGTTCAGTGTACCCAGTCTCCACTGAGCACCCGTATACCATCTCCGATGTCAAACACCAATGGATATGGGATCATCCATCGCCCATCACATGGGTCGAGAAGATATACGCTAGTCTACTCTGGAATATCGATGCCCCGTCTCGATATTCTCACGACTAGGAACATTGAAGGATGTACTCATGGACTACCCAGGCCCCTCTAATATGATCTGCATCATAGTCCTGGAAGTCGAGTACACATCCTAAGGGCTTTATCAACATGTAACAGAGAGACAGAAAGTATACATGTTAAGATAAAGAGCAACCAGATAGCGTACTATCATGTCGAGCAAGAAAGTCCTACCTATATATGTCCCAGCATCCACTACAATATACATCCAATGTACAGTAATGGCCTCTAGGGCATACATATAACTAACAATCTCCCACTTGCACTAGGGTCATCTGTAGCAGTAGTTGCAGTATCACATACTCAACCATCCCATATAAGTCTCTCTCTGGGAAAAAGCCTTTGTGAGTGGATCCTCCGTGTTGTCCTCTAAGTCTACTCTCCTAACCTCGATCACCCTGGAGATCATCTATCTCCATGATCAGGTGATACTGTCTCAGAATATGTCTGGGTCACTGATGGGACCAGGGTTCACGGGCTAAAGCCATACTTCCATTGTCACACAATGGTAGGAACCTAGTTCATCTTATGAATCAATATACACCCAAACTTCCTCTTTGGTAGTATCTTTAATAGCGATGTTACCAGCCTTTATCGTCTAGGTTGCCACGGTATCTAGCTTGGAACTCTTCCAACATACCGTCCCTTCACTGAGGGTAAAGATAATGCATGCGACTGACATTCAGTCGTCCTTATCACCCTGGAACCTTTCCATTGATTCTCCCCAGGATCGATTGATACTATCTTACTATAGCTAGTGAGAATCCTAACATCCATTTAGATCTATCTCATAGACCCAAATCCCAGGATTTAGGAGGTATCATCTTTATCCTATATGGAGAATCCATGTGATAAGCGGAGATTGACCGTGCGTAGCATAGGAAACTCTTTTCTTATCAAGAGTATGTTGTCCACGTACAATACGAGGATAACCACCTTACTCTCTACTACCTTTTTGTATATACAAGGTTCATCTACCATTTTGATGAAGTCAAACACTTTGACTACCACATCAAAACAGACGTTCCAACTCCGCGATGCCTGCTTTATCACATAAAACATCTTGCACACGTTTCCGCTGCTCCCACTGTCTACGAAGCCCTCTGACTGTGTACTTATAGACTCTATTTTCTGAAACATCATTTTAGAAAAGCAGTCATGACACCTAACCGCCAGATATCGTAGTCATGGTATGTAGCCGTGGCAAGTAGGATCCGGATGGACTTAAGCATAGCCACTGGAAAAAAGTTTCATCATTATCCACGCCTGGTCGATGACGAAAACCTTTAACAAGTCTAGCTTTGAAAGTCTCAAATTTTCCATCTACACCAAGTAATCTTCTCAAGATATACTTGCCCCTGATGGGGATTTAACCCTTCAGATATAGCAACCAAAGTCCATACTTTGTTGGTGTACATGGATTCCATCTAAGATCGCCAAGCATCCAACCATTCTTACAGAGTCTCACTCCTGATGGCCAGCCCGAAACTAGTTAGGTCATCATCTCATGATGCAATCCTCGCTCCCACTGTCATCGAGAAACCAAAGTATCTCTCAGGCGGATGAGGAACCCTGCTAGATCGGCGGAGAGGCTGAGGTTCGTTGGGGATTATTGAATCCTTTGGTTCTGTCAAATCATCAGCTGCAGTTTGTATAGCTGGAACCTTTCCAGTTCTACAGAACTGACCTTGCCTCGATCTTGTCCGGATTTTGCTTTTGACATAGGCCGGACAATCCTAAATCTTAACTTATTTAAGAGATAGTCTCTTCCCATACCATATCTTATATGGAGTGGTAGGCACTGATTTGATTCGAATCCAATTCAATAGGTATGCAACTTCTCAAGTGCACAACCCCCAAAAGGAAATAGGTAACTCAGTAGTACTCATCATAGAGCATACCATATCTAATATGGTGCGGTTGCTCCGCCCCGATACACCGTTGTGCTGTGGTATATTCAGAAGAGTAATACGGAGAGAGAATCTCATTCTCCTTTAGAACAATCCAGGAATTCTATGCACAAGTATTCTCCTCCCTGATCACATCAAAGGACATAATACTTATACCCGTATTGATTCCCTACTTCTAGCTTATATTCTGTGAATATCTCAAAAGGTTCGGACTTGTGTTTCAACAGGAACATATGTCTGAATCTTGATAGATCATCAGAGAACGTAATGAAGTATAAAGAACCGGTCCTGGCATGTGTAGACAGGAGACCTTACATACATCATCATGTATCAGTCCCAAGAGTTCACTAACTCTTTCTCTGTTTCCAATAAACAGAGCTATGGTCATCATATCTTTGTGACATGACTGGCAAGTTTCAGAAGATGTAAATTCAAACTGATTTAAATATGCATCTAAAATGTAACTTCAGCCAGTCGGGTCGCATTGATATGACCTAGTCTACAATGCCTCAAGAAGGAATCGTTCATTTCTGAACTCTTCCTCTTGTGTGTGTTCTGTATACTAGGAACTGTAGTTTGATTTAGAACATCAATGCTTTTAGATAACGTGCCTGAACCGATCAACTTTTGATATAGGAAATGTACAAAACATTATCCAACAATACAAAATTTTATCATTTCTTTACTTATAAAGAGACTGATATGATTTTGTATATCAGGTTCGGTATCTAATAACATTCGTTCAGAATCAATGTACTGGTAATACAGGGTGACAGTGACCAACAGACTTGGCTGCAACACTTGCCTCGTTTTCTGTCTCATGAAACTTATCATCCGTTCTCAGTTCTCTGCCTTCATGTAGCCCTATGTAACAGATTACATATCTGGGATCCTGATCCGGTATCAGATACCCAGGATGCAGAGGATACTGAGAAACAATTCTGTATAATGAACACACCCGAAGGAGATGCATCATATGCACTTTCTTCGTTTGGACAGCATAGGAATTCTGGTTTTCCCCTATTTCCTGCTCTGTCTTATAACAATTATAAGTTGGAGCGGGACCAACGTTCCCAGCTCAGTGTAACAAGTGGGTTCAGTCAATACATCCATATTATTATCTTGATTAAGGCGTGATATGGTCGCTACCTGGAGAGAGAGAGAAGAAAACACTCTGCGTGCGCTCTTGTAAGATTAGATTGGTTATTTATTTTATCTAATCAGGATGGCTCCCACTGTTTTTATCAAATCTTCTTTCAAACCCTAAAAGGAAAGACTAGCCGGGATTAATTACACTCTACAAGTTCGCCAATCTTTCAGCCAGGCCAGTGTCGGTACTTTGAGGGAGGTTCCCCGTGCTTTCGCACGGACCTAATTACAGTAAACCTCGTTTTCCCATAGGCGTAACCCCGTTGACACCTTTCTAGACACCTACTTGATCGGCTAATTGTAAAGTGCAAAACTCTCCCAGGAGTAACAATTACTCGCAGTGGGTATCGGGATCCAACTATCACATAGAAGGTATGCAATCTCATTGCAAATTTCAACACTTGAAACTCCCGATAAAGATTTTTACCCCTAGCACTTATGACCTTAACTATGGTCAACAAATCATAAGTACTAGTCAAGTTCTACCCGTCATTTCGTGATTAATTAGACCCACCCACATGACCCTTAACTAAGGTCAACAAAGTCACGCGACTGTCCTAACTAATCGCATCATATGCGGTGTAGGAAGACATCACTTAGCTACCGTACACTGTGCCTTGACTATGGTCAATAAACACAGCATGAATACTAAGTACTCTACTTCCTAAAATGACGGAGGGTTGCGAATGGTTTTTATGAAAACCTTTAACGCTTTGAACTTGATCTCGTTGCAGAATCAAATGGTTTTTAAATGGAATGTTTTTGAAGCTTTTCTAGTTTTGCTAAAGGTGTCACTCCCGGTGAAGGGATCGTCGGCTCTTTCCTCGTCGAATAAAGTGCGGGATATATCATATATATCACTGTGCAAAGCAGAAACTATAGAAGTAATCAAAAGACAAACCGAGTGTGTAGCATCTGCCAGTTACTGCTAAAGGAGTCACTCCCGGTGAAGGGATCTCGGTCCTTTCCTCATCGAATAAGGTGCAGGATGTTCTACAAGGAACACCGCGATGCAAAGCAAGAACTGTAGCTACCTGTTTTTATTTTGAAATTCGATTCCACAACATCAATTAGGTTTATTTTCTTTCATTAATCTCATTAATGAATATCCCATCATTTAAGTCCACCTAAATATCACAGATAAATATAACGTACGCTTATGCCATCCGTATTCGCCTCGATGTCCCGTCTGCACCGTTAGGTTAGGTAACTAACGCTAGAGCGAGGCAGGGCTAGTGCAGGTGTAAAACATAAGCAACGTCTATATAATATATCATAAATACTATATAATATATCTATCTGAACAAATCACATGATCACATCACAGATAACGCAGCAGAATGTATCATATGAAATATTGGATATACTAAGACGTCCGTGTTTTCAATACGAGCCAGTATAAAAAACGGATTCCACGGTCGTGATGAATAGCCAATCCCACACTCCTAGACCCCTACGAGAGCGGCAAGCAGCCTAACCAATTCTAGGGTTAGGAGACCCGGACTCGACTCCTCGAGTTGGTCTCCCACTGGACCCCAGAACCCGGTTACTTGTGCTCCCCTCCTTGGGTCTATTCTAATGCGGAAAAGTAAATAATATACATCAACGGTGACATCTTCCGCAACCTGGAAGTGCCCCAATAAAAGAATATTACATACAAGGTTTTACATGAATGAAAATGAAAAACACTCATCTCACATAAAAAAAACCCCGGCTATTCGAACACGACGATCCAATATAACATATCCAGCAACACATAACATCACATGTCATCAACGTGAGTAAGTATGCATACACCGATTGTTGTCGACATATAGCAACGACAATCGGCAATACCATTACATACTACACTTACGGTCACAGAAAAGAAACTGTAAAACTACAACAGTTGGAATCCGCAAAATCTTTAGACATCGCCTGCCTAGCCAAATGAATTCCTTAGACATCGCATGCCTAACAATTATAAACCCCGCATTTTAGTCTCATTATCGAAAACTCTTTTCAATATCAAGTCGGGCAATTCAACAGGATTCCCGACATTCTGATCGAATGCTCGTCGCAAACTTTAGTAGGCGGCCGCACCCCCGACGCCGTCGACTAAGTGCACCAAGGCGAAACACCGCTGCCGCGAGCACCCGAACGGATGCTTTCGGCGACGAGGTTCTCCTACAGTCACTTGGTCGAGTCTAAGGGGTGTAGCTGTCTATTAAGTTTACCCGGCGAGTATCCGTGTACGCTACGTGATTGCGATGGACTTTTGATCGCATCAAAATTCCGTGGCAACCGATCAAGTGAGACTAAAGTGCTATGTTTATAACATTCATATCAGTTATCTCATAACTACTTGTGAATTCCAATTATTGTATCCCATTCCAGATAAATAGAAAATGTTAAACTTTCCGATCGAACAATCGAACACCCAAGTTTTCCCGAAACAGCTCAACACATGAAATAAGTTCAAAAACATTCACTTCATGTCTCAGTACCAACGGTCCAGCCGTAGAAGGGTTAAGCCAACGCCTCACATGTGGCACGCCGTACTGCCCCAAACCCTAAGGTTCAAAGGGCAGTTCAACACGGTCACATAATCGAGTTAAGGTTTGTTGTCTTCTAGAGGGACCATCGCGTTACTTGCACTACTTAGAACGTCATTAAACTACGGAAAGATCCAACACTTGGAAATTTCCCGACAGGGGAAAAGGTGGGTATTTATATCCGGTCGAACTTTTTAACATATTCAAAAATTACCCGGAAAGACACATAGACAAAGTCTGATAATCCGATCGAATCTACGAACTCCCAATGCAACCCAGAAAACTCAACTCTTGAGTAAGATTTAAAAATTCCCAGAAAATACAGCACCAAAATATAGGAATTACTGTGCAAAAACCAATTGAAGAAGAGACAAAATGGCCGCGGAACCGCCGCATTAGCCATGCTAATGCCGCGGTTCCGCCGCGATTTTATGGAATCATGAGTACGGACTTCACAGTAATTCTTAGAAACTCCTGCTGATTTTTCTGCATATTTTTAATTCTCAAAAAACCCCGATTTCAAAAAATGTACAGAGAGCAATTTTGCATTAGGGTTTCAGTTCGATCGGACTTCTAACCCCGTCTACGCATCGCCTAAGGCTCTAGCTAGGCTCTGATACCACTGTAGGGTTCCTGGACACACCCATGAGGTTCTACAAGTGATCAAATATGGCCAATTCAAATTTTTTATGTGCCTACAAACCCTAATACGGATCGTTAACTAGATGTATAGGCGATGCAATGCAAGTAAACAACTTTAACTAAAGGAAAGGGGCTACAACCTTTGTAGATCCGGTCCTCCACCTCTCTAGCTCCGTGATGACGTCCCTCCGCTGTACCCATCGGAATCCTAGACTCTCGCGGTGGTCTCATCGGAGAAAAGATCGGGCTAGGTCGTCGACTTCGATGCCGAAGATGATCTACGTCGAGGCAACTCAAGATCAAACTCCAACTTCACCAAGTCATGAAACTTGTGAAGAAAATACCCTATACTACTTGGCAAGTGGTAGAGGATGAAGAAATAGGAAGTGGGTTCACTTTAGAATTGGATTTCTCACTCTTTTTCTCAAGTTGCCATTAAAGGTTGCAAGCTTTCTTCTTTGTTGAAGAAGAAAAAGATGAAGAAAGAATATGATAAGTATTTTTGAAAATAGAAAATAAGATGATACTTATCATATTTTCAACCATGGTTAAATGTAGAGATTAAAATAGGGTTAGGTTGAATGGTTAGGGTTAAGGCAAATGACAAACTAGCTAGACTTTTCAAAGATTCAAGAAGCTTCAACTAGCAAACAAAGAAAGCCACCATGATTTATTTTGCCCAAAAATAAATAAAAAGAATAAATAAATAAGTAAATCAAAACCCTGACCATTAACATAACCATGGTTTAATCATACACACCCAAGTTTGCATGTATCATCAAACATGATACAAACAAGTGTACAAAAGTATATCACATATACAATGTGCACTTCAAGTGAGAAAATCCATTTAAAGTGAACAAATACTAGTTAATGCAAAGTAATATATCAAATATATAATTATGCATTAAATCATTAAATCAATACTTGATTTAATGATCCGGTCATATCGCATATAACCGACTAGTATCCAATGTATCGACTTATCGAATCAATCTTCGATTCGATAACTAGGTTATATCGCATACAACCAATCGATACATTCATCGCGAGAATAGAATACGGTATCACATACACGCATTATTCTCGGTCCTGCATATATCTCATATGCGCTCCTATTTCGTTTCGCTTGAGCCAGGAAACCTCTGTGTAGGACTCTAAAGACTCGTCAATACGCCGGCAGTAGATGATGATCATATCAAACACCCACAAGCCGCAAACGGTCTGCTAAACGTAATGGCCACCCGGGTATTGAGCGATCGGAAGATCGACGAGCAAGCCCGCTCACACTCCTGTGAATCCAACCAGTAACACTTACCGTACAGTCCGGTCTGTTCGTCTGATATGTCGCATATCTCGCCTAGGGGTGGTAAACGTCAGACCCCAGTAGCTTAATAAGTCATGCCGACGTAAGGTCCATAACAATCGTTAAACTACTGATAACTTTTACCAGTATATCACTGCAACCCTGGCCAGGGATTTCCAGTTATGGCCAGTCGAGCATAGCGCAACATCAACCCCCAATACCGGGAGAGACAAATCCCCTCCTATCGCTCATTGCCTCCATGTGAATCGGGACTGTACCCAAAAACCACCTGTTTGCACGACTCAGTAGAGCCGTGGTAGGGTGGAAATCAAAGCACAGTAGGAGACACACAAGACTCTATGACGATCTCGGGTCAACAGACTAAGCTGTACCAGTGTCACCAGAGAACTGCCATCTGACGTGAGGTATAATACCATCTGGGAGTTCTCGGCGAGTCCGTTCAGTGTACCCAGTCTCCACTGAGCACCCGCATACCATCTCCGATGTCAAACACCAATGGATATGGGATCATCCATCGCCCATCACATGGGTCGAGAAGATATACGCTAGTCTCCTCTGGAATATCGATGCCCCGTCTCGATATTCCTACGACTAGGAACATTGAAGGATGTACTCATGGACTACCCAGGCCCCACTAGTATGATCTGCATCATAGTCCTGGAAGTCGAGGATACATCCTAAGGGCTTTATCAACATGTAACAGAGAGACAGAAAGTATACATGTTAAGATAAAGAGCAACCAGATAGCGTACTATCATGTCGAGCAAGAAAGTCCTACCTATATATGTCCCAGCATCCACTGCAATATACATCCAATGTATAGTAATGGCCCTTAGGGCATACATATAACTAACAGATCCCACATATGTAAATTGTTACATGGGCTACGGAAAGGTAGAGAACTGGGAAAAGGTGATCATTCCGTTCAAGTAGGAAACGGTGCAAGTATTGCGGCCAAAGCAGTTGGCGAATATCACCTAGTATTACCAAGTCGTAATACACTAATTCTGAATGAGTGCTATTATATACCGAACATGATGTGCAACATTATATCAGTTTCTTTATTAAGTAAAGAAGGATATAATTTTGTAGTAAAGAATAATATTATGAACATATTCCTAGATCAAAAGTTGATTCCATCAGGCACGTTACATAATGGCATATTCATTCTAAATCAAAATACAGTCCTCAATATACAAAACACACACAAGAGGAAGAGTTCAGAAATAAACGAATCCTTCTTGTGGCATTGTAGACTTGGTCATATCAATGCAACACGACTGGATAAGTTACATAAGGATGGATATTTGAATCCGTTCGAATTATCATCTTATGATACTTGCCATTCATGTCTCAAAGGAAAAATGACCAAAGCTCCGTTTAGTGGACACGGAGAAAGAGTTACGGAACTCTTAGGACTGGTACATAGTGATGTATGTGGTCCCATGTCTATGCATGCCAGGAACGGTTCTTCCTACTTCATTATATTCACTGACGATCTCTCTAGATTCGGACATGTGTTCCTGATGAAACACAAGTCTGAAGCTTTTGAGAAATTCAGAGAATATAAGCACGCAGTAGAGAATCAAACGGGCAAAAGTATTAAGATTCTTCGATCTGATCGAAGAGGTGAATACTTAAGCAATAAGTTCCTAGATTATCTAAAAGAGAATGGGATTCTCTCTCAGCTTACCCCTCCTTATACACCACAGCACAACGGTGTATCGGAACGGAGGAATCGCACCCTATTAGATATGGTGCGCTCTATGATGAGCGAGGCTGAGTTGCCTATTTCCTTCTGGGGATATGCACTGGAAACAGCTGCAGACCTATTGAATATGGTTCCCACCAAATTTGTGCCAACCACTCCATATGAGATATGGAAAGGAAAGAGACCATATCTTAATTATGTTAGGATATGGGGTTATCCGGCATATGTGAAAACACAAAATCCGGACAAGCTCGGCGCAAGGTCTATTCTGTGCAAGTTTATTGGATATCCCAAACATTCGCGCGAGTATATCTTCTACCACACCGAAGAACAAAAGGTGTTTGTTTCTCGGCACGCCACCTTTTTAGAAAAGGAATTTCTTGCAAAGGAGATTAGTGGCTCTGAGGTAGAACTGGAAGAAGTTCCAGCAACACAAACTATGACAGATGATTTAGTGGAACCAGAGGATTCAGTAGTACCCGACGAACCCCAGCCTCTCCGCCGATCTAGCAGGGTTTCTCATCTACCTGAGAGATACTACGGTTTTCTCATTGATGGTGGAAGTGAGGATTGCATCATGGAAGATGATGACCTAACTAGTTTCGAGCAGGCCATCACGAGTGGTGACTCTGTGAAATGGCTGGATGCAATGCGATCTGAGATGGAATCTATGTACACCAATAAAGTATGGATTTTGGAAAATGCTCCTAAAGGGGTAAAACCCAATGGGAGCAAGTGGATTTTAAAAAAGAAATTTGGTGTAGATGGAAAAGTTGAGACTTTCAAAGCTAGACTTGTTGCAAAGGATTTCGTCAACGACCAGGTGTGGATTATGATGAAACCTTTTCTCCAGTGGCTATGCTTAAGTCCATCCGGATCTTACTTGCCATTGTTGCATACCATGACTACGAAATCTGGCAAATGGATGTTAAGACCGCCTTTCTAAATGGTGATTTAGAAGAGTGCGTGTACATGCTCAGCTAGAGGGCTTTGTAGATAGTGGGAGCAGCGGAAAGGTGTGCAAGCTGCTTAAATCCATTTATGGGTTAAAGAAAGCATCGCGGAGTTGGAACATCTGTTTTGATGTTGTAGTTAAAGAGTTTGACTTCATCAAAAATATAGATGAACCTTGTATCTATAAGAAGGTAGCAGAGAGTAAGGTTGTCTTTCTCGTATTGTACGTGGATGACATACTCTTGATAGAAGATGACATACTCTTGATAGGAAATGACATTCCTATGCTGCAATCAGTCAAGCTCTTCTTATCACAAAGATTCTCAATGAAAGATTTAGGTTTTACCTCCTGCATATTGGGAATCATGATCTATAGAGATAGATCTAAACGGATATTGAGATTGTCCCAATCTAGGTACATTGACACCATATTAAAAAGGTTTAGTATGGAAGAATCCAAGCGTGGGAACCAACCCACGATCTCTGGACTCACTCTCTCCAAAGAGATGTCTCCCAAGACTGATTTGGAGAGAGCTCGCGTGCAAGGGATACCTTATGCTTCGGCAGTAGGCTCTATCATGTATGCGATGCTATGTACCAGACCCGATGTAGCATACTCACTAAGTGTAGTGAGTCGGTATCAAGAAGATCCTGGAGAGAGTCACTGGACAGCTGTGAAGAACATTCTCAAGTACTTACGAAGGACTAGAGACATGTTCTTGGTGTATGGTAATGGAGAACTCCGGGTGGAGTCCTTTACCGATTCCAGCTTCCAAAGTGATAAGGACGACTCTAAGTCGCACTCGGGATTTGTCTTTACCCTCAATGGAGGGGCGGTATGTTGGAAGAGTTCCAAACAGGATATCGTTGCAGACTCGACGATGGAGGCTGAATACATCGCTGCCAAAGAGGCTGTCTGGATAAAGAAGTTCATTAGTGAACTTGGTGTGGTTCCATCCATTGAGCATCCAATACCTCTGTATTGCGATAACAATGGAGCTGTGGCTTTGGCCAAGAAACCCAGGTCCCATCAGAAGTCCAGACATATTCTGAGGCGGTATCACCTGATCAGGGAGATAGTTGATCGCCGGGAGATCGAGGTCAGGAGAGTAGATACGAAGGACAACACTGCGGATCCATTCACGAAGGCCATTCCCCAGATACAGTTTGAGAGATTATTCGGGATGCTAGGTATGAGATGCTACAGCAGCTGGCCTTAGTGCAAGTGGGAGATTGTTAGTTATGTATATGCCCTAGAGGCCATTGTTGTACATATGATGTATATTATGATGGATGCTTGGATATATACAGAGAGGACTTTCTTGCTCATCATGATAGTAAGCTATTTGGTTTCACTTTATCTTAACATGTTGACTTGTACTGGTTTACTGTCTTACTCTCACATGTTGATAAAGCCCTTAGGATCTGTACTCGACTACTGGGACTATGATGAGATCATACTAGTAGGGCCACGGTAGTCAATGAGTACATCCTATAACTATTTCTAGTCGAGGGTATATCGAGACAGGGCATCGATACACCAGAGTAGACTAGCGTATACGCATCTTGACTCATATGATGGGTGATGGATGATCCCATATCCATCGGTGTTTGACATCAAGGATGGTGTACGGGTGCTCAGTGGAGACTGGGTACACTGGACGGACTTGCTGAGAACTCCCAGATGGTGATATACCACACGTCAGATGGCAGTTCTCCGGTGACACTGGTACAGGGTAGTCTGTAGACCCGAGATCGTCATAGAGTCTTGTGTGATTCCTACTGTGCTTTGATTTCCACCATACCACGTCCAAGAGGGCGTGTAAAATGGTGGCTTTTGGGTACAGTCCCAAATCACATGGAGACAATGAGCGATAGGAGGGGATTCGTCTCTCCCGGTATAGGGAGTTGATGTTGTGTTGTGTTCGATTGGCTATAACTGGAAGTCTCTGGCTAGGGCTGATATAAATATATATTGGTAAGTGTTACCAGTAGTTTCTCGACATGTTATGAGCCTCACATCGACACGACTTATCGGTTACTGGGGTCTGACGTATACCACCCCTAGACTTGATATGCGACATATCAGACGAACAGACCGGACTGTACGGGAGTGTTACTGATTGGATTCACAGGAGAACGTACAGGCTAGCTTATTGATCTTCTGATCGCTCAATACCTGGGTGGCTGTTACGTTTAGCTGACCGCTTGCAGCTTGTGGGTGTTTGATATGATCATCACCTGCTACCGGCAAATTGACGATTCTTTAGAGTCCTACACAGAGGTTTCTTGGCTCAGGCAAAACGGAGTAGAGGCATATATGTGATATGTGCAGGACCGAGGATAATGCGATATGAGATACCGTATTATATTCTCGCGATATTTAGATATGAACCGGATCATCGGATCAAGTGTTGATTCGATGAATCGGTACATGAGATATTAGTCGGTTATATTCGATATAGCCGGATTGTCGGATCAAGTGTTGATTCGATGATTTAATGTATAATAATATATATGATATATTGTATTACATTATCTAATATTGGCTCGCTTTATTATTTCATTTTCTCACCGGATTAATACATTGATATATATGCGATATATGTTAATTGTATTATTTTCTTTTGTTGCAAATATATAATATATATGTGATGTATATTATTGTGACATGATATGGTTGATAATAGAACATGTTTAGTAGAGGTTAAGCAAGGTTAGGGTTTGATTAGGGTTAGTTTCTTCTTGCACCATCTAGAAGCTTTCCTTTTGTCAAGTGTAAGATATTATGTTTGATATTATCTTATGACTCATTATTTAGCCTAACCAAACCCTAGCCCTAGTTTATTCTCTACAAAGGTTAACCCTCTCATCCTTGACCATGGTTCTATGATCAATCATATATTCTTATCTACTATTCATCACAAAAGGATTACTCTCATTATCTATCATCTTCTTCTCTCTTTAGCTTTGAAAAGGCTTACTAGTTATTTCTTTTGTGATGATTTCTTATGAGAAAATGATATAAAAAGAAAGCATAAATACTACTCCATCATCCTCATCTAATCTAGCCCATTAGATAGGGTGTTCACCTCATTAGAGTGAGAGAGCTTGAGTTATAGCAACTTCGACGTAGATCATCGGAGAAGCGGAACACTATAAGCTAGCATGGATCGTTCGAGTTGTGGAGCCTCTCTTAAGTCCGGGAGATCGTGGATCGCGGTAAAGGGACTTCTACTCGGAGCTTGTGAAGCGAAGGAGCGGACTACAAAGGTTGTAATCCCTCACACTTAGTAGTAAAGATGTTTACTTGCATGTTAAACCCTAATAATCTAGCAAAGATCCCGGTTTTGGGTTGTTCAGCAAGTCTAAAATTTTATTCGGGCATGTTTGATGCCTTATGAACCTTCATAAGAGTGCCTAGGAACCCTACACTCTTCACTTAGTTAGTTTTCTTCTTTCTTTTGTTTTTGTAACCCTAATCTCTAGTTCGATTCTTGTTTGTAGATTGTGCCCTCTCGATTTTTCAAAATTGTTTACTTGCTCTTGTTAAAACCCTAGTAGAGGTGTTAGGATCTATTTTCATGATATCAAAGCCAAACTAGAGTCTTAGGAGTAGTTTAGACAAAGTTAAAGTGTTCGATCGACGTTTTAAATCCGACGATTTGCTAGTTTCTATCCATTTTTTCAAACTTCGACTTTTTTCAAATTATAAATGCTCAGAAAATCATGCAGGGTTTTCTAAGGCTCCACAAGAAAACGGAGCCCCTAAGGCTCCTAAGTGGCCATGGATCCACCGCCTAAGCAATGCTTTAGCCGCGGAACCGCCGCCAACTTAGGGCTTCAGAACTCCATTTTTCTTGTGCTGCTTCGGTATGTGATTTTGGACTTTCTGGGTAATTTTTTTGAGGTTCAAGTGGTTAAGATCTCCGCTAATTGTTGTTGTTTAGAATGTCGATCGAAATGTTAACATCGTCAATGTTTTGATTATATGTTGCAATTTTTAGAATCCACAATTAATTAGTCTTGCGAAAACTAGTTATCGATTTATAAATCTCACGTTTTTTTCTCACTTGATGGATTACCACGGAGTTTAGATTTGGATCGAAACTCCGTCGTAATCTCGTATCGTACATGAAAATTCTTCAGGATATACTAGTGAAGAACCACTCCCCATAGCCCCGACAAAGTAACCATGGAAAAACCTCATGGCCAAGAGCATCCACTCGGGTGCTCGCGACCACGGTGTCCCGTCCAAGGCCACTTCGTCGACGGCTACTGGGGGTGCGGCTATCCACTAACATGCCCGACGAATTTTCAATCTTTTCACCGGGAATCTTGTTGAATTATCTGGCTTTAACTTTGAAAATGGTTTTCAATTCGAGACTTAAATGTAAGGTTTATAGGGTTAGACATGAAATTCGGACTATGAAATAATCCATGTTTATGATGTCTACGGTTGCGGATTCTAATTATTGTAGTTTTCATTTCTTTTATGTGACCGTAAGTGTAATATATGGAGGTATCCCCGATCTCGTTACTATACGTCAACAACATTACCGATATACATATTTACTTACGTTGATGACCTGTGATATTATTGTGTTGCTATATCGATATGATTTATTGGATCATCGTGATTGAATAGCCGAGGGTTTGATGTGAGATGAGAGTTTTTTTTTATTTTCATTCATATAAATTATTGTATGTAATATTCTTTTATTGGGTCACATCCGGGAGTGAGGATGTAGTCACCTTGACGTATATTATTTACTTTTCCGCATTATGATAGACTAAAGGCGGAGGGCATAAGTAACCGGGTTCTAGAGTCCAGTGGGTGTCCATCTCAAGGAGTCGAGCCCGGTTGCCTAACTCTAGAATTGGCAGGGTTGATTGCTGCTCTCATAGGGGTCTAGGGGTGTGGGCTTGGCTATTCATCACGACCGTGGAATCCGTGTTTTCGTTAATGGATTAATCTAAAACACGGACCTCCTAATATATCCTATATTTCATATATCTGTTTCTGCTGTGTTGTGATATGATGTGATCATATAAATGCGTGAGACGAATGCTATATATATATATATATGATATATTAGTAAACACTATATATGTTTTGCATCTGCGCTAGTCCTGACCCCGCCCTGCCGTAAGTTCAGTAACCTTACAGTGAAGACCCGGGTCCCTGTGGCGAATGCGGATGGCATATATATGTGTTTTATTTTCGTTTCTTCTATGATGTTTAGGAAACGTAAATGATGGGACTTCATTAATAAGATTAATGAAAAGAAAAGAAACCTAAAAGATGTTGTAGAATCACATTTTTCAAAAAGGTAGCTCTAGTTCTTGCTTTGCATAGTGGTATTCCATTATGAATATCCTGCATCTCATTCGATGAGGAAAGAGCCTAGATCCCTTCACCGGGAATGACCTCTTTAGCGAAAAACTAGCATATGCTACAATCGACTTGGTTTGTTTTTAAAAAACTACTCAAATTTTAAAGCAGAGCTTAAACCACTCCTTTTTCAAATCACCAGTATCTACAACTATATCAAGTTCATTACGTTAAAGGTTTTCTTCAAAACCAGTCGTAGCCTTCCGTCATTTTAGATAGGTACTGTTTAGTATTTGTGTTGCGTTTTTCGACCTTTGCCGAGGCGTAGTGTTTGGTAGCTAATTAGTGATTTTCTGCCGCATGTTGATGCGATTGGTTAGGACAGTCGTACGACTATATTAACCTTTGCCAAGGGTCGTGCGGGGTGGGTCTAAATCAGTTACAAATGTATGTCAGGCAGCCATTAGTTGTATGTATGCCCTAGAGGCCATTATTGTATATGATTGTATATTATAATGGATGCTTGGACATATATAGAGAGGACTTTCTTGCTCGACATGATAGTATGCTATCTGGTTGCTCTTTATCTTAACATGTAGACTTGTATTGTGATACTGTCTTTCTCTCACATGTTGATAAAGCCCTTAGGATGTATACTTGACTACCAGAATTATGATGCAACTCATACTAGTAGGGCCAGGGTAGTCCATAAGTTCATCCTTTAATTGTTCCTAGTCGAGGGTGTATCGAGACGGGGCATCGATATTCCAGAGTAGATTGGCAGGAGAGACGAATCCCCTCCTATCGCTCATTGCCTCCATGTGACTCGGGACTGTACCCAAAAACCACCATTTTGCACGCTCTCTTGAACGTGGTAAGGTGTAAATCAAAGCACAGTGAGAATCACACAAGACTCTATGACGATCTCGGGTCTACAGACTAACCTGTACCAGTGTCACCAAAGAACTGCTATCTGACGTTAGGTATAATACCATCTAGGAGTTCTCGGCGAGTCCTGTTCAGTGTGCCCAGTCTCCATTGAGCACCCGTATGCCATCTTTGATGTCAAATACCAATGGATATGGGATTATCCATTGCCCATCAGACTAACATGTACCAGTGTCACCAGAGAACTGCTATCTGACGTTAGGTATAATACCATCTAGGAGTTCTCGGCGAGTCCTGTTCAGTGTACCCAGTCTCCACTGAGCACCCGTATACCATCTTTGATGTCAAACACCAATGGATATGGGATCATCCATCGCCCATCATATGGGTCAAGAAGCGTATACGCCAGTCTACTCTGGAATATCGATGCCCCGTCTCGATACACCATCGACTAGGAACAATTAAACGATGAACTTATGGACTACCCTGGCCCCACTTAGTATGATCTCCATCATAGTCCTGGTAGTCAAGTACACATCCTAAGGGCTTTATCAACATGTGAGAGCAAGACAGTATCACAATACAAGTCTACATGTTAAGATAAAGAGCAACCAGATAGCATACTATCATGTCGAGTAAGAAAGTCCTCTCTATATATCTCCAAGCATCCATTATAATATACAATCATGTAGAACAATGGACTAAGTGGGAGATTATTAGGAATATGTATGCCCTAGAGGCCATTATTGTAATATATATAGAGAGAGAGATAGAGAGGGAGAGAGAGAGAAAGGACTTTCTTGCTCGACATGATGGTATGCTATCCGGTTAATCTTTATCTTAACATGTGCACTTGTTCTAGTTTACTATTTTATTGATACATATTGATAAAGCCCTTAGGATGTTTGCATGACTATCAGGACTATGATATAGATCATACTAGTGTGGCTTGTATAGTCCATAAGCACATCCTTAATTGTTCCTAGTCGAGAGAGTATCGAGACAGGGCATCGATATTTCAGAATAGACTAGTGTGTACGTTTCTTGACTCTATATGGGGCGATGGCTGATCCTACAACCATTGGTGTTTGACATCAAAGATTGTACATAGGTGCTCATTGGAGAATGAGTACACCGAACGGACTTGCCGATAACTCCTAGATGGTATCATACCTATCGTCAGATAGCAGTTCTCTGGTGACACTTGTACATGTTAGTCTGTAGATCCGAGATCGTCATAGTGTCTTGTATGGTTCCCACTGTGCTTTGATTTTCTTTCTACCACGGCTTTATTGAGTTATGCAAACAAGTGATTTTTGGGTACAGTCCTGAATCACATGGAGGCAGTGAGCGATAGGAGGGGTTTTGTCTCTCCCAGTATTGGGAGTTGATGTTGTGCTATACTTGATTGGCTATAACGGCAAGCCCCAGGCCAAGGTTGATGAGATTTACTGATAAGTGTTATTAGTAGTTTCTCGATTCGTTATAGGCCACACATTGGCCTTACTTATCGAGTTATTGAGGTTTAACGATTCCACCCCCAGACTCGATATGCGACATATCAGATGAAGAGACCGGACTGTACGATAAGCGTTGCTTATAGGCTTTACGGAAGTTTGGACAAGTTTGCTTGTTGATTTTCTATTCGTTCAATACATGAGTAGCCGTTACGTCCAGCTAGTACCGCTGACGACTTGTAGGTATTTGATATGATCATTACCTACTGCCAGCGTATTGACGAGTCTTTAGAGTCCCACATAGAGGTTTCCTAGCTCAAGCAAAACGAAGTAGGGTATGTATAGAGGTATGTGCGAGAGCTTGATTAAATACGTGTATATAATACCGTATTCTAATCTAGACTTATATGATATTAGCCGAGTTATATATGATATAACCGGATTATTGAATCAAGTGTTGATTTAATAATTATATATATATATATATATATATATATATATATATATATATATATATATATATATAAACTAATATTAAGCTCACTTTAATTCTTTTCTTCTCATTATATATTTGATATATATGCAAATTGTATTATGGATGATGATACATAGAACATTGATGTATGTGAATCACATTAAGAGATTAAGATAATAAGATAATGATTTGGTTATATGAATAAAAGAAAAGAACAATGAGTAATTTTTCTTTGCAATCTTGGAGAACATTTGAGAAACCATGTCTCATCCTTTCTTTGTTTTTATTCATATTAGTTCATCATTTTCTCAGGCTCATCTTATCCTCAAGGTTCATTTCTCATCTCCAAGTTCATCTTCTTCATCTCCTCTCTAATTTTTCTAGTTTGAAGAAAAAGAAAAGAAAGATTTTTAATGAGAAAAATCCCTATTTCTTCAATCTACACTACTCTAGCAAATTAGTATATATTGTTCTCTTCATTAATTCTTAGATTAGTGAAGTGTGAGCTTGAGTGTGAGAAGTTTTGAGGTGGATCATTTTCGACGAAAAAGATTTCGAGAAAGCTTGTTCCTTTCTTCAAGTGAAGTCAAGGAAGAGCTCTAGGACTACTATTTGAAGAAGTTGAAGTGAAGGACTAGAGTACAAAGGTTGTAACTTCTTTTCACTTAGTTTTCTTCTTTGCTTTGTTTTTTTAACCCTAATCTCTAGTTCGATTCTTATTTATAGACTACGCCCTCTAGATTTTTCAAAATTGCTTACTTGCTCTTGTTAAAATCCTAATAGAGGTGCTAGAATCTACTTTCACGAAAACTATAGGTTTTCATCCCAAAGTTATCGGACTTTATGCGGTTTGATGATGAAAGCCGATAAAGATGAAAAAGGCAATCATTTTTTCTTTTTGGTTTGGAGTTTAAAGTGATATTATTTATGTTCTTGGAAGTAAGGAGCTCACTTTTCTATGGGTTACTTGAGTAAGAAAATGAGATGAAAGAGATAAGATAAATCATCTAAAAAAGGTGGATGCACAAAACCCTCGAGATTTTAGAAGGAGAATGGAATTGTTCATTTTTTCATTTGGATGGGTTTTTATACCCTTACACGCGCACTCTTACACTTTAGCCATTGACTTTCAAATTGACTTTTTGGTCCTTTCATTTACATTTATTTCTACTTTTTCTTCTTCCAATTTTCATTTACATCTCCCACATTTTTCTTGTTCTGGATGGGCTAGCCCATGCTTTGGCTTCCTGCCTTGTTTGAAAATACGGTACATTTTTCGACTTCAACAATAATTAAGAAGCAAAATTCATATCATAAATAAGGAAATGTTCCCATTGTAATTCTTTCGGGCTATAGCTAATCAACCTATGTTCCTAAGAGCGCATGTGAATGAAGGGGAAGCCTCGACTCTAGAGCTGAAGGAATTTTTATGTCCTTTCAAAAAGCCAAATGAAGACATGTCAAATCTTCTGAAGCTATTTAATATCGCGGCTATCATGGATGAGTAAATTTCTTGTTAATAATGGAGCCACCGTAAATATTTTGTCGTCATGCTAAGAAACTAAATAAGAGTGAATCCGATTTAACGCCAAAAGAAACCATTATTATAGGTTTTTATGGTAAAGGTTCATGCTGGCAATAGAAATGGAAACGGGAGAGCTTAAAAGTTTAACTGCTTTTATGTAATAGATGGTGAAGCAAGCTACAATTCATCGCATGGTGGAGATTGGATTCACTCCTATGAACGTGTGCCTTCGACCCTACATCAGGAAATCTTTACATGGAAAAAGAATGTTTCGTCTTAATAAAAGCCGACCAGAGTCTATTCTCGATCCATACTTAAATGGCCGAAACATATCTATACCATGAAGATATTGGTCCCTTAAGATTCATCGAAGGTTGCAATGGTCGAATGATTGTGACCACCACCTCGAAGTATGCCAACAAAGGAGTATATTCCTTAGCCGACACTTAATGCGGCTCGAAGCTCCAAGCCCTCTGGGATGTTTAGAAAACATGTTTCGCAATAAATCACGATCAAGTGCCTAGGGGTGCTTCTTTGTTAAACCTTGTTTTTGGCATATGAAAAAAGAAGTAAGATGATTTATAAAGTTTATTTTGTGCGGTTAAGTAAATATTTCTCAACGCATATCCTACGTATGTCATGAAAGTCAAAAATAGGATTATGCTTCATATAACATTTTAGTGAAAAAGTCTCTTCAGATAATTTAGCGTGCGCCAAGTAAACAAGGAAGCAAAAGGGAAACTAGCGTCAGAGTTTTCATACTCAAAATCGAAACCCTAGAATCCTTTTCAAATCCCATCACCATCCCCAATCTGACCCCAAATCTCATCGATGGCGATCATCAGCGACGCCCTAGGCCAGGCGTTCATGCCGAGTCACCACAACCCCCACATCCTCCGACGAAATCACAGGCCATGGCGCCGCCTTCTCATCTTATCGCTGGCCGCAGCCCTTTGCATCGCCATTGTAGTCTCCGCCTCTGTGAGCCTCACCATCGTCTTCCCTGGGGAATCGAATCTCAGGCCTTTGTGTCGAGATCGAAGGATTCAAGCTCTGCCGTTGGTGGAGGATCAAAGCTCTATAGATTCGTTTCACGGCGCGTTCTATTTGACGGATGCGGAGGCGGCGGATTACTACTGGATGGTAGTGTTCTTGCCCTCGGCTATCGTGTTCTTGGTTTCAACTGTGTATCTAGTTTCGGGTGAGTGTCAAAGATTTCTAGTTTTTTAGTTATTAGCGGCAATTAGGAATTGAAATGGAATTGGATTCTGGGATCACATAATTATCAGGAATTGAAATTCAATGAAATTTAATACCTTTACTAATAGCTAAATATTGTAGTGGAGGCAATGGCATTGATGCATTCTTTGAGTTATGCTTATTGTCATATCCCAAAACCAAATATATAAACTTAGAAATTCAAAGCGTGATATGCTGCAATCTTCTCCTCAAGAAGACCGCAATCGTCAGGAATTGGACGTCAATGAAATTAAATACCTTTACGAGTAGCCAAATAGCATGAATTGTAGTCGAGGCAAAGGCATTGGTGCATACTTTGAGTTATGCTTAGGGATTGGGATTTCAAAAATTGGGCATGAGCTGGATGTGAAGCTATATGTTGATATATTATTGGAAAATCTACTTGTCCATGGAGCTTGAAAGATTTGGTTTATTGATAGTATTTTCTCTCATTTTCACGTTACAATGTCATTTTTAATGACACTATTAAAGGCGTGAATTAGCTAATCATGGTTGTAGTCAATGTTAATAAGTGTGCACTAGTTTGGGAGTTATGTACCACTTAGTAAAGAATTTGGAGGAGTTTGTGCTTTAAATAGGTATGGAATTCCTTTTTTGGTAGTAATTCAAAGCTGAACTTAAAATGAGTATATTCAAAAAAAAATGTTGTGAATATAACTACATGGTTCTCAATTGAATTTAATACCTCCAATTTCATATTACAAGTGCAAAACAAAACGCCGTGGATGACTTTTATAGGGATCACTTTTTCCTTCCCTTTTTAGTACATTTGGAGCTTAGAATGCCAAGGACAATTCTGAAAGCAATAATATACCGCTAAAAGTGATAATTGAGCTGTTAGTATTACCGTTCCATCAGTCCATATTTCCTTATAGAATAAATACTTGGAGAAGTGAAGTGGAGTGGTGCCAAACATCTATGCATTTTATGAATCATACCTTTATGGGACATGAAATTTCTTACCTATGCTGTAAAACACGTCTTTGTTCTCTATTTCTTTGGTTAGCATATAACACATAAATGAATTATAAGCCATATAATTGACTTGTGCAGAATTGTGCAAAGATGGACTTTACTATATATTTGTGTGCTGGAAAACCAAAAAAGAAAATTAGATAGATAAACTGATAAAGTATAAATATGTGGATATAGAGATGGTCAATTTTAGATCTTTATGAAGTGTGGATATTGATAACGCGACATGTAATTTTGGATATCATGTGGGTTATGCACATCATATATATGTTGGCGAAACAACATTTCATCCTCCAATTATGCATACCTTCGATTATGCAATCGTTCGACCTTCTAATATTTTATGGTGCGGTTGCTAGCAAAAAACATTTAAGCGTCGATTAATCGGTCTTGTAAACATTGTCTTACAACATTGTTTCTTACGATTATCACACCTTTTGTAGTATATTTCTTATTTTATATAGTATAAAGTATATATGGGATACTGCATTATTGAATCTAGATAGAACTAAAGATTAACTCGACCATGTAAATAATGCATATTATGGTAATATATATAAGGTATTTACCAAAAACCATCCCGTGGTTTGACCCCTTTATGATAAATCACCTTATGGTTCTTTCTCTAACAAAAAAATCATCTTGAAATATGCAATATTAACGAAAAACTACCCTGTAGCTTGTAGGCTGGTTTCTTGCTAAATCTTTTAAACTATATGGCGGTTTTTCATTAAAACCATCAAACTGCAGGATGGTTTTCGGTGAATATCTCAATTTTGTGTAGTTAAAAATAATGTGTAGAAATGCCATTTTCTAACATACTTAACGACATGGTGGTTTTTTGTTAATAGTGCATACTTTAGGGTGGTTTTTCGTTAGAGAAAAAACCACATTGTGGTTTCTTGTAAAGGGGCAAATCAAAGGGTGGTTTTTGGTAAATATCCCTATATATTATGGTAATATATATTTCATACTAAGTGAAAGAGGAGAGTGGCACGTAAAGGGGAATGCTATACTTTATAAACGAGTAGAAATGTTATTTATTTTATTTAAAATGAAAAAGAGGAAAGTTATTTGAATTTATTATGTGCATATTCCGACAAAATCCAATTACAGTCTTGTATTAAGTTATACAACTTAGTTCTAAAAATAAGTAAACAAATATATTAAATCTAGAAAACCTTTATCCATTATTTATAATATGAAAGGTTAATCTTCCGGTCATCAATATATTATTAAGGAAAAAATGGGGCTATGGACACAACCCATTGGGCCCCCTACAACTTAAACAGAGTGACTCAGGGGCTATGACCGTTGTTCGCAGCCAACTGCAACTTAAACTGGCTGTGAACAATCACAACCCCATTAACCTCTATTATTAATGGTTGATATATTATTGTTTAAAATATTAATTTTGAAGTTTTAAAATTTTGTGTTGTGCTTATATAAATGATTTTGGGGATTTCAGTTTAGCATGACCTTTAAATTTCGAATGTTCTCATCTTAAACCTCTACTTCAAATAAGTGTGTTTTGTATGAGCAGAGTTTTGCCAATGGCATTGTCTTCACTGTTGAAAGGTGGTTAGTTTAAATGTCTGTTTTTTATGTTTGTCATTTCTAAACTAAAAAGGAAAAAACATTATACTACGAAAAATATTCATACTAGTGATAAAAAGTGGCAAAAAAGGTCGTGCGACCAAAAAGCCTGACCGCATGGGCCCTGCCCAGGCCTCATTGACATCAATTTAGCTGTATTTTGAGTTAATTTTGTTATTTTCTTAAGTTTATTTATTGAACATTAATTCTAATTTTATTGTTAATTAATTTGGTTTCTTAATCACTTATAGATACGACCTAAATAAGCATTTTCAAATGTGTTAACAATTAAATGAATAAATGCAAGTTAATAATAAAGCAAATTCTGCCAATTTTTCAAAAATCAAAAGAATTAATTAAATAGTAAATTAATTATCTAACCCAAGCCTCCAATTTTAAGTACAAAAAAGGAAAAAAGGAAAAAAGAAAAGACAAAAAACCATTGTGGCCCCTGGCGTTTAATAGTGTTAAAACAGCTCTAATTTATTATATATTACTCTTCAATTAACAAATAAAAAGAGTATATTTGTAAGAACATAAGAGTAAGCATAATTCCCAACTAATAGATTTAATGCAGTGCGGCACAGCTCTTTTACGCGTCTAGACGGCTGTCTTTTAAAATGCTGATCTATACTTTACCGAAATTTTTATTATGTCAACTCTACATATCTAGTCGTAAAAGAAAAACAAAATTCAATCATTTGGTCAATAATATTGTCTAATGACTATCCCTATTGTTCTGTTTATTTTTCGGATGCAGTTTATACAAAATATTTTTGTTAGATGAATTGTATACTACTATGATTATGATAAAATTGAAAGCCATTTATAATTAATAATAAATTTCAATATATGCACATTCATTACCTTTCATATATATGTAAAAGAAAAATAAAACCAGTTATAAGTTGCTGTAGAAGTGAATTTTCTTTTATGACGGTCAAAAGTCAATCTTTTATCTCTTTTTAAATGATTGGTATCGTTCACCTTGACCACAATGGTCTACATCATTAATATTTCATACTTTTTGTATTTATATTTAGCATGCAAAATTAGAGCGTTTTCCATTTATATAGGTTTTTTCCACCACGATAAATTGATAAAAATTATGGACATTACATATCATTTAATACATGCACATTTGTCTCAGCGAAAAGTAAGTTGAGTAAAATGAAGATGTGAGTTAATTATAATTGCTGTAGAAATAATTATCTAAAATAGCACATACTCTATTATTTTTCAAATAAATTGTTTCTCCTTTCAAATTACTTGCCTTTTTTGTCTATTGCTCGCCATAAAGAAAGAGTGTAAATTTTCTTTAATATTGGATGATCGTAGCGCTTGTATTGGTAATTGGAAATAGACAGAACTTTTTCTTTGAAAATGTTTAGGCTTATATTTGTTAACTTATATCCAAATTACAATTAACTACCGGGATTCTTCAACATTTTTGATTTCTTAAAAGAAATTTGACCAAAATTATAAGAAAACTAAAATAGAGATAGTATAAGATTCTAAAATAGGAAGACTCTTTATCTGTTGTCCGACCTCTTCCTAGATAGATGAGACTACTTAACGCTTTCTATATAATTGATTTTAATATTTTTGAAATTTTTAGTTTAATTCATGAGATTATGCATCCTTTTTGCATTTTGATCGATTCAATAAATTAATACTTTCATGTGACCCTTTACAATACTGCACCAATTAAATCTATTCATGATATTATATAGAAACTTCTCCGTAGTTTTGATCAATTCAATAGATTAAAACTAACCCATGCACCCATTTCAAAAATCTCATATTTTTGCCTCGATACTTACATCATGTCTAGTTATATTACTTTGACAATTATTACAACGTAAATGTCGTGATAAAAATATTAGCCAAATAAAATTAATTATGTGCCGGATAAGGATATTACTGTTAACGTACCAAGATGGATATGATTTGGACCATAATTGCATTCGAATATGTTTTTAAGGTTTACTTTCAGTCCTTTCATACCTTTATGTTGGTTATGGATCGTTATTCCCACACCAAAACCCAACAGATGCATGCAAGCCTCCTTACCTACTCAATAAACTCATACGATTTATTTGCAGATCTGGACAGGTGCAATTCACGCATTCAACTTTCTCTAAAGCTAATATATATGGAAAAACACTTGGGCCATATGACATATCACAAACCTAAAAAACTATTGTAACATAACCAACATAAAAGAACAAACAAGTAACAAACTACTACAAACTTAATTACAAGTCAACATCAGTTGACAACTTACCGTGTTGCATAATATAGGTCAAAATTTTAATTTACAAAAAGATAAAAAAACTTTACACTTATCTTAATGAAAAGAAAAAGCTAGAACTATGCATTAACACGATTTTTGCTCAAACGCTAACTAAAAATTTATATTAACTTGGAGAACTATGCATATCAAATGTAAGTTTTGCTAACATTACCAATATGAAATACATTCAACAAAGGAAGAGCAACAACAACCGAGGCTTTATTCCAAACATGGGGGTAGGCTACTTGAACCAACATAGAATCACACCGGGTTGACCACATGGATCCTCCGCTTCCACTCACTCTTATTGAACAAGATACTTTCATTAAGGCCTTAGGCATCCATATCTTTTCGTATTGCCTCCATCCATATTTTATTCAGTTTTCCTTTCGCCCTTTTGACTTGGCCTAAATCAAGAATATCCATTCGTCGAACCATTGCTTTCATAGGTTTGCGTCGCACATGATCAAATCACCCTAGATGGTTTTCTGGCATCTTCTCATCCACAGTTGCTATACCTACCTTTACACGAATAGCCTCACATACCTTATCTTTTCTAGTGTTACGATACATCCAACGAAGCATGCGCTGTTGCGCATCTCTGGCATATTCATCTTCTGTCCATGATGTTTTTTAAGTGCCCAACATTCCGTACCATATAATAACACATGTCTGATTGCGTTTTGATAAAACTTCCTCTTCAACCTTAATGGAAAGTTACGATTATATAAAATTCTCGTTGTGCTCCTCCATTTCAGCCAACCAACCCGGATCCTTTGGTTAACATCGCTACTAATCTCCTCATCCTTTTGGATGACAGAATCTAAATATCTAAACAGATTGCACGGTGGTATCTCGTGCCTATCTAGTGTATATCACTATGATCTTGACTTCTCTGTTTACTAAATTTGTATTGCATATATGCTGTCTTAGACTTGCTCAATTTAAACCCTAAGATTCTAATGTTCGCCTCCATAACTCCTATTTGGCATTAATCCATGCTTTCATTTCATTTACTAAAATAATTTCATCAACAAATAACATACACCATGATATCTCATCCTGGATAGTCTAGTAAGCTCATCCATCATTATAGCAAATAAGAATGGATTTAATGCAGATCCTTGATGCAAGCCGATCGTGATCGGAAAATCACTCGCTAGGCCGCTACAAGTTCTTAAATTTTCCACTACTCCATCATACATGTCCTTTATTATGTCAATATACTTGGTCAGGACTCCATTCTTCATTATTGCCCGCCATAATACCTCTCTAGGTATCTTGTCGTAATCTTTCTCCAAGTCAATAAAAACCATATGCAAATCCCTTCTCTCTTGGAAACGCTTGATAAGTTGACGGAGCAAATGAATAGTCTCTGTCGTTGATCGTTTAGACATGAACACAAACTGGTTCTATTTTATCTTAAGATCCTGCCTTAGCCTGTGTCCAATCATCATCACCCAAATCTTCATGGCGTGACAGTTTTATTCCACAATAGTTGGAGCAAACTCTGAATGTCGCCCTTGTTTTGGAGCGAGGTTCAAGGTACTCTTTTGCCACTCATTTAGCATCATTTCGGTTTGCCAAATCTTATTAAACATGTCCGTCAGCTATCTAACGCCAATCTCTCTTGTGCATCTCTATATCTCAAAAGAAATATCGTCCGGATCAACATTTTCCTTTGATTTTATTCTTTTCCAAGTCTCTATAATCTCATGTAATCTTATTCTACCAAATGGGAGATAAAAACGGAGCGGTCTGAGTGCCTGGCCGCTTAAGCGGCCGCTTAGGCCGCTCAGAGTTCAGCATTGTTCGATTTTGGTCAAATTTGATATTTTTAGCAATTATTTGTTAAATATTGATTCTAATATGGTTTTTTACTGCTTTTTAATGTTCGAACCCCTATCAAGTCGAGTTTTAAAATTGGAATCAATATTGCTCGAAGACATAATCATAAACTTGTAGTTGAAGTTATTTGAAGGTCTAAAGTCAAAACTGAAGGTGCTCAAAATCATTACCTTTGAAATAAAAAGCAATACTTGACAACCCTAGATGTTCAATCACTTGGTTCAAAATCATAGTCTAATCTCCTCTAATCTTGAAGTCAAAATCTCTAAGCCGAAAACCCAACCTGCTTGGTTGCTTAGCGTTGAAGCAATGTCTTACTCTAAGTTGAAGCCTCTAAATTCGAAGTCGAAATTGAAGTTGAACCCTTTAAAATCCCAATTCGAAGCCTAGGTTAGATAGGAAGAAAACATGAAAAGAATTGGGGATGTAGGCCTAACTTAGATGTTAATATCATACTAAATACAGGGATGCTAACATCAAATTCTAAAGAGTGATATAAAGTATTAAAACCAATTCCCATAAACATTTAAATACATCCAAATTAATAAGAAATATAGTGTCGTTACTCAATTAATAGGGTGAGAACACCCTGCTTAAGCAGTAGAAAGCGAGGTGGCGGAAGCCGCTCAATCGATTAAGCTGCCAAGCCGTCGCTTTTTAAAACACAGATTTACAATCTTACGCATGAAATCATGGTTTATATCTTTTGATTGAATGACAAGTCCATTCAAAACCTTAAAAAAGCTCTCATTGAACAATTTATCGAAATAATCTCTCCACATTTTCTTAATATCTTCATCTTGAACTAAAACTTTATGATATTCATCTTTGACATACTTCACCGCGCATAAGTCTTTGGTCTTTCTTTCTCTCATCCGAGCAATCCTGATCATTTTTAGCTTTCTCGGTGTCCAACTTCTCGTATACCTCTTTGTAGACCTTAGATTTGGCTTCCCGAATAGCTTTCATAGTCTCATTTTAGCTGTCTTATACTTCTTAAATTTCTCTCCATTTCTGCTCTACTTCAAATCTTTATAAGAATCCATTTTGATTTTATTAGCAGTTTTTACCTCTTCATTCCACCATGACGTGTCCTTAAATGGTGGAGCACCACCACTCGACTCACCAAGTAAATCTATAACTACCCTCTTAACGCAACTAGGATTTTTGTTCCATATTGTATCTGAATCGTCTTCGGACGTCCAATTTGCCTTGAATTACACGATCTACAAAGGTTTCTTGCTCATCTTCCTTTAGTCGTCGTCATTTAATTCTAGGCTCTAATTTACGTCTAATCTTCCTAGGTCTTCTTCTATCCCGAGCATCTAGAACTAAAGTTTATGTTGAGTGGTTATACTCACCCGATACTGCCTTACAATCAGTGCAACACTATCTATCTGTCCTTATAGTAAAAAAAGTCTATTTGACTTGCACTTTATCCACTTCTAAAGGCAATCAGATGAGACTCTATTTTCCTAAACTAAGAATTTGCCAAGATCAAGCCATAAGACAAGACAATCTAAAATTGAGTTACCTGCTTCATTTTACTGCCCAAAACCAAAACCTCTATGGATAGTATCAAACCCCACTAAGACTAGTATCGACATGTCCATTGAGATCACCACCAATAAATAACTTCAATCAATTGGGTATCCTTTACACCCTCTTGTCTAAATCCTTTCCTAAAATTGACGCTACCTAGCATCATCAAGACTTACAACATTAAGGGTGCACTTGGTAGGAGGTAATGTAGATGATATTCCTACATTCTCATGAATTATTACCATGTTTGTTTAGATGCAAAAAATATTCCCGGAAATATAGAATTACCATAGTAATCAAATGTGTTTTCATAGGAACCATATTCCTTCCAAAACAGATGTCTATCCTAGTTACCTCGAAATATTCCCACATAACACAAAATGTGTTATGACCATTTGCCACCCGCTGCACACCGCCGACCTCCTTCACCGCCAGTCGTTCGCCTCCGGCTGCTAGCCTCCCTCACCGCCGGTAGGCCGTTTGCCGCCACCCGCTGCTCACCTGCCTTTCGCCTGTTCGTCACCGCTCGCCGACCGGCCCGCAGTCTTTAGGCTGTTCGCCGCAAGCCATTCGCCGCCAGTCGACGGTCGCACATACATATGTAAGTCGATGTCGCACACTCCACAGGTTTGTAGAGAGGCGGAATTAACAAAAAACAATTTTATAGCAAGCAACATCAACTAAATTTCCAAGATCTACCATAAGCCTTAACTAGTAAAACTAATAAAGGTTCTAATCTACTATGAAGTGATTTATACCTTTATGTTCAAGTCCTTTGGGTCTTCTTATCCTCTTCTTGAGCTCCTCTTTCGTCGGATCAAGCTTGGTCGTCGGCCTCCTTGAGTCGAAAACAATCCACCCGAGAGTTTATGGTTCAAGCTCTAACCTCAAAAAATAAGGTAACTAAAGTACCTAGTTTGCTAATCTAGATAGCTTAGAAGATATAGCATGTTAATTGAACTAATTTATCTCAATAACTCTAGGTTTCTCAACAAATGAGAGTGTTAGGGTTTAAGGAAGAAGAAGAGAGCAAAGGAGGAGAGAGAATGTCATGTGTAGAATGAAGTAAAGAATGGCTAACCTCAAAACTATGAAGCATTTCATTTTCAATAAAATATAGTAGCATGCTTGAATAGTGATCACAAATGAATAAAGAAAAGAAATAGCCATACTTCATACCATGCTTTGAAACACCTCATCCCTTCACCTCATTATCTATTTTCAATAAATAGACATAACATAAATGAGGTGTCTTCTTCTAAAAGCACTCTTGTGAAAATACAAGAATACCCTTACCGTATATACATACCCGTATTCGTACTATAAAAAATACAAATACCAAGAGATAAAAATAATCTAATAATATAATACTAGAATGCAGCTTAATCCTAAGCCCGTTAGTATTATTCGTCCGAACAAAATCCGTATAGCTAGTACACGTATATGATCGGAATCTTATACGTAAAACCATATGGCCTTTACATCGTTTCGCCTGAACCAGGAAAACCTGTATGGGACTCTAAAGACTCGACAGTACGCTGGCAGTGAGTTTAACCACAAGCCCGTCAGCGGCACTAGCTTTACGTAACGGCTACCAAGGTACTTGGCGAAAAGAAGGCCGATGAGCAAACTCATTCGAATTCCTACTGAGCCTGTCCGTGACAATCTTCATGCAGTCTGGTCTGTTCGTCTGAGAGTATTGCATGCCGGGTCTAGGGGTGGAAAACGTCCGACTCCTCATAACCTGACAAGTCGTGTCGATGTGGCTCAAGATCATATGAGAATCTACTGATCTAACTACCAGTAATTCTCAATCCGCCATGACCAGGGATTTATGGTGTTGGCCAACTAAACACAGCGCGATATCGACTCCCTATACCGGGAGAGACGAATCCCCAACAATCGCTCACTGCATCTATGCGGCTTGGGACTGTACCCAACTAAAATCTGTTTGCACGACTCAGTAGAGCCGTGGTAGGGCAGTAATCAAAGCACAGTGGGAACTCACACGAGACAAATGACGACTTCAGGTCGACAGACTATCTGTACTCATGTCACCAGAGAAATGCTATCTGACGATAGGTATAATACGATCTAGCCAGTTCTTGGCGAGTCCGTCCAGTGTATTCACCTCTAGTGAGCACCTGTATACAGTCTTATGTGCAACACACCAATTGCTGCAGGACCAATCATTGCCCCTCCTCAGGGTCTAAAAATGTATACACTAGTCTACTCTGGAGTATCGATGCCCAATCTCGATATTCTCACGATTAGGGACATTTAATGGTGTGCTTATCGACTACCCAGCTCCTACAAGTATGATTGCTATTATAACGTTGGTAGTCCAACAATGATCCTACAGGTTTTATCAACATGTTTAAGTGATATGAAATAACAAGTAAAATATACACATGTTAAGATAAAAGCAAACAAAATAGCATATTATCATATAAGGCAAGATTGTCCTGTATATACAATGAAGGCCTCTAGGGTATACATATCCAACAATCTTCTACTTGCACTAAGGCCTATTATTGGCGTATTAAGTACCCAACGTCTGCACTAGAGCTAGTTGCTGGCGTACCGCATACCCAACATTTCGAACAGTCTCTCACACTGGACTTGAAGGATGTCCTTAGTGAATGGATCTGCCGTGTTGTCCTTTGTATCAACTCTCCGCACATCGATCTCCCGGCGATCCACGATCCCCCTGAACAGGTGATACCGCCTCAAGATATGTCTGGATTTCTGATGGGACCGTGGTTCCGTTGCCAAAGCCATAGCTCTATCGTTATCGAAATACAAAGGTATTGGATCAGCAATGGATGTAACCACCTGAAGTTCAGAAACGAACTTCCGCATCCAGACTGCTTCTTTTGCGGCATCGTTAGCAGCGATGTACTCAGCCTCCATCGTTGAGTCTGCTACGGTGTCCTGTTTGGAGCTCTTCCAACAGACCGCCCCTCTATTGAGGGTAAACACATAACCCGAGACGGATTTAGAGTCATACTTGTCACTTTGGAAGCCAGAGTCAGTAAAATCCTTGATCTGGAGGTCTCCATTACCGTACACCAAGAACATTTTCTTAGTTCTTCTCAGGTACTTAAGAATGTTCTTTACTGCTATCCAATATTTCTCATCTGGGTTGAATTGTTACCTGTTTATGACGCTGAAGTGCGTAAGCTACATCTGGTCTGGTATATAATACCACATAGATTATCGACCCTACCGCCGAAGCATAGGATACAATGCTCATACGAGTTCTCTCCTTATCAGTCTTGGGAGACATCTCTTTGGAGAGGGTGATCCCGTGACAAGCGGGTAAATTACCGCGCTTGGAATCTTCCATACTAAACCTCTTCAGTACGGTGTCTATGTATATTGACTGTGAAAGTCCCAACATTTTTTTAGATCTGTCACGATAGATTTTAATCCCCAGAATGTACGAGGTATCACCCAGGTCTTTCATAAAGAACTTCTGTGATAAGATCAGCTTGGCCGATTGTAGCATAGGAATATTATTTCCTATTAGGAGAATGTCATCTATGTATAAAACGAGAAAGACCACAGTTCTCCCTACAATTTTCTTATAAATAAAAGATTCATATATATATTTTTGATAAAATCAAATTTCTTGATCGTCTTATCAAAGCAGATGTTCTAACTCCGCGATACCTGTTTTAATCCATAAATGGATTTAAGCAACTTGCACACTTTTCCGCTGCTTCCACTGCCTATGAAACCTTCTGATTGATCCATGTAAACACATTCTTCTAAACTTCCATTTAGAAAAGCGGTTTTAATATCCATCCGCCAGATGCCATAGTCATGGAAGGCAACAATGGCAAGTAGGATCCGAATGGATTTAAGTATAGCACTTGTGAAAAGTTTCGTCATAGTCCAATCATGGTCTTTTGATAAAAACCTTTAGCAATAAGTCTAGCTTTGTAGGTTTCTACCTGTCCATGTACACCAATCTTCTTTTTGAAAATCCATTTGCATCCAATGGGTTTTACCCCTGAAGGAGTAACATCCAAAGTCCATACTTTATTGGTGTACATGAATTCCATCTCGGATCGTATAGCATCCATTCACTTTACCGAGTCTCTACTCGTGATGGCTTGCTGAAAACTAGTGTGTCATCATCGATGATGCAATCCTCTTGATCCTCGTCTACGAGAAAACCATAGTATCTTTCGGGCGGATGAGATTGCCTACTAGATCTGCGGGGTGGCGTAGGTACGTCCGGTTCCATTGAAGTTTCAGGTTCTACTAAGTCTTCAGTAATAGTTTGTGGTTTTGAAATTTCTTCCAGCTCTATTGCACTCCCAATAATTTCTTTTTCAAGAAATTGAGTTTCCATAAAGCGGGCATGATAAGAACTAAAGACCTTTTGTTTCTCAGTGTAATAGAAATAATACCCCATAAAGTTCTTAGGATATCCCACAAACTTACACAATACTGAACGTATCTCGAGTTTGTCCGGATGAATTTTTTTGACAAAAATAGGGCAACTCCATATTTTAAGATACTTAAGGCAGGGTTTCTTCCCACTCCACATTTCATATGCAGTGGTAGGTATATACTTTGTTGAAACCTTATTCAATAGGTATGCAGCAGATTCTAGTGCATAACCCCAGAAGGATGGCGGCAACTCAACATTACTCATCATGGAACACACTATATCAAGCAATGTGCGATTCCGTTTTTCTGATACATCGTTGTGTTGTGTGTATCGAGGAGTAAGCTAAGAGAGAATTCCATTCTCTTTTAGATATTTCAGGAACTCGGCACTTAAGTATTCACTATCCTGATCAGATTGGAGCATCTTGATATTTTTGCCGGTTTGCTTTTCCGCTTCATTCTTATACTCCTGGAATTTCTCAAAGGCCTTGGATTTATGTTTCATCAAGAATACATGTCCATACCTTAAGAAATTATCGGTAAAAGTAATGAAGTAGGAGTAGCCATTTCTTGCATGCGTAGACATTGGTCTACACACGTCGCTGTGTATGAGTCCCACGAGCTCAGTGACTCTTTTTCCGTGTCCAGTGAACGGAGTTTTTGTCATCTTTCTTTTGATACATGATTGACAAGTTGCATATGATTGATACTCAAACGGATCTAAATATTCATCTTTATGTAATTTAGTTAATCGTGTTTCATTGATATGACCAAGTCTACAATGCCATAAGAAAGTTTGATTTGATTCCGGAGTCTTTCTTTCTAATGTGTTTTGGACGTTGAAAACTTGATATTGATTGAGAACGTATATTCCGTTATTAAGTGTACCCGACCCAATCATTTTATGATTTAGGTGAATGTTTATGACATTGCTCTCAAGTGCAAAATTATATCCTTCATTAGATAACAAAAATACAGATATAATATTACACATCATACTGGGTACACAAAAGCAGTTATGCAATGACAAAATATGTTCACTCGCCAATCCTAGGTGATATTCTCCCACTGCAACAACATCCACACTAGGTCTGTTGCCAACCCTGAGGGTCATCACCTTTTCTCAAAATTCTACGGCTTCTTAGCGCCTGCAAAGAATTACGGATGTGAGATCCTGATCCGGTATCCAATACTCAGGAAGTAGAGTTAATAAAGAAACAATTTTCAATTACGAACACACCTGAAGCCGAAACCACAACTTGCTTCGTGTCCTGATTCTTGGCTTTTAAAGCCCGGCAATCTTTCTTCCAATGTCCCTTCTTGCGACGGTAGAAGCACTCTTCTTTTGTGGCTGATCCCCCATCTTTGCTTTTCCCTTTCCCAGCACTTTCTGCACACCACCTCTCGGTTTGGTGGGGGCCTTCTTCTTCTTCTCTTTGGCCTTAGCCTTGGATTTAGTGGAAGAAGATTCTCCAATAAATAGAGCGGGTGTTTTCTTGGATTTCTTCAAGATGCCCTCTGCCACCCTCAACATATTGAGGAGCTCAGGAAGTGTAACCTCCAGCTTTTGCATATTGAAATTCAATATGAATTGGGTATAGGTGGAGGAAAGGGACTGTAGAGTTAAGTCGGTATACAACTCATTCTCCAACGTAGTTTCCAGGTCCGCGAGCTCTTCAATAAGAGTAATCATCTTCAGGATGCGGCCCCAACAGATGATCCAACAGCCAACCTCGCTTGAAACAATTTTTTCGAGGTCTCGTATCTTGCGATACGAGATTGTTCTCCATATAAATCTTTGGTATGGAGAAACATTGAAGGAAGGTCCATCTTCTCGTGCCGCCTCTATGTTCGTTATCTATGGAGGCCAACACGAGACACTTGGCTCTCGCGCAATCCAGATCCAAGTCTTACGGACCTCAATGTCCGCGACTGACGATTTTGTACATGGAACGGGGGCTTTAGCCATGAGAACGTATGCAACCTTATTATAAGTAAGGGCCATATGGGCGTTCCTCAGCCAGTCTTTATAGTTTGGCCAAGTCAGTTTGTTTTTATCTAATATAAGTTTAAGTCCCGTCATGGTCGCTGCAATTAGGAGAGAGAAAAAACACTCAGCGTATGCTCTTGCAAGTTTAAATTGGTTATTAGTTTATCTAAACAGGATGGCTTCTACTGTTTCCTCGAATTCTCCTTGAAACCTTAAAAGAAGAATTAGTCAGGATTAATCGCACCCTACAAGTTTGGTTATCTTTCTGCCAGGCCAGTATTGGTACTTCGGAGGGAGGTGCTCCGTGCTTTCACACGGACCTAATTAAATAACCTCGTTTTCCCAGAGGCGTAGCCTCGTTAATATCTTTCTAGATACCTACTTGATTAGCTAAATGTAAAGTGAAAAATTCTCCCGAAGAATAGCGGATACTCACAGCAGGATTGGGACCCAACTATCATTGTGTGATAATTTTGAAGGAAGCCTACCAAAACTACCACACTCCAGAAGGTATGCAACACTAGCAAGTTTCCTGTATGTTTGAAACTCCCGATGTGGTTTTTGCCCCGAGCGCTTATAATCTTGACGAAAGTCAAAATATCATAAGTCACAAGTCAAGTTCAATCCGTTATTGTCCAGATTAATCTAGACCCATTCGTATAAGCTTCCGACGAAGGTCAAAACAGCCGTACGCCTGTCGTAGATTAATGCATCTATCTATACTACAGATAAGCAACCACTAGCTACCAAACATTATGCTTTGGCGAAGGTCAAAACACATAACATGAATACTAGTTGATACTTATCTGAAATGACGGATGGCTACGGCTGGTTTTGACGAAAACCGTTAACGCAATGAACTTGATATAGTCGAAGGAACTGAATAGCTTTTGAAAAGGAGTAGTTTAAGCTCCGTTTTTAAAAGTTTTTGAAGAAAATCGAGTGGTTTTGCAATCGTTCCAACGACGTCAAATTTTAGGATTATTACCCTGCATTAAGTGAGATTAATGCGGTCCCATCAATTAACCTTATCATACCACAAAAAGAACGAAAATAGAATGTACGTATATACCACCCACATTCGCCACGGGCCTCGTCAGATTACTTAACTAACGGTAGAGCGGGGGCTGAATTAGTGTGGATGCAAAACATATACAACATTTATTTATACACACATATATATCTCCATCATAGTCATGATAAGCAACACATGCATATATATAAGCATCACAGAGAATGGAAAAATAGATCAACTAGGACCATTTGCATTTCATTGAGCCACCTATGAAACACAGTCCTCCACGGTCATGTGAATAGCCGAGTGAATAATTCAGACCCCTACGAGTGCGGCAAGCTACCTGCCAATCCTAAAATTGGGTGACCCAGGTCTCGACTCCTCGAGATGGCCACCCACTAAATCCTAGAACCCGGTAGCTTGAGCACTCCTCAGTGGGTCAATTTTAGATGCAGAAATGAAAAATAATATACAGTCGGTGACTACAACCTCAACCCGGATGCGTCCCAATGAAAGAATATACACGAATTATTACAAGAATTACAAAAATTCACTCACATCTCACATCTAAATTCACACCGGGCCATTCACACGACGATCCATCAAACCATTCGTATCCGAACATCACAAGATATATGTAACCTCTTCTAATCGACATATAGCGATTAAAAGACGTTTAAGAACACATATACACATTACAAAAGCAAGTAAAGAAAACCACGGCGTTATTATTCCGCGCACAATTAGAGAACGAAAACAATTTTCTAAGACTTGAAAAAACAGTTCACTAAAGTCCTTAAAAAATTCGTTTTAAGCCAATCTGAGAGTTGAAACGAACTCGAAATCCGTCCGAATCTTCGCGAGAGCGAAGGGCAAAAAATTAACTGTCGTATCGGGGGCCTAGGGGGTACCCACCCCCGGGGGCCACCACGAGGTAACACCCTTGGGTAAGCAGTCACCACCCCCAAGGCCGCCTTGTGGTGGTCTTTGGGGGTGGGCCCGGCCTTCAGTTCCCCCGGGGTGCCCATGTTTCACCCATCGGCTTCTCGGTTCAAATCGTGAGCCTACGGGGTGTGCAAGCATCTTAAAACATCATTTTTAGGGACTGTTTTTGTCAGCGGTTCGTGCGTGACAAAAACTTCGGATTTTAAACGTCGCTACGAGCTATCTAAGGCTTATGGAGTGTCTCTGATACCATGTAAGTCGATATCGCACATTCCACGGGGTTTGTAGAGAGGCGGAATTGACAAAAAACAATTTCATAGCCAGCAATATCAACTAAACTTCCAAGATCTACCATAAGCCTTAACTAGCAAAACTAACAACGGTTCTAATCTACTATGAAGTTATTTATACCTTTGTGTTCAAGTCCTTTGGGTCTTCTTATCCTCTTCTTAAGCTCCTCTTTCGTCGGGATTAAGCTTGGTCGTCGGCCTCCTAGAGTCGAAGACTATCCACCCGAGAGTCTATGGTTCAAGCTATAACCTCAAAAATGATGTAATTAAAGTATCTAGTTTGCTAATTTAGATAGCTTAGAAGATGTAGAGTGTTAATTGGACTAATTTATCTCAATAACCCTAGGTTTCTCAACCCATGAGAGTGTTAGGGTTTAAGGAAGAAGAAGAGAGCAAAGGAGTCGAGAGAATGTCACGTTGTAGAATGAAATGAAGAATGGCTAAGCTCAAAACTATGAAGCATTTCATTTTCAATAAAATATAGTAGCATGCTTGAATAGTGATCACAAATGAATAAAGAAAAGAAATAGCCATGCTTCATACCATGCTTTGAAACACCCCATCTCTCCACCTCATTATCTATTTTCAATAAATAGATATAACATAAATGAGGTGTCTTCTTCTAGAAGCACCATTGTGAAAATACAAGAATACCCTCATCGTATATACATACCCGTATTCAACAACAACTGAGCATTTTATCCCAAGCATATGGGGTATGCTACATTAACCAACATGATAATCACGCTGGGTCCAGCACATGAATCCTCCGCCTCCACTCACTCATATCGAACAATATACTTTCATTGAGGCCTTTGGCAACCATATCTTTCATATCACCTCCATCCATGTTTTCTTCGGTCTCCCATTCGCCCTTTTGACATTGCCTATATCGAGAGTATCCATTCGTCGAACCGGTGTTTCCAATAGTTTGAGTCGTATATGACCAAATCATCTTATCCGGTTTTCCCGCATTTTTTCCTCCACGGGTGCTACACCAACTTTTGCACGAATATCCTCATTTCGCACCTTATCTTTTCTAGCGTCACCACACATCCAACGAAATATGCGCATCTCAGCTACGTGCATCTTCTGTGTATGATGTTTCTTACGAGCCCAACATTCTGTACCATATAATAAGGCAGGCTGAATAGCGCTCCGATAAAATTTCCTTTTCAACTTTAACGGAAAGTTACGATCGCATAAAATTCCTATTGCACTCCTCCATTTCAACCAACCAGCTTGGATTTTTTGATTAACACCGCCATCGATCTTCCCATCCTTTTGGAGGATGGAACTTAAATATCTAAACTGATTGTTCGGTGATATCTCTTACCCTTCCAGTATTATACCAATATGGTCTCGACTTTTCTGTTTGCTAAATTTGCAATGCGTATATGCTGTCTTGGACCTGCTCAATCTGAACCTCCGAGATTCCAACGTTTGACTCCATAACTCCAATTTGGCATTAACCCTTGCTTTCGTCTCATTTATTAGAACAATATCATCAGCGAATAGTATACACCAAGGTATCTCATCTTGGATACTTCTAGTAAGCTCATCCATCACGATGGTAAATAGGAATGGACTTAATGCAGATTCTTGATGTAAACCAATTGTAATCGGAAAATCACTCGTTAGTCCACCGCAAGTTTTGACATTTGCCATTACTTTATCGTACATGTCCTTGATTATGTCAATGTACTTGACGGGGACCCCTTCATCATTGTTCCCCATAATATCTCTCTAGGTACCTTGTCGACGCTATCTCTAAATCAATAAATATCATATGCAAATCTCTTCTCCTCTCACGAAAATGCTCGATAAGTTGACGAAGCAGATGAATAGCCTCTGTCGTCGATCGTCCATGCATGAACCCAAACTGGTTCTCTGTTATCTTAACATCCTTGCTTAGCCTGTGTTCAATCACTCTCTCCCAAACCTTCATGGTGTGACACATAAGTTTTATTCCACGGTAGTTGAGCAACTTTGAATGTCACCCTTGTTCTTATAGATAGGTATATGGGTACTTTTCCTCCATTCATTTGGTATCTTTTTGGTCAACCAAATCTTATTAAACAGATCTGTCAGCCATTTAACACCTATTTCTCCTAAGCATGTCCAAATCTCGATAGGAATCCCGTCTGGACCAACCGCTTTTCTTGATCTCATTCTCTTTAAAGCCTCTTTAACCTCATGTATTCTTATTTTACACATGAAATCACGGTTTATGTCTTGAGATTGAATGACAAGTCCATCCAAATTCTTAGTAAAGCTCTCATTTAACAATTTGTCAAAATAATCTCTCCATCTTTTCTTGATATTCTCATCTCGAACTAAAATCTTCTGATCTTCATCTTTGACACACTTCACTGCATATAAGTCTCTGGTCTTCCTTTCCTGTATCCGAGCAATCCAGCATATATCATTTTCAGCTTCCTTAGTGTCCAACTTCTTGTACACCTTTTTATAGACCTTACCTTTAACTTTCCGAACAGCTTTCATAACCTCCTTTTTAGCCATTTTATACTTCTCAAATCTCTCCGCATCTTTGCTTTTCTTCAAATCTGTATAAGAATCCCTCTTGATTTTAATAGCAGCCTTTGCTTTTTCGTTCCACCATGATGTGTCCTTAGACGGTGGAGCACCACCTCTCGACTCACCAAGTAGATCTCTAGCTACCTTCTTGATACAACTAGCCATCTTGTTCCATATTCTATCTGAATCATTTTCAGATTGCCAATCCGTCTCTTGGACTACACGATCTATAAAAACCTTTTGGTTACCTTCCTTCAGTCGCCACCACTTAATTCTAGGCTTTACCCTACGTCTAATCTTTCTAGTTCCTTTTTTAAATCGAAAATCTAGAACTAAAAGTCTATGTTGAGTGATTACATTCTCACCTGGCACTACCTTACAGTCGATACAACCTCTATCTATCATTCTCGTTAGAAAAAAGTCTATTTGATTTGCACTTAATCCGCTCCTAAAGATGATAAGATGGGACTCTTTTTCTAAACCAAGTGTTTGCTAAGATCAAGTCATAAGACAAGGCAAAATCTAAAATCGAGCCACCCGCTTCATTCCTTTGTCTAAAACCAAAACCTCCATGGATAGTATCAAACCCACTACGACTAGTGCCTACATGTCCATTGAGATCACCACCAATAAATAATTTCTCTCTACTAGGTATCCTTTGCACCATCTCATCTAAATCCTCCTTGAATATATGCTTACTAGCGTCATCAAGACCTATGTATGGTGCATAAGCACTAATAACATTAAGGATCTCCTCACCTAGAATAAGCTTAACCAGTAAAATTCTATCACATTTTTTCCTAATTTCAACTACATGCTCAAGCAACCGTCTATATATGATTATGTCTACCCATTACGATTTTTATCTCTACCCGTATACCAAAGCTTATAACCTCAGGGCTCTATAACTCTACCCTTTTCACCTACCCACTTAGTTTCTTACAAACACATAATACCAACTTTCCTCTTAATCATCACTTTCACTAATTCAGTTAGTCTACCCGTAAGGGAACCTAAGTTCCAAGAAGCTAGACGGATCCTATGAAACCCTTGTTTATTTGTCACTACACCCGGGGTCCGATGTAGCTCGCCGTTTCTAGACGATGACCTAAAAGCTCTTACATACTTAACACTACATCCGGGATCCGATATAGCGCGTCACTGAATAGGGGACACCCCAACGATATTCTTATTATGGTTCATGTCGTAGAATATGATAAAATTTTTACATTGGCTGTCACAAGCCTGCCACAACCCTCATCCTTTCTTATCCGGACTTAGGACCGGCAACGGTTGGTTTATATACATACCCGTATTCGTACTACAAAAAATACGAATACCAAGAGATAAAAACAATCCAATAATATAATACTAGAATGCGGCTTAATCCTAAGCCCGCTAGTATTATCCGTCCGATCAAAATCCGTGTAGCTAGTACACGTAAATGATCGGAACCCCGTTGGATATGTATGCCCTAGAGACCTGTATTGTATAGGATGCTAGGGATGTGTGTACAGGACAATCTTGCTCAGTTATATATAGTATACCATTTGAGTTTATCTGAACATGTGTATTTGTTTTTCTTACCGCTTTTTATTGCTTATACATGTTGGTAAAGACTCGTTACAGTAGTATACTATTTTGGTTTGTCTTTATCTTAACATGTGCATATGTTATACTCGATATTACATATGGCGGATACATGTTGATAAAGCCCGTAGGATTTGTAGGGTTCCGTAGGGCGGCAGCAAGGTGTCGAGAGGCATCGTCCATGCCGTTTTTCAAATTTTTGCCATTCTAAAGAATCCTAACCCTAGAATCTTAACTAGAGAATTAAACAATACATTATACAAACAACTTTGCATCTAAGTGAATGAGGAATACAACCTTTGTAGACCGGTCCTTCACTTCTAAAGCTCCGTGTAGTAGTCCCTTCGCTCCAAGTAGTGAATATCCGAACTCTAGTAAGGGTTCACATGAAGAAATGAACATGCTTTCTCGAAGTCTTCGAAGCCGAAGATGATCTACGTCGAGGAGACTCAAGCTCATGCTACCTCTTCACTAATGGTAGATTAGTGAAGCAAACACCCTAAACTAAATGGCTAATATAGTAGAGGATGATGAAGTAGGAAATGAGCTCACTTTAGATTTAATTTTCTCACAATATTTTCTCACTTTTAGAAAAGATAACAAGCTTTTTCAATGAAGAAGAAGATGAAGAATCAAGATGAGAGAATGAACTCATGAGGTGAGAATAGCAACCATGGGTGAATTAGTGTCATACACTAACCCATGTAGAGAATAAACCATGGCTAATCAATAATGGTTAGGTTAATAAATATTTACAAGTAAAACAAAATTAGTGGACTTGGTCAATGGTTCCACAAGCTTCTACAAGCTTCAACCATGTGACTAATTACCATTAATTTTAATTAACTTAGATAAATATAAACCATCACATTATTAAGCATGGTGTAAGTCTCATACACCCATGTCACATGTGGCATCAAGCATGACACAATAGTTGTACATTAATATATATCACATATATACTATATGCACATAAGTGAGAAAAAGAAATGTTTAAGTGAGCTAATATTAGTTAATGTAAATTAATATATCACATATATAATTATACATTAAATTATCAAATAAACACTTGATTTAATAATCCGGTTATATCACATACAACCGACTAATATCAAATGTAACAACTTATCGAATCAACACTTGATCCGATAACCCGACTATATCACATATAACCGACCGATATCACATATCGCGAGAATAGAATACGGTATCACATTCGCGCATTAATCTCGGTCCCGTACATATCACATATGTGCTCCTACTTCGTTTCGCATGAACCAGGAAACCTATGTGTAGGACTCTAAAGACTCGTCAATACGCCGGCAGTAGGTGATGATCATATCAAACATCCACAAGCCGCAAGCGGTCTGCTAAACGTAACGGCTATCCGGGTATTGAGCGATCAGAAGAACAACAAGCAAGCCTGCTCATACTCCTGCGAATCCAATCAGTAACACTACTGTATAGTCCGGTCTTTTCGTCTGATATGTCGCATATCACAGCCTGGGGGTGGTATAACGTCAGACCCCAATAGCCTGATAAGTCATGCCGATGCAAGGTCCATAACGGTTCAAGAAACTGCTGATAACACTTACCAGTAAATCTCAGCAATCCTGCCCAGGGATTTCCTGTTATGGCCAATCGAGCATAGCGCAAAATCAACTCCCAATACTGGGAGAGACGAATTCCTTCCTATCGCTCATTGCCTCCATGTGACTCAGGACTGTACCCAAAAACCACCTTTTTGCACGATCTCATGACCGTGGTATGTTGGAAATCAAAGCACAGTGGGAATCCCACAAGACTCTATGACGATCTCGGGTCGACAGACTAACCTATACCAGTGTCACCAGAGAACTGCTATCTGACGATAGGCATAATACCATCTACGAGTTCTCGACGAGTCCGTCCAGTGTACCCAGTCTCCATTGAGCACCCGTATACTTCTCTGATGTCAAACGCCAATGGATGTGGTATCATCCATCGTCCATCATATGGGTCAAGAAGCGCATACGCTAGTCTACTCCGGAGTATCGAAGCCCTGTCTCGATATGCCCATGACTAGGAACAATTATAGGGTGTACTTGTGGACTACCCTTGGCCCCACTAGTATGATCCCCATCATAGTCCTGGTAGTCAAGTACACATCTTAAGGGCTTTATCAACATGTGAGAGCAAGACAACATCACTTATATAAGTCAACATGTTAAGACAAGTGCAACCAGATAACATACTATCACGTCGAGCAAGAAAGTCCTCCCTATATATGTCCAAGCATCCACTACAATATACATCATATGTACAGTAATGGCCTCAAGGGCATACATATAACTAACAGAATTTTGCTTGACTACCAGCGTTATGATGGCGATCATACTTGTGGGAGCCGGGTAATTTATAAACACATCCTTAAAGGTCCCAAGTCGTTGGAGTATCGAGACTAGGTATCGATATTACAGAGTGACTTGTGTATACGTTTCTAGACCCCGACGAGAGACGGTGGTTGGTCCCATAGCCATTGGTGTGATCATCTAAGATTGTATACATGTGCTTATTAGGGTGAGTATACTGGATGGACTCGCCGAGAACCTCTAGATGGTATTATACTTATCGTCAGATAGCGGTTCTCAGATGACATGAGTACATGTTAGTCTTTAGACATGAGATCATCATTTGTCTCGTGTGAGTTCCCACCGTGCTTTGATCACTACCCTATTACGGCTCTACTAGGTTGTGCAAAAAGGTTTTTGTTGGGTACAGTCCCGAGCCACATGAAGGCAGTGAGTGATTGTCAGAGATTCGACTCTTCCGGTATTGGGAGTCGATATCGCACTGTGTCCGGTTGGCTAGAACCATAAGAACTTGGCCAAAGCAGTTGAGATTTACTGATGGTTAGATCAGTAGTTTCTCGGATTGGTCCTGAGCCACATCGACACGACTTATCGGGTTAGTAGGGGTCTGACGGCTACCATTCCTTAGACCCGGTATGCGATACTCTTAGACGAAGAGACCGGACTATACGGAGATTGTCACGGATATGCTTAGCAGGGGTCCGGATGAGCGTGCTCGTTGGCCTTCCTTTTCGACAGGTATCTGGGTAGTCGTTACGTGCAGTTAGTGTCGCTGACGTGCTTGTGGTTAAACCTCTTGCCAGCGTACTGTCGAGTCTTTAGAGTCCAACACCGAGAGTTTCCCTGGTTCAGGAGAAATGATATAGTAGCTGTATTTTGATACGTGCAGGGTTCCGATCGAATGATAATACTAGCCGGCTTAGGATAAAGCCGGATTATTAAGTCAGGTATTGATTTAATAATTTACATATACATATTTCGATATGTATATTCTAGTGTTATCCGGGCTTTCGATCGGACGGTTGATAATACTAGCCGGCTTAGGATTAAGCCGGATTATTAACTCAGGTATTGATTTAATAATTTACATGTGTATATTTCGATATGTATATTGTAGTATTATATTCTTTGTATTATTCTATCTCTTTGGGTGTTTGTATTTTGATACGAATACATGTATATATATACGGTAGATTGTATTCCGTATTTATACGGAAAACATTCTAGAAAGTGGACACCTCATTTTAGTTTATCCATTTATTAATTTAAATGGAAAATGAGGTGTAAAGGTAGTGAGGTGAGAATGATGAGAACCATGCTTGAATAGTTTTGATAAATGAATTGTATATTCATTTGTGCAAACTATTCAAGTATGGTTGACAGTTTTTTATTGCAAAAAGGTTTTATACAAAACCATGCTTGCATTATTGTTTTGGTGATGAGTATTTCATACTCACCATTTTGCTTCTCTCCTTGCTAACCTTTCTTGAGCTCCCCCTTCATCTTCCTCCTTACCCTCTTATGAGTTGAGAAACAAGGGAGGACGAGAGATAGAAAATTCCTAGAACCACACACTACATCACTGGATACTTTAGATTAGCAACTTAGAGCCTTTAGTTGCTCCACTAGGTTTTTGAGTGGAGCTAGAGCCATGAACCACATCTCTCGGGTGAGTCATCTTCGACGGAGGAGGACCGTAGATCAAGCTCGAGCACGTAGTCCCCAAGGAGTTGAGGAAGAGGGTAGAAGACCGAAGGACAGGGATCTTTCGGTATAACTCTATCACAGTAGCTAGATTTCTTTTAGCTTGCTAGTTTCAATGTTTTGTTAGATTCTAGGTAATGGTTTCTAGCGCCAAAGTTTTTAAAAGTCAAAGTTTTTCGTTCCGCAACGGCCGCGGTTGGCGGCCGGGGCGTTAGGAAACCCAACATGGTATTAGAGCCACCTAAACATTAGAAACTAATAGTAGATGATGCTTTAGTTTCAAAACCGGAAAATTCCGATTTTCAAAACCCCGTTCTCTGTTCAGAATTTTTTGGTCTCAGAAATTTTTTTTAAACAAGTACCGAGACTTACTCTTGATAAGATAGTGATACAATGAAAACGAGGAAATCTGACCATAGAAAAACCGCCACAAACCCTAAAAATTCCCGCTACCAGCGGTTTTTTAGCGTCTTCTGGTTCTCGTTTTCATCCAGTGTCTTAGGATTTGGAAATTGATATTTTTGGTTTTATTTGATTTGCCTCAGATTTCACTTAGTGTTATCTTTACTTTAAGACAACTTAGAAAGCTTAGAACTTGAAACTTTTGCATCGTTGATCTCTGTGATGTGGTGTATGTGTTCTCAAACGTCGTTTATTAGCTATATGTCATTTAGATGGGGTTGCACATACTTGCTTATGTTGCTGTGATGTTTTTATCTGTGATGGTTTATTCAGATTGTCGTGTTGGATAGCTCCTAGTGCAATGGTAGTTGTACAGTTTAGATTCATTTGTATATTCATTATTGCGGGGCGAGCGTCCGACTTGGAACTGCCGTTTCCGCAAGTTTATATATTCTTTTATTGGGGTACGACCGGGTTGAGGTCGATGTCACTATTGTATATATATTTCTTTTTTGTACCAGGATTACCCCGCGGAGGAGTGCTCGAATAGCCGGGTTCTAAAGGGCAACAGGCCTGCATCTCATGGCGTTGAGACCGAGGATGCCTTACTCTAGAATTGGCGGGCTATTCGCCGCACTCATAGGGGTTATAGGATGATCCACGGAGGAGTGCTCAAGTTACCGGATTCCGTGAAGTGCTGGGTGGCCCATTCATTTCGTTGATTTGGGTTGCCTCACTTCCGGGATTGGCGGGTAACTTTCCGCGCTCGTAGGGGTCTTGGTTTTACATTGCACTGGTTATCCACACGGCCGGGGAACGTCGAGTTTTTGCGGCTTAAATGAAACCTGGGGCTCCTAAATTATCCGCTATTCCATGTTGCTTATCGCTGTTATGTGATGTTGCTTATATCATGCCTGGGACGAATAGTTATATATATTTATATATACTAGTAGATGTTGTATATGTTTTGCATCCGTGCTAGTCCAGCCCCTGCTCTGCCGGTAGTTAAGTAACCTAACGGTGCATGACGGGGCCCCGTGGTGAATGCGGATGGAATATACATATATTGTATTTTCGTTCTTTTTTGGTTTGATAGGATTTAATTGATGGGACCGCATTAATTTTGATCAATGCAAGGAAAAGAAACCTAATAAGATGTTGGAACAAATTTCGAAAAACTATAGTCATACTCTTTCGCTTTGCATAATGGTATTCGGTCAGGAATATCCAGCACCTTACTCGAGGAGGCAAGAGCCTAAATCCCTTCACGGGGAGTGAGTGACCTCTTGAGCAAAAGTTTATGTTATTGTAAATTACTCGGTTTTCTTCAAAACCACTAGTTTTCAAAAGGGGCCTAAACCACTTTTTTTCAAAACCACTCGGTTCTTTCAACGATATTAAATTCATTACGTTCAAGGGTTTTTCGCCAAAAACCCAGCCGTAGCTCTCCATCATTTCAGATAAGTAGCGGTTAGTATTTGTGCTATATACGTTGGTCTCTATCAAGGCATAGTGTACTGTAGCTAAATGTTTGCTTATCTGTTGCATTTTGATGCGATTAGCTAGGACAGTCGCATAGCCACGTTGGTATCTATCAAGGACTTATGCGGGTGGGTCTAAGCTAATCGATGAGAATGACGGGTTGAACTTGACTTGCGACTTATGGTATGTTGGTCTCTATCAAGACTATATGGCGCTCGGGGCAAAAACCACATCAGGAGTTTCAAATATACATGAAACTTGCTAGTGTTGCATACCTTCTGGAATGTGGTAACTAGAGTGGCTTCCATCTAGGTTATCATGCAATGATAGTTGGATCCCGATCCCAGTGATGAGTATGATTTCTCTTGGTAGATATTTTTCATTTCACAATTAGCTAACCTATTAGGTGTCTAGAAAAGTGTTAACGGGGCTACGCCTTTATAGAAACGAGGTTTATTTTAATTAGGTCCGTGTGAGAGCATGAGAAACCTTCCTCGGAGTACCAACATTCACCTGGCTGAACGGTTAGCAAACTTGTAAGGTGCGAATGATCCGACTAATTCTCTTTTTAAGGGTTGGAGGAGAATTCGAGGAAACAGCGGCAGCCATCCTGATTAGATAAACTAATAACCAATCTAATCTTGTAAGAGCGCACGCTGAGTGTTTCTTTTCTTTCTCTTCAGGTAGCAACCAATTCACGCCCTAATCAAGATAATAAAATATATGACTTGACCGAACCAGTTTATTACACTGGGCTGGGAAACGTCGGTTCGGCTCTAATTTGTGACAACTGTCACGAGTATTAGAAAGGGAAAGAGAACTGTAAGGAATTCCAGATGACCCCAACGAAAGGAGAAGCATTCTAATGCATCTTCTTCGGGTGTATTTGTTATTGAAAACTGTTTTTCGGTCAACCTTACCTTCTGGGTACTAGATACCGGATCAGGATCTCATATTTGTAATTTATTACAAGGACTGAGAAAAAGTAAAATGGTTGGACCGGGCGATATGTCCCTCAGAGTAGGAAACAGAGCACAAGTTGATGCTGCTGTCGTCGGTGAATATCATCTAGTATTGCCAAGCAGCAATACTATGATTTTGAACAACTGCTACTATGTACCTTCTATGCTTTACAACATGTTAGTTTCTTTACTTGATAAAGATGGATATAACTTTGTTCTAGATAAAAATATCATGAACATTTACCTTAATCAGGTATTGGTTGTGGTTGCAGAAGGTACACTGTGTAATTGAATTTACGTTCTAAATCAAAACACAGTTTACAATATACAATACACACGCAAGAGGAAAAGTTCAGATACGAACGAAACCAATTTGTGGCATTATAGACTTGGTCATATCGGTAAGAAAAGACTAAGTTGCATAAAGATGGATATCTGAATCCGTTCGAATTTTCATCTTATGAAACTTGTCAGTCTTGTCTCAAAAGAAAGATGACCAAATCTTCGTTCACCGGACACGGAGAAAGAGCTAAAGAGCTCTTGGGACTCATACATAGTGATGTATGTGGTCCAATGTTTATACATGCAAGGAGTGGGTTCTCGTACTTCATTACATTCACCGATAATCTCTCTATGTTCGGATATGTATTTCTCATGAAACACAAATATGAAGCTTTTGAGAAGTTCAAAGAATTTAAAAGCGAAGTAGAGAACCGGACATGAAAAAGTATTAAGATCCTTCGATCTGATCGAGAAGGGGAGTACTTGAGTACGGAATTCCAGGACTTTCTAAAAGAGAATGATATTCTCTCTCTGCTTACTCCTCCGTATACATCACAACACGATGGTGTATCGGAGCGGAGGAACCGTACTTTATTGGATACGGTTCGCTCCATGATGAGTAATGCTGAATTGCCTCTTTCGTTCTGAGGACTTGCGCTTGAAACAACAACATACCCATTGAATCATGTTCCATCTAAATCCAATCTTAAGACTTCATCTGAAATATTGAATGATAAAAAATGTCTTAAACAGGTTAAGATATGAGATTGTCCAACCTATGTTAAAAACCAGAATCCAGACAAACTTCAGGCACGATCAGTTTTATGTAAGTTTGTGGGATATCCCAGACATTCGAATGAATATCTATTCTACTATGTCGAAGAACAAAAGGTATTTGTTTTTCGACACGCCACCTTTTTTGAAAGGATATTTCTTGAAAAAGAAATTAGTGGGAGCGCGGTAGAATTGGATGAAGTTTCAGAAACACAAACTATAACTGAAGATTTGATAGAACCATAGGATTCAATAATCTCGGACGAACCTCAACCACCCGCAGATCTAGTAGGATTTCTCATCCGCCTGAGAGATACTACGGTTTTCTCATAGATGGGGATCGAAAGGATTGCATCTTGGAAGAAAATGATCCAACTTGTTTTAATCAGGCCATTACCAGTAGGGACTCTGATAAATGGTTGGATGCTATGTGATCCGAAATGGAATCCATGTACAACAAAGTTTGGACTTTGGATATTGCTCCTCCTGGGGTAAAATCCGTTGGTTGCAAGTGGATCTTCAGAAAACAAATTGGTGTAGATGGACATGTGGAAACCTATAAGACCAGACTTGTTGCGAAAGGTTTTCGTCAAAGACCAAGAGTGGACTATGACGAAACTTTTTCTTCGGTGGCTATGCTGAAATCCATTCGGATCCTACTTGCCATTGCCGCCTACCATGACTATGATATCTGGCAGATGAACGTTAAAATAGCTTTTCTAAATGAAAGTTTAGAAGAATGTGTTTATATGGATCAGCCAGAGAGGTTCATAGACAGTAGGAGCAGCGGGAAGGTGTGCAAGTTGCTTAAATCCATTTATGGATTAAACCAGGCATCGTCGAGCTGGAACATCTGTTTTGATGAAACAGTTTAGATGACATTCTCTTGATAGGAAATGACATTCTTATGCTGCAATCGGTTAAGTTTTTGTCACAAAGGTTCTCCATGAAAGACCTGGGTGATACTTCATACATTCTGGAGATTAAGATCTATAAAGATAGATCTAAAAGATTGTTGGGACTTTCACAGTCCAGAAACATAGAGTCCATACTAAAGAGATTTAGTATGGAAAATTCCAAGCACGGTAATATACCCGCTTTGCACGGAATCACCCTCTAAAGAGATATCTCCCAAGACTGATGAGGAGAGGATTCACATGAGCACTATACCCTATGCTTCGACGGTAGGATCTATAATGTATGCGATGCTGTATACCAGACCAGATGTAGTTTCCGCGGTAAGCGTGGTGAGCCGGTATCAGTCGAACCAGGTGAAAATCATTGGACAGCTGTGAAGAACATTCTCAAGTACCTGAGAAGAACTAAGGAGATATTCTTGGTTTACGGTAATGGCGACCTCCTGGTCGTGTCCTTTACCGACTCAAGCTTTCAGAGTGATAAGGATGACAAGTCTGTCTCGGGTTTTGTGTTTACCCTCAACGGAGGGGCGGTCTGTTAGAAGAGCTCCAAACAGGACACCGTCGCAGACTCGACGATAGAGGCTGAATACATTGCTGCCAACGGTACCGCAAAAGAAGCAGTCGGGATGAAGTTCATTACTGAACTTGAGGTGGTTCCATCCATTGTTGATCCGATAGCTTTGTATTGCGATAACAATGGGGTTATGGCTTTAGTGAAGGAACCACGACCCCATCAGAAATCCAGACACATCTTGAGGCGGTATCTCCTGATCAGGGAGATCGTAGATCGCTGGGAGATCGAGGTCCGGAGAGTTGATACGAAAGACAATACGATGGATCCATTTACCGAGGCCCTTTCTCAAGCGCAGTTCAAGCGACTTTTTGAGATGTTAGGTATGCGATACGCCAACAACGGGCCCTAGAGCAGACGTTAGGTGTTCGGTATGCCAATAACATGCCTTAGTGCAAGTGGGAGATTGTTGGATATGTATGCCCTAGAGGCCTGTATTGTATAGGATGCTAGAGATATGTATGTACAGGACAATCTCGCTCACTTATATATAGTATGCTATTTGAGTTTATCTGAACACGTGTATTTGTTTTTCTCACTGCTTTGTATTGCTTATACATGTTGGTAAAGACTCGTTACAGTAGTTACTATTTTGGTTTGTCTTTATCTTAACATGTGCATATGTTATACTCGATATCACATATGGCGGATACATGTTGATAAAACCCCTACGATTTTGCTTGACCACCAGCATTATGATGGCGATCATACTTGTGAGAGCTGGGTAGTCCATCTTTAAATGTTCCAAGCCGCAAGAGTATCGAGACCGGGTATCGATATTCCAGAGTAGATTTGTGTATACGTTTTTAGACTCCGATGATGGGCGGTGGTTTGTCCCATATAGCCATTGGGGTGATCACCTAAGATTGTATACATGTGCTCACTGGAGTGAGTACACTGGACGGACTCGCCGAGATCCTCTAGATGATATTATACCTATCGTCAGATAGCGGTTCTCCGGTGACATGAGTATAGATTAGTCTTTAGACCTAAGATCATCATTTGTCTCGTATGAGTTCCCATTGTGCTTTGATCACTATCCTACCACGGCTCTACTGAGACGTGTAAACATGTTTTGGTTGGGTACAGTCCTGAACCACATGGAGGCAGTGAGTGAGTGTCAGGAATTCGTCTCTCCCGGTAGTGGGAGTCGATATCGCACTGTGTTCGGTTGGCCAGAACCATAAGACCTTGCCCAAGGTAGTTGAGATTTACTGATGGTTAGATCAGCAGTTTCTCGGATTGGTCCTGAACCACATCGACGGACTTATCGGGTCAGTAGGGGTTTTACGTTTACCATTCTTTAGACCCGGTATGCGATACTCTTAGACGAAAAGACCGGACTGTACGGAGATTGTCACGAATAAGCTCAGTAGGGGTCCGGATGAGCTTGCTCGTCGGCCTTCCTTTTCGACAGGTACTTGGGTAGCCGTTACATGCAGCTAGTGTCGCTGACATGCCTGTGGTTAAACCCACTGCCAGCGTACTGTCAAGTATTTAGAATCCCACACAGAGGGTTTTCCTGGTTCAGGCGAAATGATGTAGCCGTATTTTATTACATGCAGGGTTCCGATCCTGACCGAATGATAATACTAGCCGGCTTAGGATTAAGCCGGATTATTAAATCAGGTATTGATTTAATAATTTACATATACATATTTCGATATGTATATTCTAGTGTTATCCGGGCTTTCAATCGGACGTTTGATAATACTAGCCGGCTTAGAATTAAGCCGGATTATTAAATCAGGTATTGATTTAATAATTTACATGTGCATTTTTCGATATGTATATTCTAGTATTATATTCTTTGTATTATTCTATCTCTTTGGGTGTTCGTATTTTGATACGAATACATGCATGGATATACGGTAGATTGTATTCCGTATTTATACGGAAAACATTATAGAAGGTGGATACCTCATTTTAGTTTATCCATTTATTAATTTAAATTGAAAATGAGGTGTAAAAATAGTGATGTGAGAATGGTGAGAACCATGCTTGAATAGTTTTGACAAATGAATTGTATATTCATTTATGCAAACTATTCAAGTATGGTTGATAGATTTTTATTGCAAAAAGGTTTTATACAAAACCATGCCTGCATTATTGTTTTGGTGATGGAGTTTTTCATACTCACCATTTTGCTTCTCACTCCTCAATAGCCTTTTTTGAGCTTCTACTTCATCTTTCTCCCTACCCTCTCATGAATTGAGTAACAAGGGAGTAAGAGAGATAGAAAAATTACTAGAACCACACACTACATCACTAAACACTCTAGATTAGCAACCTAGAGTTTTTAGTTGCTCCACTAGGTTTTTGAATGGAGCTAGAGCCATGAATCACATCTCTCGGATAAATCATCTTCGACGGAGGATGACCGGAGATCAAGCTCGATCACGGAGTCCTCAAGGAGCTGAGGAAGAGGGTAGAAGACCGAAGGACACGGATCTTTCGGTATAACTCTCTATCACAGTAGCTAGATTTCCTTTAGCTTGCTAGTTTTAATGTTTGGTTAGCTTCTAGGTAATGGTTTCTAACGCCAAAGTTTTTAAAAGTCAAAGTTTTTCGTTCCGCAACGGCCGTGGTTGACGGCCAAGGCGCTAGGAAACCTAACAAACCCTATACGTAAAACTATTCGGTCTTTACATCGTTTCGCCTGAATTAAGGAAACTCTCTGTGTGGGACTCTAAAGACTCGACAATAAGTTGGCAGTGGGTTTAACCACAAGCCCGTCAGTGGCACTAGTTGTACGTAACGGCTACCCAGGTACCTGTCGAAAAGAAGGCCGACAAGCAAACTCATTCGAACTCTTACTGAGCCTGTCCGTGACAATCTCCATACAATCCGGTTTGTTCGTCTGAGAGTATCGCATGCCTGGTCTAGAGGGTGGAAAACGTCAGACCCCTAATAACCTGACAAGTCGTGCCGACGTGGCTCAGGACCATCCGAGAATCTACTGATCTAACTACCAGTAATTCTCAATCCGCCCTGCCCAGGGACTTATGGTGTTGGCCAACCGAACATAACGCGGTATCGACTCCCTATACCGGAGGAGATGAGTCCCCAACAATCACTCACTGCCTCTATGTGGCTCAGGACTGTTCCAACTAAAACCTGTTTGCATGACTCGGTAGAACCGTGGTAGGATAGTAATCAAAGCACAGTGAGAACTCATACGAGACAAATGACGAGCTCAGGTCGACAGACTATCTGTACTCATGTCACCAGAGAACTGATATTTGCCTATAGGTATAATACCATCTAACCAGTTCTCGGCGAGTCCGTCCAGTGTACTCACACCCAGTGAGCACCTATATACAATCTTAGGTCCAACACACCAATGGTTGCGGGACCAACCATCGCCCCTCGTCAGGGTCTAGAAATGTATACACTAGTCTACTCTGGAGTATCGATACCCAGTTTCGATACTTCCACGACTAGGGTCATTTGAGGATATGCTTATCGACTACCCAGACCCCACAAGTATGATTGCCATCATAACGCTGGAGTAATGATCCTACGGGTTTATCAACATGTATAAGCGATATGAAATAACACGTAAAACATATACACATGTTAAGATAAAAACAAACCAAATAGCATACTATCATATCAAGCAAGATTGTCCTGTACATACATATCTCTAACATCCTATACAATGAAGGTCTCTGGGGCATACATATCCAACAGTCTTTAGGCCGTTCGCCGCTAGCCATTCGCCGCCAGTCGACAGTCGCACATATATATTATCGGGGATTCATGATTCCTTAAAATTAGATGCTCGGTCATCGTATTCCTAGGAATGTGAGGATTCCCAGTAATCTTCCATTCTTTGTACTAAGCGCAACCGTACATATAAGAAAACTAGGGGTGAAAGCCGGGTTGATTTTTTTTGGCATGTGTACCCCCACCTGAATCCGAACGAGCGGGTTTAAAATTATCTAGAAATTTGTGGCATGTACCCGCTCCCTACATTCAATTCGATTCGAACAAAGCGTATCCTATAGACAAAATGTTAACTATTTTAATTTATTGTATTGTATTTAATTATAATTTATAATATATAATTTAACATCATTTCTTCAATGTGTAAAGTTTACATATATATTTTAAAACTTGTCACAAATTTTATCTCTTCGATTATTTCGATATTCAATAATGGGCCAATCTCAAGAAAATGCAAAAACCGACACGTCCGCTTAAACACGAAAATCCGTTAATACCCACTCAAAACTCAGTTTCATGTTTGGGTGTAATGCATTTGCAAACGCGTTCCGGCTTTAGGTTTTAATTTTGGGCTGTGTATAAAAATGATCAAATACCCGTCCGGCCTGACCGCTTTCACCCTTAAGAAAACCAATGAGAGCACTATGAAGGCAATAATTGACATTTAGGTAAATGTCTAGGGGCAAATGAGGAAAGTCTATCGAAACTTTTTACACGGTAGGACACTGAGAACAAAATCATAAACATCTCTCCTCATTGCCTTGGTTTCTTTGATTTCCATATCACATAGCCTTTTCGTTCACTTTCTTTCTCCATCTCTTCTCATAAATACCATCACTTTTAGCTTCACAGTATCAGGAGCTTAAGAACGTTCATTTAGGGAATAATACTTCCTATATTTTAGGATTCTTGGTGTCTTCAGTGATTTTAACTATAAAGTTGATGTTTTTCTTTATCTAAGTTTTTTTCCTACAAAATATCTATGCTTCAGCTATTTGTCTTTTTAGAATAATGGTTTAGGCTATTATTGGATTTGGTTTTTTTTTCTTCCTTTTTTCCCTTGTTAAATGCATCCCAGATGCAATCTAATACTAGTTTCATATTTTCTCTCTATCTAACACTAGTTCCATATTTCCTCTCTATCAGTAGACATGTTCCTCTTACCGCCCTCATCAAGCTTACTATCCTCAAAGTCGTCGTTCATCTTTTCTTCAAAGGTCCTTCTTTTATTGCAACGAATTAACCATCAGCTCCATGCATGCTGCAACTGCTAAAGTTCGAACCTGTTAGCCTTTCCGAAGCTTCTTCAAATGATCCCAACCGTAAATTATATCCAATAATGTTGATACTGAGTTAATAAATGATTTCCAAGCTTCACATTGATGAAACTGGTGGAATTCAGTTTCGGCGAAATCCTCACCGCTACGAATTTTGTTGTGTCAATGACCAATTATCGCTGTATGTAGGAAGCTTATTATTTAGGAGTCGCCATAGAAACCATTATAGTCTGAGTCACTCTTAATTTTGCTGGCAATGTAATTGTATTTTTTCACAAACTATTACGTGATGCCATTCGTCTTCCATCGCAGTCACATTAAAGTCTTTTCCTTCAATTGAATCTTGGTGATCTTTTGATTTAGAAACAGAGAAAAAACCCTCAGCTTCTCTCGATTCTAATCAACATCGCAACACCAATCACTAATTCTGTAATTATCAAATAACTGTACGTCAAATAGCCCATAGATGTTTCACAAGTGGAGCCTTAAGATCCACTGTTAATGTAATGAAACCGTTTATCCATTGTCAATCCTCCATTTTGATTTTTCTAAAATTTCTCTCATTTCCTTGTAAATTGCACGCTTTAGCTTGTGCTTGATATATGGAATGAAAGATTACCGGGAATCCTCACATTCCCGGAATGTGAGGACCGGTCATCAAATTTTAAGTAATCTTGGATTAACGTGCTTAGTATACTTTAATCATCCCCGTAATATATGTATGTGCGACCGTTGACCGGCTGCAGGCCGGTAAGCGACAGACGGCAAGGCTGGCAGAGGGTGGCCAGCGGCGGGCCGACATACGATGGGCGGCGACGTCGGAGAAGAACGGCTAACCGGCGGAGGGCGGCGGGCTTGCGGACAATGGGCGGCGAGGCTGACGGCGACCGGCTGTCGACGGTGAACGACTGACTTGCGGATGGCCGACCGACGACCGAGGGTAAACAAGCGACGGAAAACGACCGACCAACAACCGGCGGACAGGTGGTGGGGCCTAAAGGGAGGCCGACGAAGGATGGTGAGCGGTCATGGCACATCTCGTGTTGGGTGGGAATATTTCGTGATAGTCTAAAATAGAAACCTGTTTTTAATGTTTTAAAAGCGAAAAAGAAAAGCGGAGTGATCGAATAGTGAAACCGTTTAAGCGGCCGCTCAAAATCAGAAAAGTGGTGTCTTATCAATTTTCTTTTTCTTGTTAATAAGTATTGATTCTCATTAGGTTCAACTATTTTTATGTTCTTTTTGTACTAGCAAATGCCTAAATTTAACAAATTTGTGCAGACAATATATTATTTTATAGAATATGCTTAAATAATTCAATGCAAAATTAAAATTTTCTTAGATTTTATTAGCTTATAGTTCATATACACTTTTCAATGCCATCATAGCGCAAATCAGTAAAAAGAAGTTAACAAATTGTAGCCTGAAACCAGGCGGAGTCGAAATCAAATTGGAATTTCAAGATCGAAATTCAAAAACTACTCGAAATCGAAATAGAAAACTCTAGAATTGTTTAAAAGTCGATTTGGATCTCGATTTCTTGAAGTTGATAAAACCAAAATTTTGGACTTTTGAACCAAAATCTTGAAGTGTCTCAAAGCGAGCAGCTCGATTACCCTGGCCTGTAATGACTTGAGCATGAAAGATAGAAACAACATGGAAAAATAGAGAAAATATGGAATATTGTATTAATTGATATTTATGTTATTTTTACTCCAATAACAATACTTCGATATCCATTATTGCACTTATGAGGTGTATACATTAATAAAAATAGATTATGCAACGTCACCCGTTTAAGCGGGATAAAGCGGAACAACGAAACACGCTTGGCCACTGAAGTGACCGCTTTTTGAAACACTTCCTGTTTTGGGATGAATATGATTATTATGAAATGAGATTATTTGATTACGATGGTAATGCTATATTCTCGGGAATATTTTTTACATCTAAACAAGTATGGTAATATTTCATGGGAATATAGTATTACTATCTAAATTATCTTCTACTAAGCACATCCTAAGGATCTCTCTACCAAAAAAGCTTAAGGGCATATTTGGATATACACTTTTTATTGGATTAAAAGCCTAGATTCTATTTTTATTCCGGATTAGACTAATCCGACGGAATTGTTTGTTTAGATGAGGTTTTCTAAGAGTAAATACGGAGGGATAAAAGCTTCCAAATGGTCCATTCATCCGAATTAGAAAAATTAGCTCAAAACTAAATTTTCTAATTCTAAAGTTGAATGCTTGTTTTTTCTTGGAACTTGAACCATTCATTATCTCTTACTCTTTCTTTCATTTCTTTAATCTTTAATTAAAACAAGCAAACAACTCCCAATATTTTTAATATAGTTACAAAGTGGAAAGCCTTATCCTAAATTAACCAATTATGCATTTGACATGAAACTCTCTAGTTTTTTTTACTTCAAGGAATATAGGTGCATTCCGGGACATTATTATCCAAAACTCAATCCGTCGTATTTTAATCTGGACCATCCAAACATGCCTTAAGTAGTAAAATCCTATCATCTTTTCCCGTAATTTCAACTACATTCTCTAGCAACTGTCTATCTATGATCACGTCTATCCCATTACGATTTTACCTTTATTTGTATACCAAAGCTTATAATCCTAGAGTGCTGTAACTCTACCTTTTTCACTTACCCATTTAGTTTTTTGCAAACACAAAATACTAACTCTCATCCTAATCATCCGCCTCCACTAGATCCGTTAATTTACCTGTAAGGAAACCTATGTTCTAAGAGACTAGACGGATCCTTTACTGTGTATATATTTGCGTAAAAGAATACTTTACTGTGTATATGTGTGCATTGAAAAATCTGAAATAGAAAATAAGAAAAGATGCATTAAAATATACAGATGGAGATGACAAATTCAGATCTTTATTAAGTGGATGTTGAGATTGAGCATTGTGTTTTTGGATATCTAGTGGGTTTTGCACCATATATGTTCCGTCAAAACTACCCTCACATTTAGCATGTATCAAATTATACGTTAATTTGACCTATTATATTTGTTTGATGCGTCTCCTCTCAGAATACGTTTGAGCACCAATTAATTGGTCTTTTAAACCTTGTTTATAACACTGTTTCCTATTATGACACTGTTTCCTACAATAGCCGAACTGTCATATACTTATAAAAACTGCATGTTATGGTAGTAATAGAAAATTTATAATAACTTGAAAAAGGAGGGGCTGCCACATATAGAGGAATTGTAACTAGAGCTATGAAAATTGAAATAATGATGATGGTTATAGCCCTTCCCCATATGCTTGGGATAAAGGCTCAGTTGTTGTTGTTGTTGATGATGATGGTTATGGACCTTGATACTAGTGAATGGAGAAAAAAAGAATACAGGAATGGTAGCTATGTATAATTGAGATCACATTTGTAGTGTTGAGGCTACCTTCTTTTCTTGAATATATATGTCAGCCAAATCTATCGGTGCTGTGGAACAAAGTAATTAACTTAACTATATTATAGATGCTTTCTTTAGGCTATACCTGTTATATTAGGACTACATTTGTATATCTGCCTTTTAAGTCAAGTAAAAAAAGGGTATTTTGCATGTAACTTCTGCTACCGGTTCATGTTCATCGATCTAACAAGTAGTAGTATGTTAATTATCAAAACATAATCATGTAAACTATTGATTAGTGAAATCAGATTTTCTCCAATTCTAGCAAACTAAAAGGATGATTCTGTTCTTGCATTAAAATTAGACTTATGAATGAGCATAATGCAGGGGCAGGTTGAAATGTTATTTCATTTAGGATATTGAAGTTGCATGCCCACTACAATTGGCTCTAGATGGAACTAAAGGAAGTGGACTCTCTATGGTTAGCTTCTAGTGGAGAGATCTGATATCTTCTATTGTTACAGAGTAAATCACAATTTTAAGTTAATCCAGGGCCAATATTCTTTCATTATTTTTCCTGTATAATCAATTCCCTCTCCCTTACCATTTTGTTTATGTTTTTCTCTTCGCCGAGTTTTTCTCTTCGCCGAGTTTTTCTATTTCAGTTTTGTTAATCAATCCCCCAAAACAAAGTTGTACGCATTATATTAGGAAGGTATGTTCTCCAAATTATAGGCTGCATGTTCTCTTTCCACTCACAGAAGTTGATTCTAGGTAGAGATGAGACAATTCTCCATTTCTTAGTCACGCTTTGCTTTCTTTTTAGTTTTCTAGAAGCTTGATTCTATTTCAGTTATTGTATTTGGATCCAACACAAAAGTGGGTGTGCATGTACAGATTATCATTTATCCCATTTAATGGGGTGAGCACTATGATTATGGTGCAGACGGCGCTACGATCTTACTGAATTTTTCAGTTTTATCTTTTGTTAATGCTATCTAAGATTCATGTGCATCTTCAACTGGCAAAGATTGGTAGGTGCTTGGTAGGTGAATGGTTATGCGGAAGGTCTGTACATTGCTAAGTATCACATTAACTTTTTGCTTTTTCCTGAAAGAATTGGATATTCCAAACATAATACAGCAAAAGGACTACTTATTATTCTAGTGCCATTCCCATGTAAGCCGTAACAATCAAATGCATCAATATATGTATAGATCTTTAACTTTTAAAAAACTAAAAATCTTTTCGGGTAATGGGATACATTATTTGCTATATAGCCAGTAATTTACCTTTCATAATTCTTTCATTCCGTTCGCAGGAATGATTGTTGCTTATTCTGCTTCAGCAAGGCACCCATGCCTCAAGGTGGTTGAAAACAGTTATTGTGCATCAAGAAGAGGTATGCAACATATGTATTTCCTACTTTTTTGTGTTTATCATCAAATTATAATTAACTATGATGATAAATGAGTGCTTATACTCATGAGTCAAGGAACACATGAAGTGCTTTATGCTTGAAAATTTTACTGGTTTGGATATTATTAAGGTGCTTTATCTGCTACATATATGGGTATACACTCATACATATGGACTAATAATAGGTTGTGGTACTCCACAACACTAAGATATAAGGTCATGGCATCGACACACTAATAATGGCCGAAAGGCCTGAAACTGTTAGTTTAGCTCAAGGTTTGATTTTCTTATTTGGCTTGAGCCTAGACCACAACATCAAATGTTATGCTCAATTGATCATTTACTGATACAATAATAAAATAGATTGTTTAATATTATTGTAAGTTACTTGTTTTATCTGAGCTAAATGGATGAAACAAAATGAATATGATCTATTAGCCAGCGCCAAAAAAGCCGCGACAAAGGCTATGTTTTTTGTTTCCTTTTTAGTGGTCGAGGGGTGTGGTAAGAGAGTTGCACAATTTCTTATAATGAAATGTGTGTATATATATATATATATATATATATATATATATATATATATATATATATAACTGGACCCTCATCTAAATTCCATATTACTCAACATAAGCATCACATCATTCAATATACCAGAGTCAAGGTTTCAGTTGATTTAGACAAGTGTTCTACCCAATATTATTCAAATAAGGCCTCCCCCACCGCCTTTCTGATTTTATCAGATTTTCCCTACCAGCAGCTGTCCTTATCTCTCTAAAAGGACACGAAGCTGTTTGCATCGGCATCAAATTTGGCTATATGAGCAAGTGGAGCATACTTATAACCTAACCAATATGCAGACAGCAGCCTCAAAAATTTTGTTTTGCGTTTATACTGTATAACTTTCCGTAGCAAACATTATGTTTTGAATATCCTTTTTTGGTTCTTAGCTTATGAGATTTGCAAATAACTCCTTCAAATCCTATATTTTGCGTGCAGGGTTAATTGCAGTAACCTGTCCTAGATTTGATCTCCTTAAAGGCTTAAACTATCAGTGGTTGTTGGACCAAGCTTAAAGCCTTTAAGGAGATTTAATCTCCCTCAAATCAATTTTAGAGAACCATTTTGAGCCTACTATTTGATCATCATGTCGTCAAGTCGAGGTATTGAGACCCCATGTCGACTGTAATCTTATTAGTGCCGCGACTATCTATACACATTCTCCAAGTGACATCCTTCTTAGGAGTCAATAAAGCAGGGAGTGAGGGACAACACATGGACTGAGACTATCTCTTAGAAAACCTTTTGTTTAGCAATTCCTCTATTTGTCAAATCAACATGTTCCCTAGTATTCATTCTATAATATGGAAGATTCTGTAGTTATGATCTTGGAACTGAGTCAATTGCATGTTGAATATCTCTTATGGTTGCAGTTCATTAGGAAACTCTTCAGGAGTGATATATTGAAATTCTGTCCATAATTTCTTTTCAAGAGACAGATTCAGCAGTGGATCACATGAACTGAATCGTTTACCCTCACACACAAAGCTAACATTAATTTATATTTATCGCATTTTTTTCAAACTGAAGCAGTTAAACTGTTGAGATCTTTCTTTTTAGCAATAAGCGGATTTGATTTAGGTTTCGAGATCCTATCATTTTCTATTGGTTTTACAAGGTTTAATTTTATTATTTTACCATTGTGCTTCAGAACATATGTTCTCTCCAATAATGTATTACGTAATCATATAACCAAGGATGACCAAGCAAAACATGTGCAACATCCATAGGAAGCATCACATCACATATTGTCTACATAACCACCACTTGAATAGGAACTCTACATTGCTTTGAAACAAGCAAAGAGGTTTATTTACCCAACGACGCTGTATAGTTGCGGGTGGTTCGGGTTTTAGTTTCAGTTTAGGTAATGCTAATTTTAAAACCACATTCATTGAGCTACCTCCATCTATGACCACTTTACACACTTGGTCCCCACATTTAACATTGGTTCAAAAGATCATAGTATGTCTCCAATAAGCTTGCCAGCTTGCCTATGAGTGGCTGAAGACAATATGCTATGTATGACATTTATTATAGCATCATCTTTCCGATATCATTTTCTTCATTCAAATCAATAGGGTCCTCTAGCGGTTCTACAATTTGATCTACATCTTCATCTCTCGATGCTTCATCATGTTGTAAAACAAAGGTTTTATATGGACAACGAGAAGCAATGTGAATTTTTTCATGACATTTGAGGCATTCAGTTGTTAAGCTATCATGACAAAAGTTGACAGAATATGTAGTAGGATTATCCCTCGGGTTTGTGCTAACATTTTCCTGATAAGTTACAATTCATGTAGATTCATTTGACCATCATTAGGATTGAAGCTTGTGACTCCCCAGATTGAGAGTTTTGTCGTCTTTGGAAAGTGGATTTATTTTATCGTTCTATCTCTAAGGCTATATGATTGGCTTCTTCAATTATTTCAAGAGCCTGCAAGTCCACCTCTTTTTATGTCATGCCTAAGTTCATTAATAAATCTAGAAAGTTTAGCCATCGGTTCCTCTTTTAAATCACACCCTCCTCAAATCGGGCGAGATATTCAATCACTGTTGAAGACATTTGTTTTAGATTCCAAGTTTCATTCATAACTTGCCTTCAATAATATGTCAGAACATTTTTTTCTTTCAACTTTGGTTTCACCTTTGCCCATAAGGTGATCGGTTGTTGGCCAATCCTTTCCAAATCCATTTGTACTGTATGCAATTAATGTTATGTGGAACCAACTAATTTCATTTTAGCGAGCTTAATGGATTTCTGACATGACATAGTGACATACTGCTCACAATAATCCCCGAGTTTGTTGAGCTATCTAAGAAAGACTTTAGATTTAACTCCCATTAAAATTAGAAACATCCACCTTATTTTATGAGATCAAATTCATCTTGAAAGTACCTATTTTGTTCCTAGTGGTTTCGTCGTGGTGATCTTCTAAGATCCCTATCTTAGTAACTTGGTACTTGTTGTAATTTAAGTTACTGTTCCTAGGATACATATCATAATTTCAGCATCGACAGATTGTTCATCTTCAAAATTATCATTTTGACTCGCCCTATGAATCTCATCCAAATTAGCATTCTAAGATCGTGATTAGAGACAAAGTTGGTTTAGGGCTGTGCATCGAGCAATCCTGGGCCAATATTTCTGAAGCCATTAAAGCTATTATCTTTTTTCCATTGTTTTCATGGTTGTTTTTGTGAATTCCCTATATCAACATCTATCGAACGATTTCGATGTTTAGTTATCTTTTTAAGAATGCCATCAAGTTTGTTTTTTAGTTCGTTGTATTGTTGATCGTGATGTTACCGTTTTTGTTCTATGGTCGCTCTTATATTTGCATATAATTTTCATGATCTCGTTGTTGTGCATCTAGACGTTCTTCTAATTCTTTCTTGGTTAGCATCTTATTTTTCTAAGATCTAGACAAGGGGTTTAGGAAATAAATCGAAGAACGAAAAGGAAAGAAAACTCTATGCTGTAACTATGTTAAGATGTTATAAATAATGAAGATTGAAAAGTTAACTACTAAATGCTGCATTCCAAAGTTTAAATCTATCTAATGTTTCTTTCAATATTTTTTCTTTTTTTGCGTTATAATGACTTAGCTATGATATAAAATTAGGACGCATTTTCAAGCGAACAAATACTACCTTTTTGTCATGTTTTGATACCTTTACGTTTCCGCAAAGGATCCTATCGCTGATGCATCCAAACCCGTTTTTCTGCCCAATCTTTTTTTACACTGCAGGCCTTAATAAATTGAAAGTCACTTGAATCAAGCAGTAGTGTACTTCAAATCGGAGGCCCAAAAGTTGGTGGCCGGAGAAGTGCTGTTGCGATTACTGTTCACGGGCGATGTAGTGATTACTTTTCATGGGTCATTGTAGCAGTCGCGATTTTTGTAGCAGTAATTGTCCATGGATTACTATAGCGGTCATGGCTACTGTAGCACTTTGGATTTTGACTGACTGCCAACACTTGATGTAGAATTGAAGAAGGGAAATTTTTTTCTGAAGGGATATGGAGAGAAGAGGAGAGGAATCTCGAATAAGAAAAGAATCCCAAAGGCTTTCCAAAATGACACTTTATTTTACTGCAAGATGATCTGAGGCATAGTTCGGCAACAAGGTTTCCAAAAGCATGGTGTCAATTAAGGGTTTGCATGTGTGCAAACCATGGTTTCGGAAAATTAGGGTTTCATAAAGTTAAGGGTGGTTTAGGAAACATGGTTCATGGAATCATGGTTATATTTAACGCAACCAATTTTTGAGAGAGAGAGAGACGACACAAAACTTTCTTTTCGGAGTTAAGAAAAATTGAGGCAAGCTATCGAAACTTTTGGAAACTGTGGTTTGGAAACTTTATTTAGGTTGCCAAACGAGCCATAGTTTTAATTTTTGAGAAACCTCACGAAACTGGAGTTTTGAAAACCGTAACCCCATTTCCAAATGAGGCCTTAATGTTTACAATGATTCTTTTGTATAGGTACAACTAGATAACAACAAGGTAACAACCATATCTTTTGGATGAGTCTAAATAATAACTATATTTACCGGAACAAATTTTCTAGATAGACTCAAATTAAGTAAACGACATGAAATTGCGAAACTATTTATTTTTCTGAAATTTAGAATATATCGGACGAGATTTCTATATATCGGCAAAAATTTGGTATATCGACAAAAAATTATGTATATCGGTAGAAATATCGATGTACTTGCTAAACAATCTTGTTATGCGTTTTAGGTTTTAGGATATAATTAAACTTACGCGATCCACATTTAGATCCGTTAACTTATTAAAACTAGCAAGTTTCTTGCTTTTAGGGAACTCTAGCTCAGCCCCAATCCACTGAGACCTCTTTGGCTTGCAGATCTCCCTCTCCCAAGACCTCTCGTTTGCAGATCTCCCTCTCGTAGCTCGGAGACCAATCGACGACGAGCTCGTAGCTCCCCCTCCTTCTCACTCGCAGATCAGCGACAAGTAATGTTTTAAATGTCAGGTGTCGTGTCGGTCCAAAAATTTTGATATCGAATATCGGAGAAATTTTGGTGATATTTCCTAAATATCCATAATATACCTTATGTTTTGAGAAAAATGCTATCATTATAACTTAGTATAAATTATTGGTTGTCGTCGACTGAGAGAGATAGATCCGTGAGGTCATCGTCGGTTGTTGCCGTCGCTGATGTGTGAGGGATAGAGAGGGCTTCGTCGTCGATTGGTGACCATAACCGAAATTTTGGTGACATATATCGAACGTGGACCGCTTAAATAACAATGACTTTGTCTAAAAATAGTAACATACATAACAACCTTTAAATACAGATTGACCGAGCTCAAGTAAATCTAACAACTATAACAAACTAAAAACTATCGAAAAAATAAATTATTAAATCATAACAATTAGCTACATCTTCATTGATAATGCAATAAATAAATCATATAAATTTTCGTCACCATTCACTTTGGATAGGAAGTATTGCAAGAGCTATGCTCTTTTGGTTGTACATGCCATGCCGTGCCTGCAAACTTAAAAGGGTTTGCTTCCTTAAAATATATATTGGTCAATAGGTGAAGTGACTCAGAAACTATAACCAATGCATTGTTTGCTTGCCAAGGAATGCATATACTGCCACGTTCTTTGTTTGGATTAAAGCTGAAAATTACATTTGGCAATCTGTATGTTGAAAATTTTTATTCTGGCAAATGCCTAAAATCTCAATTTGGTATGATTTGTTAGTGCTGGAAATAAGCCAAAGCTACATCCAATAACTTTCAAATATACCTGTTGCAACAAAGTTAATTTTCATCTCCTGCAAAAATTCAATTCTGAAACTTAGCAAGTCTATGGGACCATGATACTGTGACACTTACATATATCAATCATATTTTTTCGCAGGTGGGCTCTGCTGTCTAGCCATTCTCAACATCGTGTTTGCCATTATATTTGGGCTCATGGCCGTTTTCCTCGGCTCAAGCCTGCTCTCATTAGGGAGCAGCTGCTCAGTTTCGCTTTTTTGGTGCTACGAAATTGCATCATGGGGTTTAGTTATCTTATACGGCTTCACTGCCTTTATGCTAATTAGGAAAAAATCAGATGATGGTAGAGATTTGGGGTTAGAGTTGTCAGAATCGGTCGTGCAAGTGCAAGTGATCACGCCAGAAATGGAGAGGCGCGTTCATGAAGGCTTCAAGTCATGGATGGGATCTTCGATTCTGTCGTCTGATGATGAGGACGAGGGGCCTAATGATTATTTAGAGGAGAGGCATCCAATTCTTGGCTCAAATTAAAAAAAAATTACTTTTCTTTTTAATTTATTTTTTATTTAAGTTACAGAGCTTTGAGAAATGTACATAAACTGATTTAGAAGACTGCAGCGCCTTCATATGCTTAGGTGCGACCAGAGATATCAAATTCAATGTTCTAAAAAAATGCATATTATCAATTTATTCATTTGTTTATGAGAGGATAAGTAAAATTGGGTAGAGAATCGGTGTTTGAATTTTACCAGCTAGGATGTACTGAGAATCGGTGTTTGAAATTACTACCCAGTAAAATTGGGTAGAGAATCGGTGTTTGAACTTATTATCGGTGTTTGAATTTTACCAGCTAGGAATGAACAAGAGAAAGGTAATGTAAGGAACTTATATTTTGTTTTGATGAAAAAGTTGAGCTGCCTTGTAGGTATATTAATGATAATAAGTTCCCAGTACATCAAAATCATCTACTTACAACATAAAATGGAAAGAAAAAACAAGTTTATGGGTTTTCTATTTCAAAAATTGCAAAACTGAACTGGTTATCATGAACAAATGTCATTTTCAAGATATCCCTCATTTTGTCTAATGTTGATGCCAATAAATTAAAGAGAGATAATTTTGAACATTATCTCATATTGATATGTTTTTGTTTTTAAAAATCTTTGAGTTTCTTTTAATCTATAAATAACAACAAATGATTACTTCAAGATCATATCAAATTGGAAAAGCCATAGTATGAGGACGATATTACCTGAGAACTATATCCTCAGCAAAATCTGGTAAATCTGCAATTCTAAAAGTTCCTTGACATTCTAAGCCATATATCTATTCCCGTTGACCATTTTAAACATAAATGATAATCAGTTTGTTCTAGCGAATTGCAAGAAACAAAAGACCAATCTCCTCTCCATTCTCAACATTTTAAGTGATCTTGTCAAAAATCTTCTATATAAGAGAAGCCAAAAGAATCTTGAGCTCTAATGGAACAATCGATCTCTAAATAAACATATATTGATGAGCTTTACGCCACCAAGGTGTGGCCTGCCTCTCTAAATAAGAAAGTGGAATTCACCTAGGTTTGCAAATCCTAGTGCGTTTGATAGACGATAATCCTAGCTCCCATGAAATATTACCATTCTTATTTAGGTGTAAAAAATAATCCCGAGAATCAAATGACCCATTTCATATGAATTCTATTCTCCCCAAAATATGCATCTATCCTAAATTACCATGAGATATTCCCACCAACACAAGATGTGTCATTGTAGGACTAAAGAGATTATTCTTCGTGATATCATCTTCGATATTTTCATACCAATAGCAAATTTTTTTGATGCTACGGATCTTGGTGGTTGATCAATTGCTCGAAAATTGGAATGCATTATCTACCTTTTTAAAAGTTCGATCTTGAGCTACTATTATGTTACAGCCCTGATCTTGTTTTGTTTGTATTTTTATTTTCTTTTTGTAACATTTTTATGTTTTATCTTAACTTGTATAAAAAAATTAGACGTCTTGTCCTCGTCTTTGGCAAAAAAAAAACACAAGATGTGTCACGACCGTCCTTCATCTGCCGCAGGACGGCCTCACCATCCCCCACCGCCGTCCGTTTTCCCACCTGCCGACAGTCGGCCGCCGTCCGCCGTCGGTCGGTCGTTCGCCATCAGTGCGCCGCTCCGCCTCCGCCGGTAGGTCGTCTGCCCACCTGTCTGGCCGCCGTCCCACCTCCGCCGGACGGTCGTCTTCTTGCTTACTGCCGGTCGAGACATTCGCCTCCGGCCGCCCGCCCGCCCCGTCATCTGTGGCCACCGTTCGGCCGTCCGCCGCCAGTCGACGGTTTCATATACATATATTATCCAGGATGATTAAAATATACTAAGCTATGCAACATTCCTTAGAATTAGATACCCGGTCATCACATTCCTAGTAGTGTGAGGATTCCTGATAATCTTCCTTATCATACGGAACCTAAAGTTCAGAGCAATTTAAAAAATTTGTAATTTATATTATTTTTGTTTTGGGGAAAAATGGCCCGAGCTCCCAATGATCCAAAAGCAATAGGCATAACTTTTTGGTATAAAAACCCTTGCTAAAAACTCTCTTGTACACAAATCACAAAATTCTATATCCTTACACTAATGCTGCATTTAATATATATGTATTTTAATATTTTCCATTCTATCCTTTTCTTTATATTAAATAGAATCTCCAACATCCACTTCCTCCTCCTTCTATAGATCTATTTTCATGGCTTTGACAAATATATAGAAAATTGTTCTATGGCCTCAACAATCTTTCTCTCTCTCCCTCCCTCTTCTTCCCCCTCCCTACCTCCTTCTCCCCCTCTCCCCTTCTTTTCACCTTACTCATGCACTCTCCATATCAAACCCTTAATTTAGAACTAACGTCGTTGCTAAATAGTTTAACAGAGAGCTACTTGCTATTAAAGACCTCCAAAAAAAATTGAGCTACGTCAATACATTAAAAGTAAATTCTCATCAAAAAATTTGAAAATATATACAAGTAAAATCGTTAGCATTTGATTTTCTTCGTATACTAATTATCCTTAGTTTATATTTGTATACAGATTAGCAAGAAGCATAAGAATTTATCATTCAAGAAATTTTAAGTAGTTGAATCTTTTCTATAATCATGGGTTTTTTTGTTCATGCTTCATGTATTAATTATTGGAGATGTAATTTTGCATACATGTTTTTGTTCATGTTTCATGTGTTTCCTGACAATTTTGTTTGATATGTGATACTCTTTGGCTATTTATTGATGATTTAATTGATTATATCAACTTTTAAAAATAATGAAATCAATAAGAGATTTCGTCTAGCTTTTATTTTTGTTATATTCAATAGATTCTTAGCATATATAATATCTATATGCCTATATGTAACACTTTACAAATATTTATAGTACTTAATGGTCTTGATAAATATTTATAGCTCTTAGCAGCTATATGTAGCACTTAACAACCACATATTGCATTTAACAAATATTTATATCACTTAACAACTATATGTAGTCACCAAGAAATATTTAGCACTTAAACGTTATATATATAGTACTCAACAAATATTTGTAGCACTTAACATCTCCTTATAGCACTTAACAGCTACATTAGCCTTTAGCAAATATATGTAGCACTTAACTTCAAGTTTGCTATCTATATATAGCTATTTAGTAGTATATTTGCCATTTATTACAGAAATAAAAAAATTACAGCTGTAATTACTGTTCATATCAGAAAATTAAATGTAGAAAGATAAAAAATCTCATGGAACAATTTAACTTAAAGTGGCCTGCGTAGATTTAGCATTTAATAGACAACCGTAGCACTTTGAGTGAACTTATTTTTATAAATGTAGCACTTTAGATAAATCTATTTTTATTTTGCGGATTCCAAGATACCCCCGCATGACTGATGTGTAAAGGAAAAATGTAATATTGGATTATGGAAAAATATAAATAAGTTGGTCTATAGGAAGGAATCAAACACATGTTTTTTTTAATGTAAGGATGTTTTAAAACTCTTTTAAGCCTAGGGATCTAGTCATATTAAATTTTGGTCACAGGAAGCTTGTGTCACTACCCGGAATTTAGCTCGTGACCGGCACTTAAATCACGCAACGTCTAAGGGCGTAACGTAATTCAAGTAAGCCGAAACCCAGAAATCAAAATCTTTTTGCGGAAAATAGTGGAGGTGAAGTTTTTAAAATAAAGGTATAATGAAATCAAGTTTTTCTTTAAATGCATAGGTAATGATATTTGAAAATACAAGTGGATTGTACTCTAGTTGAAAATATTTTTCGTCTTTAAAAATTTGGGCAGCACCTCCTTTGTATATTTTGATCCAAAAACCACACACAAGCAATATATATATAGGCATCCCCAAGCGGGAGCTAGCTCTTCGCCAATCGGCGGAATCACAACCACGCAAGTAGGAAATATATACGACGCCCAACGGCGAAGATCAACACAGAAAGAATAAATAAAGCAAGGCATCAACAACCCAAATGAAGCGAACTACACCCAACGCTCTGAGTCTCGCAACACGAGTCAGACTAGGTCTACCAATATACAAAGTCTAGTTTCTGATTGATGGAGTTTGTCTAGATACAATAGAAATAATAAATACAAGAGTGTGCACGATCCAATGTGTCCCACCTACCATAGCAAACACCCTGAATGAAAGTGTGTGCCAGCGATATCGCTACTGATCCAAACGGTCGAACCTGCAAGAACACTGTGGCACAACGGTGTGAGTTGCCAACTAGTGAGTTGAAAACATCAGCAGGTAGAAATCAAATAAACAAGGATTCCTAGGTCATACTGTAATATGAAGGTAATACTATGATATCTAGGGTGTCCATGTATGCATACATATCAACAATATAATCGATGCCAATGATAACATGTAAAAATCAAACATTTGAAATCATGTGCCTGTATGTATGAGGAAATCAACCAATGTGTGTCCATCAACGACACCTCAAATCATGGAACCTGAGTGTCCAACAACGACACTTGAAACATCATAAAACCTGTATCCAGTATCGACACGTAAATCCTCATATCTCAGACGCCGCATCCTCTGATCGGCTCTCAGACACCGCATCCTCTGATCGGCCCTTATATCCATCTCACGACTCCGGCCGGTATCCTCCGGATAACCGCCGAGTCCAAACTATCACCGGTAGGTAGTGTTCCCCCACCAGGCTCATCGCCTAACTCTACGAGCTTCTTACCCTGGGATACCTCACCGGGTCCACCATGTACCCGCAAACGGTTCCTCCCTCCTCGAATTGGGTCTCGAAAACACGCTCAGAACCAAGAAAACTCTTGGTGGACATGAAATATCATATCAAGAGAAACCGCGTTTTTAAAACAATACACAATTTCCTTTGAAATATAACCACGGTTCTTAAATCCAGAGATCTCATAAAAACAGCACCTCAATGCATGTAACCATAAAGTACGATGTATGCAAACATAGAACAGTAATATGAGCATGTCAAGTATATCATGCAAGCATGTCCTATGATAGTGCTGAACAAAGAATGTATTTTTACGGTTAAGATTAATATCATGATATGACAGTTCTACTGTGCAAGTGGCATGGTAATTACCGATGATGAATGTGTGTGAGTAGGCAAATATGTGTAAGTGTAACATGCGCATCATCGATAATTGTGCAAGTGTACTAGCAGATATCACATAACGATAGATACCGGGAACATAACACGCAAGCCACGATGAATAAGTCAACATAAACATAAATGATAATAAGGTATATATCTACATATGAACCATACGACCAGTTTAAAAGATACGAATCGTAGTTTTGAAAGTGGGGGCTATGGTGTTTTTGAGGAAAAGACATCATTTGAAAATCCGTAGCTTCCCTTGAGCTTTCCATTTAAAAATACTTATGATTTGTCGGTTTTGGAAATAAGTATGGTTCAGGTAACATCTTAACGTCGGCGATCCATTCTCTTAGTATCCGATATGACAATATCCTCGATCATCATCCTCAAATCATGAGCGCGGATCAATCATCCGTTAAAACTCATCGCGTACGGTAATCCATCGTACGACGGCAACAAACAGAATAGGGATTCTATCATCCTATTCATCAATAAGGGTACGGATCTAGGTCTCGTACATCATATCATATCGATCTCATAACACATCTATCTCAACTTATATCGTATTTATCGATCTCATGTCACATCGATATCGATATCATATCGTATCGATATCGATCTCATAACATGCCACTATAAATCTCATACTTGTCCTCTTTCAATTCCATACATATCACACTTTACATCCTTATATCATATCTTTTAATCATATCCGTAGGTTCATATCATAGGCTCTCTCCACCTATATTCTATATATATCACGACTTTCCATTTAAAGTTTGCGGGGGTGCTATACGCCATCCACTCGACTTCCCCCGTAGATATAAATCTACTCATTTGCAAAATTCTCGCTTAGTCGAAGTCGATGTGCTTCTAGATCTCCTTCGTCGTCTCGGAAGTCCACGTGAAGGTACTTACATATCAACACACGTTGTAACGTTATTAAAACCAAGTCCAAAAACCGATACGGCACACGAATTGCTTATAGGTTAGAACCTATAGCCTACGCATGCAAAAACAACCAATAACCATCGTCGTTGATGTTGGATATATGTATGCCCTAGAGGCCATTATGTGATAGTGGATGTATTTATACATGTATATATATATATATATTCAGTATACATTCTTGCTCGATATGATAGTATGCTATCTGGTTCTTCTTTATCTGACATGTTGATTTGATCATGCTTTTACTCATTCATACATGTTGATAAAGCCCTGAGGATATTGGCCTGACTACAGTGATTATGATAGAGATCATACTAGTGGGACATCTGTAGTTTATAAGCACATCCTGAAATGTCCCTAGTCGTAGGTGTATCGAGACGGGGCATCGATATACCAGAGTAGACTAGCGTATATGATACTAGACCCATATGATGGGCGATGGATGTTCCCACATTCATCGATATTTGACATTAAGATCATATATGGGTGCTCAGTGGTGACTGGGTACATTGGACGGACTCACCGAGAACTCCTATATGGAATTATATCTATCGTCGGATAGCAGTTCTTAGGTGACACTGGTACAGGTTAGTCTGTAGACCCGAGATCGTCATAGAGTCTTGTGTGCTCTCCCACTGTACTTTGATTACCACCCCACCACGGATCTACTGAGTCGTGCAAACAGGTGGCCGTTGGGTACAGTCCCGAGACACACGAAGGCGATGAGCGATAGGAGGGGTTTCGTCTCTCCCGGTATTGGGAGTTGATGCTGTGATGTGCTCGACTGGTTATATCAGTAAGTCCCTGGCCAGGGCTGCTGAGATTTACTGATAAGTGTTATCAGTAGTTTCTCGATATGTTATAGACCATTCACCGGCACGATTTATTGAGTTATTGGGGTCGACGTGACCATCCCTAGGCTCGATATGTAGCATATTTGACGAAGAGACCGGACTGTACGGTAGTGTTGCCGGTTGGCTCGACGGGAGTTGTAGCAGGTTCGCTTGTCTTCTTCTGATCGCTCAATACCCGGGTGGCCGTTACGTTTAGCCGACCGCTTGCGGCTTGGGGGTGCTTGATATGATCATCACCCACTGCCGGCGTATTGACGAGTCTTAGAGTCCCACAAAGGAGTTACCTAGTCCAGGCGAAACGTTGTGGTGCGCATATGCGATATGCGCATGGACCCGGTTAAAATGCGCGTATAAGATACTGTATATTAATCGGGCGGCTTGCTTTTGGTCGGGTCGTATGTGATATAACCGGGTTGATAAATCAAGTGTTGATTTATCATTTAACCATTAGCTTCTCACTAGAAATCCTTTCTTGTCCTTTTTAGATGTATGCATGCATGTATGCATTCATTCTTGTTCATGCACATATGGATGTGCATGCACACATGCATACATACATCATTCTATCATGGTTGTATATACATAGAAAATGGTGGCAATATAAGACTCACACCATGGTTTTATATATATGAATTATTATTGCATTTGTTTTAAAACAAAATGAAAAAGGAAAGGATAATTCATGGTTTGTTTCTACACTCTTCTTTGACCTAACCATGCTCACCTACTTTTAAACATGGATTAACTTTCCTTTTATGTTTTAACTCAAATTAAATAATATCTTTATCATTTAACCATGGTTTGAGATGAGAAGTGGAATATATATATACATATATTTTCTATTTTCTTTCATGTGAGATTATCTTTTTCTCTTCTTCTTAAAAAGCCATCATCTTCTTCAACCTTGCTCTTTTGCTCTCTAGATCTCTCAAGTGAGCAAAATACTCAACAAGATAGGATTTTGAAGTGAGAAAAAGAACCACAACACCATTCTACACAAGTCTTGCCCACTTGTTTAGAGTGTTAGCTTCATTCTCTTCTCTTGATCAAGTGAAGTTGCAAGCTTGGACAAAGGAGCTTCGGGTGGATCATCGTGGACGTTAGAAGACCTCAAGCTAATCGTTTTTCAACTCTTAAGTGGCCAAGGAGTCTAGAATAGAGAGCTACAAAGGTTGTACTCTCAAAACCCTAGCCTTTGTTACTTGTGGTGTGGTTTAAAGTTATGAAACCCTAATTTTCTAGGATTGATTCTTTGTGAGTTCACTTAGCACTCTAAAAGCTTAATCTTTGTGACATGTGATGCTTCCAAACCTTTCATAGGGTGCTAGGTAAACCTAACATTGGTATCAGAGCCGACCTAGAACATTAGGCGACACTTTAGCGAAGTAAAAACTCCGATCGAACCGAAATACGGATTTTCGGGACACTCTCTGGACATTTTTTGAAAACTGTTATTTTCTAGAATTAAAAATATGCAAAAAATTCAGCAGGTAAATCTAAGAACAAATGTAAAAAACGATGCCATGAACAGTTCATTCCACCGCGGAACCGCGGCAAAAGCCTGCTTAGGCCGCGGTTCCGCGGCCGTACGGATGCATCATTGTGTCGTTTTTGTACAGTAACTATTTTATCTGCTTGTATATTTTTTGGGGTATTTTTAATCTGAATTTAGTGCTGTTTTTTCTGGAGATTGTTTTGAGTTCATTGATTCGATCGGAATTTTAACTTCATGTTTTTTCCGGATAATTAGAAAGTATTGAATTGTTCGAACGAGTGTCGTTTGCTCACTTTTCACGGGGTTTAAATCTTTCGGAAATATGTGCAAGTTTTGTGGTGGACCCTCTAGAAGACAACAAACCTTAACTCGATTATGTGACCATCTTGAACTGCCTTTTGAACCTTAGGGTTTGGGGCAGTACGGCGTGCCACATGTGAGGCGTTGGCTTGACCCTTCTACGGCTGGACCGCTACTACTGTGACACACTCTGGATTTTTTGAACCCCGCTCAAGTGTTGAGCTTTAGGGAATTTTGGGTATTTGATCATTCGATCGAAAACTTTAATACTGTCTACTTATCTGGAATGTGATACAATATGTGGAATTCAGATAGTTAGGCATGAAATACGAAGTATGTGATATTTCTCATTTATGATGTCTAAAGAGAATGTGGATTCCAAATATTGTAGTTTTACACTTTCTTTTCTGTGACCGTAAGTGTAGTATGTCGATATCGCCGGTTTCGTTGCTATACATCAACGACAATCGGGGTACGCATACTTACTTACGTTGATGATATATGATATTATGTGTTGCTGAGATATGATGTGCAGGATTGTCGCGATTGAATAGCGGGGGGGGGGGGGGTTATGTGAGATGAGAGTTTTATTTTTCATTCATGTAAAATTCAAATGTAATATAATATTCTTTTATTTAGGGCACTTCCGGGTTGAGGTTGATGTCACCAGTGTTGTATATTATTTACTTTTCCACATTAGGATAGACCCAAGGAGGGGAGCACAAGTGACCGGGTTCTGGGGTTCAGTGGGAGGCCATCTCGAAGAGTCGAGACCGGGTCTCCTAAACTCCAGGATTGGTAGGGTCGCTTGCCGCTCTCGTAGGGGTCTAGGGGTGTGGGCTTGGCTATTCATCGCGACTGTGGAATCCGTATTTTCTATTGTTGGCTAAATACTAATACGGACGTCCTAGTATATCCCACATTATATATATGTTTTCTGCTGCCTGTGTTCTGTGATATCTGAGACGAATAATATATTATATATGAGATATATAGTAGACGTTGGTTATGTTTTACACCCGCGCTAGTCCCGTCCCGGTATGCCGTTAGTTAAGTAACATAACGGTGCATAACAGAACATTGCGGCGAATGCGGATGGCATAAGCGTACGTGTTATTTTCGTTTCTTTTATGTGATTGGCTTAAGGACTTAAATGATGGGATTACATTAATATGATTAATGTAAAGAAAATAAACCTAAAATAGATGTTGTAGAATCAGATTTGAAAACCACTTGGCTCTTTATGAAAGAGCTATATTTCAAAACTGCGGAGCACAAGCCACTCCTTTTGAAAGCCATTTGATTCTACGACGATATCAAGTTCAAAGCGTTAAACATTTTCTTAAAAATCATCCGCAACCCTCCGTCATTTTAGGAAGTAGAGTACTTAGTATTCGTGCTACGTTTGTTGACTTTAGTTAAGGCGTAGTGTACGGTAGCTAAGTGATGTCTTCCTACACTGCATATGATGCAGATTAATTAGGACATTCATGCGACTTTGTTGACCATAGTTAAGGGTCATATGGGTGGGTCTAATTGATCAAGAAATGACGGGTAGAACTTGACTGGTACTTATGATTTGTTGACCATAGTTAAGGTCATATGTACTAGGGGTAAAAATCACATCGGGAATTTCAAGTGTTGAGATTTGCAATGAGATTGCATACCTTCTATATGATGGTTGGATCCCGATCCCACTGTGGGCAATAGTTGCTCCTAGGAGAGTTTTGCAGTTTACAATTAGCTAACTCATTAGGTGTCTAGAAAGGTGTTAACGGGGCTACGCCTCTGGGAAAACGAGGTTTACTTTAATTAGGTCCGTGCGAAAGCACGGGGAACCTCCCTCAAGTACCGACACTGGCCTGGTTGAACGGTTAACGAAGTTGTAGACTGTAATTAATCCTGGCTAGTTTTCTTTTTAAGGTTTGAAAGAAAAACTTGATTAAAGCAGTGGGATACATCGATTAGACAAGATAATAACCAATCTGATCTATGCAAGAGCTTTCGCCGAGTGTATTCTTTTCTCTCTCTTAATGGCAGATACCAATGACTGGACTCAAGCTTCTACTGGATAAAAAAAAATTGAATGGGACCAATTATAAAGACTGGCTGAGGAATCTGAAAATAGCCTTGACTTATGATAAAGTATCATATGTCCTCACGGCTTCAGCCCCGCCCACCCCAGGTCCAAAATCCTCAGTTGCGGACATTGAAGTCCGCAAGACATGGGACGTTGACTGTGCCATGGCCAAATGCCTCGCGCTTGCATCGATGGACAATACACATCAAAAGAAGCACGAGAATATGGACATTCATGACATATTCCTCCATACAAAGGAGTTGTATGGAGAGCAATCCCACGTATTACGATACGAAGTATCAAAGAAATTGTTTCAGATGCGAATGGCCTCTGGCACATCAGTAGGAGACCATGTTCTGAAGATGATAGCTTTTATAGAAGAGCTTGAGGACCTTGGATGGACGATGGACAATGAACAATATACGGATATTATTCTGCAGTCCCTCCCCTCCACCTTTGCTCAGTTCATAGTTAACTTCAACATGCACAACATGGAGAGGGAACTACCTGAACTCCTTAATATGTTAAGGAGTGCAGAGAGCACACTGAAATCAGTGAAAACTCCGTTTATGACTGTTGGACAATCTTCTTCTTCTCGCCCAAAGGCTAAGGCCAAAGGAAAGAAAAAGAAGAAGCCCACCAATCCTAAGGGTGGAGTTAAAAAGGTGAAGGGAAAGGAAAAGTCCAAAGCTGGAGACTCGGGGAAAGGTGAATGTTTTCATTGCCACAAGACAGGACATTGGAAGCGCAACTGTACGGAGTACTTGAACCTCAAGAAGAAGCATGGGGATGCTTCCGCTTCAGGTGTGTTTGTGACAGAAAACTGTTTTTCAATAAACTCTGCTTCCTGGGTATTAGATACCGGTTTAGGTTCTCACATTTGAAATTCTATGCAGGGGCTGAGAAATAGCAAAGTTTTGAAGACAGGTGACCATACTCTCCGCGTTGGAAATGGTTCCAATGTACATACAGTCGCAGTGGGAGAGTATCACTTAGGGTTGCCATCTGGGTGTATATTGGTTTTGAACCCATGTTATTTTGTACCAAGTATGCTATGTAATATAATATCCGTTTCTTTGTTAGACAATGAAGGATATAATTTTGTATTGCAGAAAAATGTTATGAACATTCACCTAAATCAAATGTTGGTTGGGTATGGTACACTTAATAACGGGATATACGTCCTAAATCAACACACAGTTTTCAGTATACAACACACTAATAAAAGAAAACTTTCAGAATTAAATGAAGCTTTTCTTTGGCACTGTAGACTTGGTCATATTAACGAAACAAGACTAAACAAGTTACACAAAGATGGATATTTAAACTCTTTTGAATATAAATCTTATGCGACTTGCCAGTCTTGTATCAAGGGTAAAATGACCAAAACTCCGTTTACCAGACACGGAGAAAGAGCTACTGAGCTCCTAGGCCTCATACATAGTGATGTATGCGGGCCAATGTCTACACAGGCTAGATGCGGTTTTTCATACTTCATTACGTTCACTGACGATTTCTCAAGATTCGGTCATGTATTTTTATTAAAGCACAAGTCTGAAGCTTTCGAGAAATTCATTGAATATAAACAAGAAGTAGAAAAACAAACCGGCTTGAGTATCAAGATGCTTTGATCAGATCGATGTGGAGAGTATCTCAGTACAGAATTTGCAAACTTCCTAAAAGAGAATGGGATTCTCTCTCAGCTCACTCCTCCTTACACACCACAGCACAACGGTGTGTCAGAACGACGGAATCGAACCCTATTAGATATGGTCCGTTCCATGATGAGTGATGCTGAGTTACCCGTCTCATTTTGGGGGCATGCATTGGAGACTGCAGCGTTTCTACTGAACAGGGTTCCAACCAAAGTCGTGTCTACCACGCAATATGAGATATGGCATGGGAAGAGACCATCTCTTAAGAGAATTAAGATTTGGGGTTGCCCGGCCTATGTTAAAAAGCAGAATCCGGACAAACTTGAGACACGGTCAGTCATGTGTAATTTTGTGGGGGTATCCAAAGAATTCTTATGGATATCTATTCTACCACAAAGAGGAACAAAAGGTGTTTGTTTCTCAGTATGCCACATTCTTGGAAAAAGAGTTTTCACAGATAAAGATGATGGCAAGTTGGTGGATCTAGAAGAGGTTCTAGAGACACAAACTACAAATGACGATTTGGTTGAACCGGCTGTTGCAATAGAAACTGAGGAACCTCGGCCACTCCGAAGGTCTGGTAAGACTTCTCGCCCACCGGAGAGGTACTACAGTTTCCTCATTGATGGTGACGGAGAAGACTGCATCATGGATGATGATGATCCTACCAGTTTTCAGCAAGCTATCACGAGTGGAGACTCTGTGAAGTGGCTGGATGCCATGAGATCCGAAATGGAGTCTATGTACACCAACAAAGTATGGACTTTGGACGTTGTACCCCCTGTGTTAGTTATATGTATGCCCTAGAGGCCATTACTGTACATAGGATGTATATTGTAGTGGATGCTGGGACATATATAGGGAGGACTTTCTTGCTCGACATGATAGTATGCTATTGTTCAGACCATAATATTGCATTTATCATTCCCCTATTCTTAGCCTTTTTATAAATAAACAGGTACTCTTGACGCACGTTTGTTGCATATTACAGGATACAGGTTTCTGGAGCAAATACAGTGAAAAAGACACAAAACAACAGAAAAAGGGACTTTTGACCAACAAGCAGACCGATACTAGTCACGCCTAGTCAGAGAACAGTGCAAGGTCCAAAATGTCATGAGAACGGTTGAAAGATCGCTACGAATATTCACTGAAATATCTGGAGAATACCTAGAAGCCTAACAGAGAAAAGGACTAGAAAGCCCACAAAATCTCACAGCCCAAGTCCACAGTTTGGCCGCGGATCCGCGGCCAAACCCATGCTGGCGCCGCGGATCCGCGGCCGTCTAATACACGTGTCGGTGGAGATTTCTTCTGTTGCTGCGACTGTTCTGGTGTTGGGATTCTCAGGGGTCAAATCAGTAATTGCGCATGTGCGAGAGTCTGTAACCCTAGGTTTCTTATTTTCCTATAAATTGTAGTTTTAGATCTGAAAAATGTATGCCTCTTTTCAATAAATAAAATTCAGAAATTCTGGAAGTGACATTCAGATCTGTTCTTTATCGCTTGGAGGGAGCCATCACCATTAGTAAGTGTTTTTCTTTTATTCTTTTAATGTTATTTCATCCCCTAATGAGCGAGTAGTCTCCTCGCTTGTTAGGGTTAGCCTTAGGGAAATGATTGAGAGATGAGATCTCTCACCCCTTTCAATGCCATATTAAACTAACCCATTAAGAACTCCATGCATGCACGCACAACCGCTCCCTGCGGCACCCTACCCCTCGAGGTAACGGTGATCCGCAGTATAAAGGGCCGGTTGCGCGCGTTTTCCATGGGGGTTAGGGTAATTAACGATAAAAGAAGGATACGAATCTAGAGGAAGAAAACATCTTCCCAAAAGAGTCGTATCCACTTTATCGATAATTACTATAACACCTAATGGATCTAAAATACGGCATTGAAAGCGGTGAGGAAACATCAATCTCCAAAACTTCCTCTAAGCCTAACCCTAGCAAGAATTTAAATTAGATTAATTAAGTTTTAGATCTAGATTTTTATAAAACCAAAACGACAAATAGAATCAACTCGTTAAGACACACTAAAGGAATTTACCCGTCTCTGTGGATCGACCCGCACTCACCGGCTAGCTGCGAAGCGACGCCGTTTCTTGATTGCGGTAATTATATTTTTGATCATAAAAATCCCTACCAATCAGCTATCTGGTTGAACTTTACCTTAACGTGTATACTGATTGTCTCTCTGTTACATGTTGGTAAAGCCCTTAGGATCTGTACTTGACTACCTGGATTATGATGCGGATCATACTAGTGGGGACATGGTAGTCCATAAGTACATCCTTCAAAGTCCCTAGTCGTGGGTGTATCGAGACGGGGCATCGATATACCAGAGTAGACTAGCGTGTACCTTCTCGACCCATACAGATGGGCGATGGATGATCCCATATCCATTGGTGTTTGACATCAGAGATGATATACGGGTGCTCAGTAGAGACTGGGTACACTGGACGGACTCGCCGAGAACTCCCAGATGGTATTATACCTCACGTCAGATGGCAGTTCTCTGGTGACACTGGTACAGAGTAGTCTGTTGACCCGAGATCGTCATAGAGTCTTGTGTGGTTCCCACTGTGCTTTGATTTCCATCTTACCACGTCCAAGAGGGCGTGCAAAACGGTGGTTTTTGGGTACAGTCCCGAGTCACATGGAGGCAATGAGCGATAGGAGGGGATTCGTCTCTCCCGGTATAGGGGGTTGATGTTGCGCTGTGTTCGATTGGCTATAACAGGAAATCCATGGCCAGGGTTGCTGAGATTTACTGGTAAGTGTTACCAGTAGTTTCTCGAATAGTTATAGACCTCATATCGACACGACTTATCGAGCTATTGGGGTCTGACGTTTACCACCCCTAGGCGAGATATGCGACATATCAGACGATCAGACCGGACTGTACGGTAGTGTTACTGGTCGGATTCACTGGAGTGTGAGCGGGCTTGCTCGTCGATCTTCAGATCGCTCGATACCCGGGTGGCCGTTACGTTTAGCAGACCGCTTGCGGCTTGTGGGTGTTTGATATGATCATCATCTGCTGCCGGCGTATTGACGAGTCTTTAGAGTCCTACACAGAGGTTTCCTGGCTCAAGCGAAACGAGATAGGAGTGCATATGAGATATGTGCGGGACCGAGAATGATACCAGTATGTGATACTGTATTCGATTCTCGCGATATGTGACATTGATCGGTTATATGCGATATAGCCGGGTTATCGGATCAAGTGTTGATTCGATAAGTTGTTACTAATGATACTAGCCGGTTATATGCGATATGACCGGATCGTTAAATCAAGTGTTGATTTAATGATTTAATGCATGATTATATATTTGATATATTACTTTGCATTAACTAGTACTGGTTCACTTTAAATGGATTTTCTCACTCGGTTTGTGCACATTGTATATGTGATATACTTTTGTACACATGATTGTATCATGTTTGATGATGCATGTTTACTTGGTTAAGTATAAAGAATTAAACCATGGTTAAACATATAATTAGGGTTTTATTTTCCATTACTTATTTATTCATTTATTTATTTGTTTATATATTTTGGAAAATAAATGGAAAAGAGAAAAGAATGGTGGCTTAATTTGTAGTTTAGTTGAAGCTTCATGAAGCTTTGATCTTGACCACCATTCTTATCTCATCCTTAACCCTAACCAATGATTTAACCATGGTCAATTCTCTACACATAACCATAGTTAGGATTATGATAAGTTTGGATATTCTTTTCATTTTTAAATAACTTATCATAATTTCTTTCTTCTTCTTCTTCATCTTCTTCAAAGAAGAAAAGCTTTCTTCATCAATGGTGGATTGATGAAACAAGTGAGAAATCCAATTCTAAAGTCTATCCACTTCCTATTTCTTCATCCTCTACCTCTTGCCAAGTAGTAGAGTATGTTTTCTTCACAAGTTTCTTGACTTGGTGAAGTCGGAGCTTGATTTAGCGATGCCTCGACGTAGATCATCTTCGGCATGGACATCGACGACCTAGCTTGCCCATTCTCCGACGAAGCCGACACTAGAGCCCGGATTTGATTTGGACAGCGGAGAGGACTTCGTTGCGGAGCTATGGAGGTGGAGCACCGGATCTACAAAGGTTGTATTTCCGTTAAACTTTTAGTTAAGTGTTAACTAGTTAGTTTTTCGCCTAGACATCTAGCCGACGATCCGTAGTTTAGGGTTTCTCGGCACCGTAAAATTTGAAATTGGCATGTTCGATGCCTTGTGTGATCTCACTAGTGTGCCTAGGAACCCTACAGTGGTATCAGAGCCTAGCTAGAGCCTTAGGCGAAGTCCAGACGGAATTTGAAGTCCGAACGAACCCGAAACCCGATCACAAACTTGCTCTCTGTACTTTTTCCGAAAATGCGGATTTTTGTGTATTAAAAATGCTTAAAAAATTCAATAAATAATTATGAGAATTACTGTGCAAACTCAGGTGAATAATTCATCAAACAGAGCGCGGAACCGCGGCAGAAGCCCAGCTTCTGCGGCGGTTCCGCGGCTAGGTGATGACGTCACCTCCCAATTGCTGCCCAGTAATTCCTATTTTAATTTGTTGGATTTTCTGGGAATTTTAAATAGTTATTCAAGAGTTGAATTTTCTGGGATTGATTTGGGGATTCGGTGTTTCGATCGGAGTATCAAATTTTGTCTGTGTGGCTTTCCGGATAATTTTTAGAATATGTTAAAAAGTTCGACCGGATATAAATACCCAATTTTTTCCCTGTCGGGAAATTTCCAAGTGTTGGATTTTTCCGTGGTTTAACGATGTTCTAAGTAGTGCAAGTAACGCGATGGTCCCTCTAGAAGACAACAAACCTTAACTCGATTATGTGACCGTCTTGAACTGCCCTTTGAACCTTCGGGTTTGGGGCAGTACGGCGTGCCACATGTGAGGCGTTGGCTTGACCCTTCTACGGCTGGACCGTTGCTACTGAGGCACGAACTGAATGTTGCTAGACTTATTTCATGTGTTGATCTGTATCGGGAAAACTTGGGTGTTCGAATGTTCAATCGGAAAGTTTAACATTTTCTAATTATCCGGAATGGGATACAATAATTAGAATTCACAACAGTTATGAGATAACTGAATGAATATTATAAACGTAGCAGTTTAGTCTCACTTGATCGGTTGCCACGGAATTCTGATGTGATCAAAAGTCCGTCGCAATCACGTAGCGTACGCGGATACTCGCCGGGTAAACTTAATAGACAGCCTCACTCCATAGCCCCGACCAAGTGACTGTAGGAGAACCCCGTCGCCGAAAGCATCCGTTCGGGTGCTCGCGGCAGCGGTGTTCCGCCTTGGTGCACTTCGTCGACGGCGTCGGGGGTGCAGCCGCCTACTAAAGTTTGCGACGAGCATTCGATCAGACTGTCAGGAATCTTGTTGAATTGCCCGACTCGATATTGAAAAGTGTTTTCGATAATGAGACTGAAATGCGGGGTTTATAATTGTTAGGCATGCGATGTCTAAGTAATTCATTTGGTCAGGCATGCGATGTCTGAGGTGGTTGCGGATTCCAACTGTTGTAGTTTTACACTTTCTTTTCTGTGACCGTAAGTGTAATATGTGGTATCGCCGGTTTCGTTGCTATATGTCAATGACAATTGGGATGCGCATATTTACTTACGTTGATGACATGTGATGTTATGTGTTGCTGGTTATGTTATATTGGATCGTCGTGTTTGAATAGCCGGGGGTTTTTATGTGAGATTAGTGTTTTTCATTTTCATTCATGTAAAAACTTGTATGTAATATTCTTTTATTGGGGCGCTTCCAGGTTGCGGAAGTTGTCACCGTTTGTATATTATTTACTTTTCCGCACTAGGTTAGACCCAAGGAGGAGGGCACAAGTAACCGGGTTCTGGAGTCCAGTGGGAGACCAACTCGAGGAGTCGAGTCCGGGTCTCCTAACTCCAGGATTGGTAGGGTTGCTTGCCGCTCTCGTAGGGGTCTAGGGGTGTGGGTTTGGCTATTCATCACGACCGTGGAATCCGTGTTTTATACTGGCTCGTATTGAAAACACGGACGTCCTAGTATATCCAATATTTCATATGATTCTTCTGCTGCGATATCTGTGATGTGATCATGTGATGTTCTGTGATAGATACAGTATATAGTATATATGATATATTATATAGACGTTACTTATGTTTTACACCCGCGTTAGCCCTGCCCCGCTCTGCCGTTAGTTACCTAACCTAACGGTGCACGAGGGGACATCGAGGCGAATGCGGATGGCATAAGTGTACGTCGTATTTATCTGTGATGATTAGGTACTTATATGATGGGACTTCATTAATGTGATTAATGAAATAAAAGAAACCTAAGATGTTGTAGAATCGAATTTTAAAATAAAACAGGTAGCTACAGTTCTTGCTTTGCATAGCGGTATATGTGATATATCCTGCACCTTATTCGATGAGGAAAGGACCGAGATCCCTTCACCGGGAGTGACTCCTTTAGCAATAACTGGCAGATGCTACACTCTCGGTTTGTCTTTTGATTGCTTTTAAGTGTTTTTGCTTTGCACAGTGATATATGTGATATATCCCGCACCTCATTCGACGAGGAAAGGACCGACGATCCCTTCACCGGGAGTGACTCCTTTAGCAAAACTAGAAAAGCCTCAAAAACACTCCATTTCAAAATTCATTCGATCCTACAACGATATCAAGTTCATTACGCAATAGGTTTTCAGAAAAACCTGTCGTAGCCCTCCGTCATTTCAGATAAATCCTGTTTAGTATTCGTGCTGCGTTTGTTGACCTTGTCAAGGCGCAGTGTGCGGTAGCTAACCAGTATTTATCTGCTTATGCATATGATGCAGATTGGGTTAGGGTAGTCGTGCGGCCTTGTTGACCTTGTCAAGGGTCGTGCGGGTGGGTTTGATTCAATCAAGAAATGACGGGTTGAACTTGACTTGCGGTCTATGGTTTGTTGACCTTGTCAAGGTCATAGATCGTTCGGGGCAAAATATTATCGGGAATTTCAAGTGTTGAAATTTGCAATGAGATTGCATACCTTCTATGAGATAGTTGGATCCCGATACCCGCTGCGAGTAAGAGTTACTCCTGGGAGAGTTTTACACGTTACAATTAGCCGATCAAGTAGGTGTCTAGAAAGGTGTCAACGGGGTTACGCCTCTGGGAAAACGAGGTTTACATTAATTAGGTTCGTGCGAAAGCACGGGGGACCTCCCTCAAAGTACCGACACTGGCCTGGCTGAAAGATTGGCGAACTTGTAGTGTGTAATTAATCCCGGCTAGTCTTTCCTTTTAGGGTTTGAAGGAAGATTTGATAAAAAGCAGTGGGAGCCATCTTGATTAGATAAAATAATAACCAATCTATTCTTGACAGAGCGCACGCTGAGTGTTTTCTTCTCTCTCTCTCCAGGTAGCGACCCTATCACGCCTTAATCAAGATAATAATACGGAATATTGACCGAACCCGCTTGTTATACTGAGCTGGGGAACGTTGGTCCCGCTCCAACTTATAATTGTTATAAGACAGAGCAGGAAATTGGGGATTACCAGAATTCCCGTGCCGCCCAAACGAAGAGAGTGCATGCTGATGCATCATCTTCGGGTGTGTTCATTATACAGAACTGTTTCTCAGTATCCTTTACATCCTGGGTATGTGATACCAGATCAGGATCCCAGATATGTAATATGTTACATAGGGCTACAGAAAGGTAGAGAACTGAGAACGGGTGATAAGTTTCATGAGGCAGAAAACGGGGCAAGTGTTGCAGCCAAGTCTGTTGGTCACTGTCACCCTGTATTGTCAATACATTGATTTTGAACGAATGTTATTAGATACCGAACCTGATATACAAAATCATATCTATCTCTTTATTAGTAAAGAAATGATAAAATTTTGTATTGTTGGATAATGTTTTGAACATTTCCTATATCAAAAGTTGATCGGTTCAGGCACGTTATCTAAAAGCGTTAATGTTCTAAATCAAACTACAGTTCTTAGTATACGGAACACACATAAGAGGAAGAGTTCAGAAATGAACGGATCCTTCTTGAGGTATTGTAGACTAGGTCATATCGATGCGACCCGACTCGCTGAAGTTACATGAAGATGCATATTTAAATCAGTTTGAATTTACATCTTGTGAAACTTGCCAGTCATGTCACAAAGATAAGATGACCATAGCTCCGTTTACTGGAAACAGAGAAAGAGTTAGTGAACTCTTGGGATGATACATGTTGATGTATGTAGGTCCCCTGTCTACACATGCCAAGACCGGTTCTTTGTACTTCATTACATTCTCTGATAATCTCTCAAGATTCAGACATATGTTCCTGTTGAAACACAAGTCTGAACCTTTTGAGATATTCACAGAATATAAGCAAGAAGTAGAGAACCAAAATATGGGTATAAGTATTATGTCCTTTGATGAGATCAAGGAGGAGAATACTTGTGCATGGAATTCCTGGACTATTCTAAAGGAGAATGAGATTCTCTCTCAGCATTACTCCTCTGTATACACCATAGTACGATGGTATATCGGGGCGGAGCAGATACACCCTATTTGATATGGTGTGCTCCATGATGAGTACTACTGAGTTACCTATTTCCTGTTGGGAGTTATGCACTTGAGAAGCTGCATACCTATTGAATACGGTTCCAATCAAATCAATTGCCTACCACTCCATATGAGATATGGAAAGGGAAGAGCCCATGTCTTAAGCTAGTTAAGATTTGGGGTTGTCTGGCCTATGTCTAAAAGCAAAATCCGGACAAGCTCGAGGCAAGGTCTGTTATGTGGAACTGGAAGTGTTCCAGCTATACAAACTACAGCAGATGATTTGGTACAACCAGAGGATTCAGTAGAAACCAACGAACCTCAGCCTCTCCGCCGATCTAGTAGGGTTCCTCACCCACCTGAGAGATACTTCGGTTTCTCTATGACAGTGGGAGCGAGGAATGCATCATGAGATGATGACCCAACTAGTTTCAAGCAGGCCATCGAGAGTAAGACTCTGTAAGAATGGCTGGATGCTTAGTGATCTGAGATGGAATCCTTATACACCAACAAAGTATGGACTTTGGTTGCTATATCTGAAGGGTTAAATCCCCATCAGGAGCAAGTATATCTTGAGAAGATTAATTGGTGTACATTGAAAAGTTGAGACTTTCAAAGCTAGACTTGTTAAAAGTTTGCATCATTGACCAGGTACGGATAATGATGAAACCTTTTTCAAGTAGCTATGCTTAAGTCCATCCAGATCCTACTTGCCACGGCTACATACCATGACTACGATATCTGGTGGTTGGGTGTCATGACAGCTTTTCTAAATGATGTTTAGAAGAGAGTGTCTATAAGTACACAGCCAGAGGGTTTCGTAGACAGTGGGAGCAGCGGAAACGTGTGCAAGATGCTTTATAGGATAAAGCAGGCATCGCGGAGTTGGAACATCTGTTTTGATGAAGCGGTCAAAGAGTTTGACATCATCAAAATGGTAGATGAACCTTGTATATACAAAAAGGTAGTAGGGAGTATGGTGACGATCCTCGTAGAGTACGTGGATGACATACTCTTGATAGGGAAAGAGTTTCCTATGCTACGCTCGGTCAATCTCCGTTTATCACAATGATTCTCCATATAGGATCATAATGATACCTACTAACTCCTGGATTTTGGATCTATGAGATAGATCTAATTGGATGTTAGGACTCTCACTAGTTGTAGTGAGACGGTATCAACCGATCCTGGGGAGAATCACTGGAAGGGTTCCAGGGTGATAAAGACGACTGAGTGTCAGTCACAGGCATTGTCTTTACCATCAATAAAGGGACGGTATGTTGGAAGAGTTCCAAGCTAGATACCGTGACATACAAGAGATAAAGGCTGGATACATCGCTACTTAAGATGCTACCAAAGAGGCTGTTTGGGTGTATAATGGTTCATGAGATGAACTATGTTCCTTCCATTGTGTGACAATGGAGTTGTGGCTTTTGCTAAGGAACGCCGGTCCCATCAGTGATCCAGACATATTCTAAGGCAGTATCACCTGATCATGGAGATGGTTGATCTCCAGGGTGATCGAGGTTAGGAGAGTAGACTCAGAGGACAACACAGCGGATCCACTCACAAAGGCCTGTTCCCAAAGAGAGACTTTTATGGGATGGTTGAGTATGAGATACTGCAACCACTGCTATCAGATGGCCCTAGTGCAAGTGGGAGATTGTTAGTTATATGTATGCCCTAGAGGCCATTACTGTACATAGGATGTATATTGTAGTGGATGCTGGGACATATATAGGGAGGACTTTCTTGCTCGACATGATAGTATGCTATCTGGTTGAACTTTACCTTAACGTGTATACTGATTGTCTCTCTGTTACATGTTGGTAAAGCCCTTAGGATCTGTACTTGACTACCTGGATTATGATGCGGATCATACTAGTGGGGACATGGTAGTCCATAAGTACATCCTTCAAAGTCCCTAGTCGTGGGTGTATCGAGACGGGGCATCGATATACCAGAGTAGACTAGCGTGTACCTTCTCGACCCATATAGATGGGCGATGGATGATCCCATATCCATTGGTGTTTGACATCAGAGATGATATACGGGTGCTCAGTAGAGACTGGGTACACTGGACGGACTCGCCGAGAACTCCCAGATGGTATTATACCTCACGTCAGATGGCAGTTCTCTGGTGACACTGGTACAGAGTGTTGGAGATAGTGCCCTCAGAGTCAATTATTAGGTCACAGGTACGTGATTGCAATGATTGATGGAGGACATATCCCGGTAGGACAGTCTTACTCGAGATGATAGTATGCTATCTGGTTTACCTTTATCATCGTGTACTGCTTTAGGTGACCTGACACGTCGCTATTACACGTTGATAGAGCCCCTAGGATTCTTGCTTGACCACCAGCAGTATGAGGGCGATCATATAAGTGGGAGCTGGGGGTCTATAAGCTTATCCTTAAAAGGTCCCTAGTCGTGGGAGTTTCGAGACTGGGCATCGATACTCCATTAGTAGACTAGTGTATACAGTCGAGACCCCGACGAGGGGCGGTGGCCGGTCTCACAAGCCACTGGTGTCAGTTGGATCACCTAAGATGTATACAGGTGCTCATTGGGTTATGAGTACACCGGACAGGACTCGCCGGGAACATGCTAGTTGGTCATATATGTTGGTGTATATGCCCTAGAGGCCATTACTGTATCATACTAGTATGTATATTACTTGATGGAAGCTTGGGATATTCACAGTTGTACAGACAATCTTGCTCAATATAGTAGTATGCTACTTGGTTTGCCTCTGCTTTAATGTGTACGTGTGTGCTTATTTATTATATCACCTATACGCATTAGTAGAGCCCTTAGGATCTTTGCTTGATTACCGGCGTTGTGATGGCGATCACACTCGTAGGGGCTGGGTAATCCACAAGCACATCCTTATACACGTCCCTAGTCGTGGGAGTACCGAGATAGGGCATCGATACTCCGGAGTAGACTAGCGTATGCGCTTCTCATCCCAGCACGGGAGACGGTCTGTCCCACAGCCGTCGGTACGTCGTACTTGAGATAGTATGCGGGTGCTCGTTAGGTTACGAGTACACTGGACAGGACTCGTCGGGAACTGATGGTTGGTATTATACCTATCGTCAGTTATCAGTTCCCAGGTGACATGAGTACAGCATAGTCCGCTGACTTGATACTGTCACTTCGCCTCGAGTGTGTTCCCACTGTTCTTTGATTACTACCCAACCACGGCTCTACTGAGTCGTGCAAACAGGTAGTAGTTGGGAGCAGTCCCGAAGCACTTGGAGGCAGTGACGGTTAGACAGGATTCGTCTCTCCCGGTATTGGGGGTTGACATCGCGCTGTGTCTAGGAGAGCCATTACACGAGTAGTCCCTGGCCAGGGCAAGCGAGATATACTGGTAGGTTCCAGTGTTATCTCAGGGTGTTCTGGGCTTCACTCCGACACGACTTGTACCGCTATTAGGGGTCTGACGCTTGCCGCCCCCCTAGGCCCGACATGCGATGTATCAGACGAACAGACCGGACTGTACGGAGATTGTCACATGCAGACTCAGTAGGAGTTCGGATGGGTTTACCTCATCGGCCTTCTTATCGACATCTACCTGGGGACCGTTACGTACTGCTAGTGCTGCTTGCGGTCTGTGGTTAAACCCACTGCCAGCGTAGTGTCGAGTCTTTAGAGTCCCACACAGAGAGTTTCCCTGCACTGAGCGAAACGTGTAGAGGCCGTATGGTTTTACGGCAGGGCTGCGATCACTTACGTACACTTGTGTGCGTATGATGTTCGGGCAGGCAGTACTAGTGGGCTTTGGTTTAAGCCAGATCCTAGTATTGCAGGGATGGATCTGTTTTGTCTTCTGCGCATCCGCATTCTACGGAATACGGATGCAGGTGTGTATGCACAGTTTTCTGGAGCGATGAAGGAGGAGGTGCCTCATTAGGGTTTTGGCAGTTGGTTCGGCCAAAACCACTATGTGGCAGGCTCATTAGGGTTTTGACAGTTGATTCGGTCAAAACCATTTTGAGGCGGACTCATTAGGGTTTCGACAGTTCGTTTGGTCAAAACCATAAATGAGCCGGGGACATTATTTACTAATCCTTTCATTGATAATTTTGTTATGGCTAATTACATTGACCATTTGACCATCTTGACTTTGTTGACCTTTTGACCAAAGTTGACTTGGACCTTCTTAGAAGATCTAAAGTATTCTTTGGTTTTCTTTTTATTAAGTTATGATAATGGTCATGTCATTTGTAGCCATCACCTTTATCTTGATTGGATTTGTAATGATAATGTTTTGTGCATTATTGCAACCATGGTTAGCTTTTCTCTTGGTTAAGCTTTTCATTTGCTCATTCTCATTCTCTCTCTTGAAATGAGAAGCTCCATGGTTGATAGAAAACCTCCTTCTTCTTCCTCCTCTTGATTTCTCCTTTGATCTCATGTGTTGAGAGAAAAAGGATTCTACTTGACAAACACATCCATACATCCTCTCTACACAACCTAGGGCTTCTAGATTGGCAATCTCCTTGCCCTAGTTACCTCGGCTTGAGGTGGAGCTCGGTGTACATCTCTCGGGTGGATCGTCTTCGACTCAAGGAGGCCGCGGAGGTGACCGAAGTCCGGATCAACCATTGAGCAAGCGATGAGAAGAAGAACAAGAAGAGAAGAACATCAAAGAAGAACAACAACAAGAAGTGAAGGAGTTCAAGTTGAGGTATAACCACTTTGCCGAGTAGTTAATTCTTCTTTGCAAGTATGCTAGTTTAGTTTAGCAAAGATCCGGCTTTTACGGTCCATGTTACAAAGTTTAGAAAAATTTTGATTTACCGTTTCCGCAACCCCGAAAGTACCGGGAGAGGTAACGTGGACCTAACAGTGGTATCAGAGCCTAACTAAACATAAACTAGCTTGGTAGTAAAGTATATCGAAGTTCGAAACGGAAAAATCGAAAAAAAAAACCAAGTTGTAAAAATCTGAGTTTCTGTTAAAACTTTTTCTGGTTAAAACAAAATTTGTTATATCCCAAAAATCATCTCAGGGTTTTTATAAGAAAACCACCAAAAACGATGCAGCGACTCAACCAAAGCGCCGCGCTTCCGCGGCAAGAGCAAGCTCTTGCCGCGGAACCGCGGCCAACTTGGTGAGTTACTGCATCGATTTTGGTGCAGTATGTTTCTGACATGGTTTTAGGATTTTTCAGATATATTATATGTGCCCAGATTTTCCAGAATAGAAATTTGTTTTTGGGGGCCTATAATTCCGTATTTTTCCGAGCTTCAATATACTTTGACTATAAAGGTTATATCTGTGTTGTTCTTATGTATTGAACGTCGGCTAATCGCTATATGTCGATTAGTCGGGGTTATACATATCTGTGATCTGTGATTGTTCTTGATGGTTTGTGTATATGAATGTGTTGGACTGTCGCGGGTGAATAGCCGGGGTGGATGTGAGATGAGCTTTTGTTTTTCTTTCATTCATTGTAAATGTAAATTGATGTAATATTATTATTTGTTTGGCCGCACAACCGGGTCGGGGTTGTAGCCGTCATTGTATAATTCTTTTTACTGTTTTTGCTCCTAGGATAGACCCATGGAGGGGTGCACAAACTGCCGAGTACTTGGTGGGTAGTTTGCCGCACCCGTAGGGGTCTTGGGTGGGGTATTTGGCTATTCACCGCGACCGTGTAATCCGATTTTTCGTTGCAGGCTCGAAAGGATTGCGGATTGCTAGTATATCCAATGTATTCATCTGTGATCTGTAATGTCTATCATTGCTTTACTATTTAGGCGTTGCTTATGTTTTACAGCCGCGCTAGCCCAGCTCCCGCTCTGTCGTTAGTTAAGTAACCTAACGAGTGATGACGGGACCCCGTGGCGAATGCGAATGGCATAAGCGTACGTCATATTTTGGTTGTTTTCTGCAATGGTAGGATTAAATGATGGGACGCATTAAAAGAACTAATGCAAGAATATCACGCATTAAAAGAACTAATGCAAGAAAATAAACCTAAAAGACGTTGTTGGAACAATTTTTCAAAAAGCTGTTATTGCAAGGACGTTCAGTTTTGTTTTGCATCGCGGTATTCGGTTATGAATGCCCAGCACCTCAGTCGACGAGGTAAGGGCCGAGATCCCTTCACCGGGAGTGACCCCTTGGACAAAAGTTTGCGTCAGGGTAATAACTTCACTATAGTCGATTATTCTTGCTTTGCATCGAGGTATTCAATTTGGAATATCCTGCACCTCATTCGACGAGGAAAGAGCCGAGATCCCTTCATAGGGAGTGACCTCTTTAGCAAAAAGTTTTCGCCACTATATTTTCAAAAAGGTGTATCACGTTCCTTCAACGAAATCAAGTTCATTACGTTAACGGGTTTTCGCCAAAACCCAGTCGTAGCCCTCCGTCGTTTCGGATTAATATTGCTTAGTATTCGTGCTACGTATTTCGTGCTCAGCCGAGGCGTAGTGAACGGTAGCTATGTAATATTTTTCCGTAGGATACAAAGTGATTGGTTAGGACAGTCGTGCGGTCATTTTGGCTCAGTCAAGGACTCGTACGGGTGGGTCTAATGCAGTCAAGAAAATGACGGGTTGAACTTGACTAGGATCTTTTGACATTTTGGCTCAGTCAAGGTCACTTGGATCCTAGGGGCAAAAACCACATCGGGAGTTTCAAAAGAACTGAAACTTGCAGATTTAGCATACCTTCTGGAGTGTGGTGACTAAAGTGGATTCCATCTAGGTTATCACACAATGACAGTTGGATCCCGATCCCACTGATGAGTTGGTTTACTCTCGGGAGATTATTTCACTTAACGATCAATGCTATAAACCTAGTAGGTGTCTAGAAAGGTGTTAGCGGGGCTACGCCCCCAGGGAAAAGAGGTTCTTTAATTAAGGAACTTCGCGAAAGCGTTGGAAAACCTCCCTCGAAGTACCGACACTAGCCTGGCTGAAAGGTTAAGCAAGTATTGTGACGTGAATTAAAACCCGGCTAGTTTTTCTTTTAAAAGGGTTTTAAGAAGAATTTGAGGAAACAGTGGGAGACATCCTGGTTAGATAAATTAATAAACCAATCTAATCTTGTAAGAGCATACGCTGAGTGTTTCTTTTCTCTCTCTCCAGGCAGCAACCTTTTCACGCCCTAATCAAGATAATAAAATGTATCGCTTGACCGAACCGAATTCTTATTCGGGACTGGGGAAAGTTGGTTCAGCTCTAACTTGTGACAACAGTCATGAGTATGAGAATGGGAAAGAGGAAAGTATGGATTTTCAGGATACCCAGTCGAAGAAGAAGCATGGTTTTGCATCTACTTCAGGTGTTCTTGTAATTGAGAACTGTTTTACGGTCAGCCCTACCTCCTGGGTACTTGATACCGGATCAGGATCTCATATCTGTAATTTATTGCAGGGACTGAGAAAAAGTAGGAAAGTTGCACCGGGTGATATGTCGCTCAGAGTAGCGAACGGAGCACAAGTTAATGCTGCAGCCGTCGGTGAATATCACCTAGTATTGCCAAATGGCAAGACTATGATTTTGAACGATTGCTACTATGTACCCTCCATGGTTTGCAACATCATATCAGTTTCTTTACTCGATAAAGATGGATATAACTTTGTTCTTGAAAAGAATATCATGAACATTTACCTTCATAAGGTACTGGTTGCAGAGGGTACACTGTGTAATGGTATCTACGTTCTAAATCAGAATACAGTTCTCAATATACAAAACACACGCAAGAGGAAGAATTCAGATACGAATGAATCCTACTTGTGGCATTGTAGACTTGGTCATATCGGAGAGAAAAGACTGAGTAAGTTGCATAAAGATGGACTCTTGAATGCGTTCGAGTTTTCATCTTATGAAACTTGTCAGTCTTGTCTCAAAGGAAAGATGACCAAATCTCCGTTCACCGGACATGGAGAAAGAGCAAGAGAGCTCTTGGGACTCATACACAGTGATGTGTGTGGTCCGATGTCTATACATGCAAGGGGTGGGTTCTCATACTTCATCACATTCACTGACGATCTCTCTAGATTCGGATATGTGTATCTGATGAAACACAAATCTGAAGCTTTTGAGAAATTCAAGGAATTCAGAAAGGAAGTAGAGAACCAGATTGGCAAAAGTATCAAGATCCTCCGGTCTGACAGGGGAGGGGAGTACTTAAGCACAGAATTCCTAGATTACTTAAAAGAGAATGGTATTCTCTCTCAGCTTACTCCTCCTTATACGCCACAGCACAACGGTGTTTCGGAGCGGAGGAATCGTACCCTATTGGATATGGTTCGCTCCATGATGAGTAGTGCTGAGTTGCCTCTTTCATTTTGGGGACATGCGCTTCAGACAGCGGCGTACCTATTGAACGATGTTCCGTCTAAATCTGTGCCTAAGACACCGTTCGAGATATGGAATGGTAAGAAGCCGTATCTTAAAGGCATTAAGATATGGGGTTGTCCGGCCTATGTAAAAGTGCAAAATCCGGACAAACTTCAGGCACGTTCAGTTCTATGTAAATTTGTGGGATATCCTAAGAACTCCGCAGGATATCTGTTCTACCACACCGAGGAACAGAAGGTGTTTGTATCTCGCCACGCCACCTTTTTAGAGTGGCAATTTCTTGCAAAAGAAACAAGTGGGAGTTCGGTAGAACTAGAAGAAATTCAGCGACCACAAAATGAAACTGAAAATTTGACAGAACCTCAGAATTCAATAACCCCAAACGAACCTCAGCCACTCCGCAGATCTGGTAGGATTTCTCATCCGCCCGAGAGATACTACGGTTTTCTCATAGACGGGGATCGAGAGGATTGCATCTTGGAAGAAGATGACCCTACCAGTTTCAGGCAGGCCATTATCAGTAGGGACTCTGATAAGTGGCAGGAAGCAATGCAATCCGAAATGGAGTCCATGTATGCCAATAAAGTGTGGACCATGGATATTGCTCCACCTGGGGTAAAACCCGTTGGATGCAAATGGATCTACAAAAGGAAACTTGGTGTAGATGGGCAGGTGGAAACCTATAAAGCTAGACTCGTTGCAAAAGGTTTTCGTCAAAGACCTGGTTTGGACTATGATGAAACTTTTTCTCCGGTGGCTATGCTCAAATCCATTCGGATCCTACTTGCCATTGCTGCCTTCCATGACTATGAAATCTGGCAGATGGATGTTAAAACGGCTTTCCTAAACGGTTGTTTGGAAGAGTGCGTTTACATGGATCAACCAGAAGGTTTCGTAGACAGTGGGAGCAGCGGAAAGGTGTGCAAGTTGCTTAAATCCATTTATGGATTAAAGCAGGCATCGCGGAGCTGGAACATCTGTTTTGATGAGGCAATCAAGGAATTTGATTTCATCAAGAACGAAGATGAACCCTGTGTATATAAGAAGATTGTAGGACGAACTGTCGTATTCCTAGTCTTGTACGTGGACGACATTCTTTTGATAGGAAATGACATTCCTATGCTACAATCGGTCAAGCTGTTTTTGTCACAAAGGTTCTCCATGAAGGACCTGGGTGATGCCTCGTACATTCTGGGGATCAAGATCTATAGAGATAGATCCAAGAGACTATTGGGACTTTCGCAGTCCAGGTACATAGAGACCGTACTAAAGAGATTTAGTATGGAGGATTCCAAGCGCGGTAACATACCCGCATTGCACGGAATTACCCTCTCCAAGAAGATGTCTCCTAAGACTGACGAGGAGAGGGTTCGCATGAGCACTATACCCTACGCTTCGGCGGTAGGATCTATAATGTATGCGATGCTATGTACAAGACCAGATGTAGCTTACGCGTTAAGCACGGTAAGCCGGTATCAGTCAGACCCAGGGGAGGACCACTGGACAGCAGTGAAGAACATTCTCAAGTACCTGAGAAGGACTAAGGAGATGTTCCTGGTTTACGGTAATGGAGACCTCAGGGTCGAGTCCTTTACCGATTCAAGCTTCCAGAGTGACAAAGATGACAGCAAGTCTGTCTCGGGTTTTGTGTTTACCCTCAACGGAGGGGCGGTATGTTGGAGGAGTTCCAAGCAGGATACCGTCGCAGACTCGACGATGGAGGCTGAATACATTGCTGCAAGCGATGCCGCAAAAGAGGCGGTCTGGATTAAGAAGTTCATTAGTGAACTTCAGGTGGTTCCGTCCATTGTTGACCCAATACCTTTGTATTGCGATAACAATGGGGCTATAGCTTTAGCGAAGGAACCAAGGTCCCATCAGAAATCCAGGCACATCTTAAGGCGGTATCACCTGATCAGGGAGATCATTGATCGACAAGAGATCGAGATGCGGAGAGTGGACACAAAGGACAACACTGCGGACCCATTCATAAAGGCTTCACCCCAGACTCAGTTCGAGCGGCTGATCGAGATGATAGGTCTCCGATACGCCAGTACATGGCCTTAGTGCAAGTGGGAGATTGTTGGTGTATATGCCCTAGAGGCCATTACTGTATCATACTAGTATGTATATTACTTGATGGAAGCTTGGGATATTCACAGTTGTACAGACAATCTTGCTCAATATAGTAGTATGCTACTTGGTTTGCCTCTGCTTTAATGTGTACGTGTGTGCTTATTTATTATATCACCTATACGCATTAGTAGAGCCCTTAGGATCTTTGCTTGATTACCGGCGTTGTGATGGCGATCACACTCGTGGGGGCTGGGTAATCCACAAGCACATCCTTATACACGTCCCTAGTCGTGGGAGTACCGAGATAGGGCATCGATACTCCGGAGTAGACTAGCGTATGCACTTCTCATCCCAGCACGGGAGACGGTCTGTCCCACAGCCGTCGGTACGTTGTACTTGAGATAGTATGCGGGTGCTCGTTAGGTTACGAGTACACTGGACAGGACTCGTCGGGAACTGATGGTTGGTATTATACCTATCGTCAGTTATCAGTTCCCAGGTGACATGAGTACAGCATAGTCCGCTGACTTGACACTGTCACTTCGCCTCGAGTGTGTTCCCACTGTTCTTTGATTACTACCCAACCACGGCTCTACTGAGTCGTGCAAACAGGTAGTAGTTGGGAGCAGTCCCGAAGCACTTGGAGGCAGTGACGGTTAGACAGGATTCGTCTCTCCCGGTATTGGGGGTTGACATCGCGCTGTGTCTAGGAGAGCCATTACACGAGTAGTCCCTGGCCAGGGCAAGCGAGATATACTGGTAGGTTCCAGTGTTATCTCAGGGTGTTCTGGGCTTCACTCCGACACGACTTGTACCGCTATTAGGGGTCTGACGCTTGCCGCCCCCCTAGGCCCGACATGCGATGTATCAGACGAACAGACCGGACTGTACGGAGATTGTCACATGCAGACTCAGTAGGAGTTCGGATGGGTTTACCTCATCGGCCTTCTTATCGACATCTACCTGGGGACCGTTACGTACTGCTAGTGCCGCTTGCGGTCTGTGGTTAAACCCACTGCCAGCGTAGTGTCGAGTCTTTAGAGTCCCACACAGAGAGTTTCCCTGCACTGAGCGAAACGTGTAGAGGCCGTATGGTTTTACGGCAGGGCTGCGATCACTTACGTACACTTGTGTGCGTATGATGTTCGGGCAGGCAGTACTAGTGGGCTTTGGTTTAAGCCAGATCCTAGTATTGCACGGATGGATCTGTTTTGTCTTCTGCGCATCCGCATTCTACGGAATACGGATGCAGGTGTGTATGCACAGTTTTCTGGAGCGATGAAGGAGGAGGTGCCTCATTAGGGTTTTGGCAGTTGGTTCGGCCAAAACCACTATGTGGCAGGCTCATTAGGGTTTTGACAGTTGATTCGGTCAAAACCATTTTGAGGCGGACTCATTAGGGTTTCGACAGTTCGTTTGGTCAAAACCATAAATGAGCCGGGGACATTATTTACTAATCCTTTCATTGATAATTTTGTTATGGCTAATTACATTGACCATTTGACCATCTTGACTTTGTTGACCTTTTGACCAAAGTTGACTTGGACCTTCTTAGAAGATCTAAAGTATTCTTTGGTTTTCTTTTTATTAAGTTATGATAATGGTCATGTCATTTGTAGCCATCACCTTTATCTTGATTGGATTTGTAATGATAATGTTTTGTGCATTATTGCAACCATGGTTAGCTTTTCTCTTGGTTAAGATTTTTATTTGCTCATTCTCATTCTCTCTCTTGAAATGAGAAGCTCCATGGTTGATAGAAAACCTCCTTCTTCTTCCTCCTCTTGATTTCTCCTTTGATCTCATGTGTTGAGAGAAAAAGGATTCTACTTGACAAACACATCCATACATCCTCTCTACACAACCTAGGGCTTCTAGATTGGCAATCTCCTTGCCCTAGTTACCTCGGCTTGAGGTGGAGCTCGGTGTACATCTCTCGGGTGGATCGTCTTCGACTCAAGGAGGCCGCGGAGGTGACCGAAGTCCGGATCAACCATTGAGCAAGCGATGAGAAGAAGAACAAGAAGAGAAGAACATCAAAGAAGAACAACAACAAGAAGTGAAGGAGTTCAAGTTGAGGTATAACCACTTTGCCGAGTAGTTAATTCTTCTTTGCAAGTATGCTAGTTTAGTTTAGCAAAGATCCGGCTTTTACGGTCCATGTTACAAAGTTTAGAAAAATTTTGATTTACCGTTTCCGCAACCCCGAAAGTACCGGGAGAGGTAACGTGGACCTAACAATATACCAGACGTCAGATGGCAGTTCCCTGGTGACATGTGTGCAGGTTAGTTCATCGACATGGGGATCGTCATTTGTCTCGTGTGAGTTCCCACTGTACTTTGATTACTACCCTACCACGGCTCAAAGGAGTCGTGCAAACAGGTTTTAGTTGGGTACAGTCCCGAGCCACATGGAGGCAGTGAGCGTATCTTCAGGGGTTCGTCTCTCCCGGTATTGGGGGTGAGGTCGTGCTGTGTCTAGGAGAGCCATTACACAAAGTCCTTGGCCAAGGCAAGGAGATTTACTGGTAGGTATTCCAGTAGTATCTCAGGGTGTTCTGGGCTACACTCCGACACGACTTGTACCGCTTTTGGGGGTCTGACTTTTACCAACCCCTAGGCCCGCCATGCGATACTCATAGACGAACGGACCGGACTGCACGGATATTGTCACTGACAGGCTCAGTAGGGTTGTCAGGCTGAGTTCGCTCACAGACATCCCTTTTGGTCAATACCTGGTGGCCCGTTATGTATTGGCTTATACCTCTAACGTGCTAGTGGTTAAATCCACAACCAAGGTGTTGACGAGTCTTTAGAGTCCCCCACATTCAGTTACTCAGCTTTCGGGCGAAAAGTTGTAGAGGCCGTATGGAGATATGGCAAGGTCCGATCAGATACGTGCGGTATTGCACGGATCAGGATCGGACAGTCTGTACTATAGGCCGTATGCATATATGGCAGGGTTTGATCAGATACGTACGGTATTTCACGGATCAGGATCGAACGGATATTACTAGCCGGTTTTGGTATAAGCCGGATCCTAGTATAGTACAGTGTAGATTTTGTCTCATTGCATTTGTATTTCGGTCGAAATACAGATGCGGGTGTGTATGCACAGTATCGGGGTTTTCCCGTAATTTATTACGGGACCAGTTTTCTGGAGTTGCCAGTTTGCTTTCCGTTTCGGCCAATTTTCTTTGTTCCGTTCATTGGCCGAAGATTGGTGGAGGAGGGTTTATTTGCATTGTTGCAAATAGGCATTTGTGGAGGGGGTTCTTTGCATCTTTTGGCATCATGATGGTTTTCATGATGTGCACCATCATTGACTTCTCCTTCTCATGATGGATTGACTTTGTGGACTTGAAGGTTGTGGTTGTGTGTGGTTTTTGTTTGTTATCATGTTCTTTCATGATTCCCTTTTTCATTATTGTTCCACCCACCCCCTTGACCTTTTCTCTTTCTCTCTCCAATCACACTTGTGAAGTGGGGGGGGGGCATTCCAAAGGGGAATGGGATTCATTTCATTTTTGGGTGGAAAAATGTTACTCTCATTTTGGTATGCTACATTTTTCCCCACCTCTCTCCAAGCTCTCTTTTTCTTCCACCAAAATGGCATCTCCATGAACCCCAAATGAGACTTCTTCACTACACATTCTACAGCGAACCTTGGGCACGTCGAGTAGCCGGCTTCGTGCCCGAGTTGCCTCGGCATTGAGGTGGGAGCCCGTAAAAGAAGTAGGCGATGTGGTGCACTTCCGGCGACGAGGAGGAGACGGGACTTTTCCGCAGGAGATCGGGACCATGACGAGAAGACCGGAGGACTTGGATCGTCGGTATATCTCTAACCCATCTTCTAGTTAGCTTAGACTTGTTAATGGTTACGATCCGGGTGTTTAGTGCGCGGTGGTGCCGGTTTGCTAAGTCCGCAAAATTAAAGTTTATCGCCGCTTCCGCATTCCGGCGTCGGATCGACGGCCGGGGCGCCGCCGTGCACTTACAGTGGTATCAGAGCCTCGCCATTAACTTAGTCTAGCTTGGTTTAATGTGTTTGCATTTCCGATCGATCAAAAAGTTCCAAAACTGCATTTTACCTTCGCATCAGTTTCTGTTGAAAATTTTTGGTCTCTAAAAATTTTTCAGGTTGTAAAATATTGATGTACTAGAAAATCTAAGAACTCTGTAAAATTTCGATGAAGTGATTCCACAGTCAGAGCGCGGAAGCGCCGCACAAACCCCCATTCCGCCGCCCTTCCGCCGCGCACTGTAGACATCACTGCACCATTTTTTTTTCAGGGGCTTTCTGGGCTTAAAATATGGGTTTTGGAATATTAAAATTGGGCCCAGGTTTTCTGTGAGTGCTACAGTTTTGATTGGGGGCCCACTTGTTAATTTTTGGTCAATCGGAAAATTTTAAACACATTTTTCACAGTATTTACATTATATCTGCGACCGTGAATGTCACTCGATCGGTAAATCCTGTCTAACTGCTATAGCCCGGTTAGACGGATTTACGAACGTGACTTTCACGTTGATGTTCTATGTATTTGCTGTGTTGTTGCGAATCGGTCGTAGGGATAGCCTGGATGCAATGCTAGTACAGTTGTGGTGGTATTATGTACATTTGATTTTGCGGGGCGAGCGTCCGACATGTGGACTGCCGTCACTGCCTGTTTGTATTATTATTTTGGGGCACGACCTGGTTGCGGTCGATGTACCCGTTGTATGTATATTTTACTTTCTGTACTAGGATTGCCCCGCGGAGGGGTGCACGGATAGCCGGGTTCTGGAGGGCAACAAGCCCGCATCTCATGGCATTGAGACGGAGGGGGCTTCACTCTAGGATTGGCGGGCTATTCGCCGCACTCGTAGGGGGTACAGGTTGACCCAGGAGGGGTGCCCAAGTTACCGGATTCCGTGAAGTGCTGGGTGGTCCATTCACGTTGCTGAAGGGGACTGCCTCGCTTCAGGTTTTGGCGGGTAACTTGCCGCGCCCGTAGGGGTCTAGGATCTCATTGCACAGGCTATCCACACGACCAGGGGAACGTCGGGTTTCAGCAGTGGCTCTGTGAAACCCGGGGATCCCAGATATCTGTATTGTTTCTGTGATGCTGTTCATTCTCTGTGATGTTGCATTTCTTTCACGCCTTGAGCGAAATATAATATATTGGTATATATATTAGTAGATGCTGTATATGTTTTGCATCCGCGCTAGTCCAGTCCCCGCTCTGTCGTTAGTAAGCTAACCTAACGGGTAATGACGGGATCCAGTGGCGAATGCGGATGGCATATACGTACATCAGTATATTTTCGTTCTTTTTGGTGTGATCAATTGATGGGACTGCGTTGATTCGGATCAATGCAAGTTAAAAACAAACCTAATCTGATGTTGTTGGAACACTTTTCAAAAAGCTGTTATTGCAAGGACGTTCACTTTTGTTTTGCATCGCGGTATTCATTTGGAATATCCTGCTCCTCAGTCGACGAGGCAAGGGCCGAGATCCCTTCACCGGGAGTGACCCCTTGGACAAAAAGTTTGCGTCAGGGCATTAACTTCACTATAGCCGATTTCTTTTGCTTTGCACCGTGGTATTCAGTTGGAATATCCTGCACCCCATTCTACGGGGAAAGAGCCGAGATCCCTTCACCGGGAGTGACCTCTTTAGCAACGGTTTTCGTCACTATATTTTTAAAAAGCTATCAGTTCCTTCAACGATATCAAGTTCTTTACGTTAAAGGTTTTCGCCAGAAACCGTTCGTAGCCCTCCGTCATTTCAGTTAAATATTCGGTAGTATTCAAGCTATGTATTTTGACCTCACGCCAAGGCATAGTGATTGGTAGCTGCCGGGTATTTATCTGTTGCATAGATAGATGCGTTGGTTTGGGACAGTCGTACTACTATTTTGGCCTACGTCAAGGGTATGTACGGGTGGGTTCAAATTAACCTGGATAATGACGGGCAGAACTTGACATGTGACTTATGATATTTTGACCTCACGCCAAGGTCATAAGAGCATGGGGCAGAAATCACATCGGGAGTTTCAAAAGAACTGAAACTTGCCAGGTATGCGCATACCTTCTGGAGTATGACACCGTGAGCGGATTCCGTCACGTTATCATGCGATGATAGTTGGATCCCGATTCCCACTGATGAGTTAGTTTACTCCTCGGGTAACCCCGACTAATTCTTCTTTCAGGTTTGGAGGAGAATTTGAGGTACAGTGGGAGGTTTCCAGATTAGATAAATTGGTGACCATTCTGATCTAGGTTAGAGTGCACGCTGAGTGTTTTCTTTTCTCTCTCTCTTTGGCAGCGACCATTGACCCGACCCTAAGACTTTGACTCAGTGACCAAGTTGACCGAACCTTCTTAAACACCGGCTTTTGGATTGTCAGAGTTGCAAACCTCATTGCCACTCCTACTTTTACCCTTTTCTCCAGGACACCCCGTATTACTACGAACGTCCACTTCCATTGGACAAAACCATCGTATGGTTAGATACGAACTTGAAAGAATTTATTCGAGGATGGTTTCAGGTTCTGGAGAAAACGGATAGGATTATTCAGTTGTCTTTGCTTTTTACCCTCTCTCAGGTTACGAGTACTCCTTGGTTTAGGGGTAGTACACCTATTACGCAAATTGGATTGTCTTCTTCCAAACCTTAGGCTGGTGCTGACCGGTGGGGAATGAAGAAAACCAATTAGCATAACGATGGTGTGCAGAAGGTATTAAGTTCAGACAAAGCAAGGGATTAGTAAGAGGGCAAAGTAAATTGCAACAGATTTTCACGACCAAACCAAATATTTCGTTACCACTCCCACATCACCTTTGTATTTCTCCAGGACACTCCGTATCACTACGAAGATCCACAGTTTATTTGGATACTCCATCGTATGGTTATATACGAACTCGAATGGAACTTGTTCCAGTTCGGGGATGGATTCTGGTTCAGGAGAAATAGGAATAAGGTTTATTCGGTTGTCTTTTATCTTCACCCTCTCTCATTGCGAGTGTTCCTAGGATTGGGACAGTACACCCATTATACTTATTGGATAGTCTTTTTCCAAACCATAGGCTGGTGCCGAACGGTAGGGAAGGAAGAAAACCATTTGGCCTAAAGGGGTGTGCAGAAGGTAAAGACTAAAGACATATGAAGGGATTTGGAGAGGTGGCAAAGAATTATACGGTTACAGTCGTGAATCTGGAAGAGGCATTATTAGGAATACCAGGATACCCCATCGAAACATTTCAATGTTTCAGTTTCACTGTGTAATGTTAAAGGAAAACTGATTTCCCGATTAGATACTTACTCCAGGGTATGTATTTACCAGGTACGATTCTCACATCTGTATGGTTTTACAGATGATGAGTGGGAGTATGTTATTGGGAATTGGGTGATTATCCTCATTATATCGGGATTCGTTGTAATCAGTGATATTTGAGGAAATCACCTGGGCTGTTTGCCGGTCGGCAAATATTTGGTTTTGAATATCCGCTGTTATGCACCAATTTCAAATTGATATATCTGTACGTCTATTTTCATAGAGTGAGATATACCTTTCTGAAATTATGTCTACGACATTTACCTATATCAGTGGATGGTTAGGTAAGGAGCATTAAACAGCGGTGTAATTCTTCTTAACCATAAGTACAGTTTTCAACCTACGACACACAGTGAATGAGTTATCAGACTCAAGGGACTTATACAAAGGATTGTATGTTGTCCAGGGTCCATCAGGACAGAGGGCTTGGTCCTCGTACTATATTCGGTTTACTTATGACTTCTCTAGTTTTTAGACAGGTGTTTCGTGGAAACACAGGGTCCGAATTTGGAGAAGTTATAGGTATTTGAATAGAGTAGAGAACCAGGTATAGCAAGTATCGGGATTCTTCAAAGAGATCGAAGATGTAGATACTTGTGTATGGTATTCAGTTGATAGTAGTGATTAAGAGAAATTACTTCTTTTTCAGGTTACTCATAATTGGAAGCATTCCTAAGTTGAGTAACGCTGATCGGCCTCCTTCCATTTAGTTGACATGCACTGGAGACAGGTGCATGATTTGAATCTGGTTCAATTAAATCAGTGCCTCTGTTTCTATATTGGATATAGAACAGTTCATATCTTAACGATGTTAAGGTACGGGGAGTTGTCCGGTTTATGCTTAAAACCAGACACTGGACAACTCAAGGCACGTTTCTGTAATGGCTGTTTGTGGGTTGACCCAGGCTATGACGCGGGTTGACTTTCTACCATCTGGATGAACAATAGCAATATTGTTCTAGACTCGCCACAGTTTTAACAAAAATGGATTTTTTCAGAAAACAGTAGTGGGAGTATGGTAGAACTGGAAGTGATTCCAGAACCACAAACGATTACTGAAGATTTGATGAGGAACCTAAAGATTCAATCTGGATTGACATTCCATTGGCCACTCCGCAGATAAGGTGGGTAACTTCAGGCACCCGAGAGGCACTACGGTAGCCTCAAGGACGGTGACAGGGAAGTTCTTGTTTAACCACAATTGCCATTGCTGTTGTTCCAGGTTACGAGACCCGGCGGGAGGATGAGTATAGCGTCGTTCTAAACCAGTTTTAGAAGTGTACGTGTATATGACTCTGCCAGAGGGTTGTCGTAGTCAGTGGGAGCAACGGAAGCATTGGTGGACAGGTTGCTTTTGTCTATTTATAGACTAGTGCAGATGTAGCGGAGATAGATCATCTATTTCTGACGTGACAGTCATGGGTTTGACTTCATCAGAATAGGGGATGGATCTGTTGAGAAGGTAGTAGGGTGTGATATCCTGGTATTTGGATGACATACACAAAGTAGGAAAGGAAACTCCTATACTACGATCGGTTATACTTTGGTCGTCACACAGTGGTTTCTCCACATGGACTTGGACATTATATCAGACATACTGGTTACTAGATCTATGGTCTTAGATCTAGATTTGGGTGGTTTCCCAATCAGGGTACTTGACAGCATTCTAAGAGTATTTAGGATGGACGACTCCTGGCACGGTAGTGTACCTGCAGGTAATGGAGTCACCCTCTCCAAAGGTGTCTTACAGACTAAAGGGGAGAGGGATGTGCATGATTGGCAGATCACTTGCTCAGGCAATTGAGTCAATCATGAGATGTCAAGTACCACACCAGATGTTGTTCTTGCACTAGATGCAATAAGTTGACATTAATCCAATCCTGGAGAAACCGTAGGAAGCAGTTTTAGAACATAAATGGATGTTCTAGGGAGATGATAACGACAGCCTCATTCAGGAGACAGTTATCATTCCAGGCTTCCATGGTGACATGGACGACAAGGAGGTTGTCAGAGTTATAGTTTTCCTTCTGATGAGGGGCAGTATTTTGGACAGGTGGTCCAAGGCAATACTGAGGGAGGCATGGCGCGCAGGATACTGATTAAGTTCAGTTGACGATACAGTCTAAGAAGTTTGGATTTGGAGTTCATTTATGAGCTAGGTCCCATCAGACATCCAGACATATTCTGAGACAGGTATTGCTCTTTTCGGGAGATGGCTTTCTCCGCGAACTTGAGATATAGAGAGACATAGAAAGAAACAACAAAGCGGATCCACTCACTAAGGCTATTCCTCGAACGCAATAGTTTCGCAAACGAGCATTGTGAGACTGACTAGTAGAGGAGTTGGGTGTTCGGTATCACACGGGCTGTGAGTATGCGACATCGCAATAATTAGCCTTGAGTGCAAGTGGGAGATTGTTGGAGATAGTGCCCTCAGAGTCAATTATTAGGTCACAGGTACGTGATTGCAATGATTGATGGAGGACATATCCCGGTAGGACAGTCTTACTCGAGATGATAGTATGCTATCTGGTTTACCTTTATCATCGTGTACTGCTTTAGGTGACCTGACACGTCGCTATTACACGTTGATAGAGCCCCTAGGATTCTTGCTTGACCACCAGCAGTATGAGGGCGATCATATAAGTGGGAGCTGGGGGTCTATAAGCTTATCCTTAAAAGGTCCCTAGTCGTGGGAGTTTCGAGACTGGGCATCGATACTCCATTAGTAGACTAGTGTATACAGTCGAGACCCCGACGAGGGGCGGTGGCCGGTCTCACAAGCCACTGGTGTCAGTTGGATCACCTAAGATGTATACAGGTGCTCATTGGGTTATGAGTACACCGGACAGGACTCGCCGGGAACATGCTAGTTGGTCATATACCAGACGTCAGATGGCAGTTCCCTGGTGACATGTGTGCAGGTTAGTTCATCGACCTGGGGATCGTCATTTTTCTCGTGTGAGTTCCCACTGTACTTTGATTACTACCCTACCACGGCTCAAAGGAGTCGTGCAAACAGGTTTTAGTTGGGTACAGTCCCGAGCCACATGGAGGCAGTGAGCGTATCTTCAGGGGTTCGTCTCTCCCGGTATTGGGGGTGAGGTCGTGCTGTGTCTAGGAGAGCCATTACACAAAGTCCTTGGCCAAGGCAAGGAGATTTACTGGTAGGTATTCCAGTAGTATCTCAGGGTGTTCTGGGCTACACTCCGACACGACTTGTACCGCTTTTGGGGGTCTGACTTTTACCAACCCCCTAGGCCCGCCATGCGATACTCATAGACGAACGGACCGGACTGCACGGATATTGTCACTGACAGGCTCAGTAGGGTTGTCAGGCTGAGTTCGCTCACAGACATCCCTTTTGGTCAATACCTGGTGGCCCGTTATGTATTGGCTTATACCTCTAACGTGCTAGTGGTTAAATCCACAACCAAGGTGTTGACGAGTCTTTAGAGTCCCCCACATTCAGTTACTCAGCTTTCGGGCGAAAAGTTGTAGAGGCCGTATGGAGATATGGCAAGGTCCGATCAGATACGTGCGGTATTGCACGGATCAGGATCGGACAGTCTGTACTATAGGCCGTATGCATATATGGCAGGGTTTGATCAGATACGTGCGGTATTTCACGGATCAGGATCGAACGGATATTACTAGCCGGTTTTGGTATAAGCCGGATCCTAGTATAGTACAGTGTAGATTTTGTCTCATTGCATTTGTATTTCGGTCGAAATACAGATGCGGGTGTGTATGCACAGTATCGGGGTTTTCCCGTAATTTATTACGGGACCAGTTTTCTGGAGTTGCCAGTTTGCTTTCCGTTTCGGCCAATTTCCTTTGTTCCGTTCATTGGCCGAAGATTGGTGGAGGAGGGTTTATTTGCATTGTTGCAAATAGGCATTTGTGGAGGGGGTTCTTTGCATCTTTTGGCATCATGATGGTTTTCATGATGTGCACCATCATTGACTTCTCCTTCTCATGATGGATTGACTTTGTGGACTTGATGGTTGTGGTTGTGTGTGGTTTTTGTTTGTTATCATGTTCTTTCATGATTCCCTTTTTCATTATTGTTCCACCCACCCCCTTGACCTTTTCTCTTTCTCTCTCCAATCACACTTGTGAAGTGGGGGGGGGGGGGCGTCCATTCCAAAGGGGAATGGGATTCATTTCATTTTTGGGTGGAAAAATGTTACTCTCATTTTGGTATGCTACATTTTTCCCCACCTCTCTCCAAGCTCTCTTTTTCTTCCACCAAAATGGCATCTCCATGAACCCCAAATGAGACTTCTTCACTACACATTCTACAGCGAACCTTGGGCACGTCGAGTAGCCGGCTTCGTGCCCGAGTTGCCTCGGCATTGAGGTGGGATCCCGTAAAAGAAGTAGGCGATGTGGTGCACTTCCGGCGACGAGGAGGAGACGGGACTTTTCCGCAGGAGATCGGGACCATGACGAGAAGACCGGAGGACTTGGATCGTCGGTATATCTCTAACCCATCTTCTAGTTAGCTTAGACTTGTTAATGGTTACGATCCGGGTGTTTAGTGCGCGGTGGTGCCGGTTTGCTAAGTCCGCAAAATTAAAGTTTATCACCGCTTCCGCATTCCGGCGTCGGATCGACGGCCGGGGCGCCGCCGTGCACTTACACAGAGTAGTCTGTTGACCCGAGATCGTCATAGAGTCTTGTGTGGTTCCCATTGTGCTTTGATTTCCATCTTACCACGTCCAAGAGGGCGTGCAAAACGGTGGTTTTTGGGTACAGTCCCGAGTCACATGGAGGCAATGAGCGATAGGAGGGGATTCGTCTCTCCCGGTATAGGGGGTTGATGTTGCGCTGTGTTCGATTGGCTATAACAGGAAATCCCTGGCCAGGGTTGCTGAGATTTACTGGTAAGTGTTACCAGTAGTTTCTCGAATAGTTATAGACCTCATATCGACACGACTTATCGAGCTATTGGGGTCTGACGTTTACCACCCCTAGGCGAGATATGCGACATATCAGACGATCAGACCGGACTGTACGGTAGTGTTACTGGTCGGATTCACTGGAGTGTGAGCGGGCTTGCTCGTCGATCTTCAGATCGCTCGATACCCGGGTGGCCGTTACGTTTAGCAGACCGCTTGCGGCTTGTGGGTGTTTGATATGATCATCATCTGCTGCCGGCGTATTGACGAGTCTTTAGAGTCCTACACAGAGGTTTCCTGGCTCAAGCGAAACGAGATAGGAGTGCATATGAGATATGTGCGGGACCGAGAATGATACCAGTATGTGATACTGTATTCGATTCTCGCAATATGTGACATTGATCGGTTATATGCGATATAGCCGGGTTATCGGATCAAGTGTTGATTCGATAAGTTGTTACTAATGATACTAGCCGGTTATATGCGATATGACCGGATCGTTAAATCAAGTGTTGATTTAATGATTTAATGCATGATTATATATTTGATATATTACTTTGCATTAACTAGTACTGGTTCACTTTAAATGGATTTTCTCACTCGGTTTGTGCACATTGTATATGTGATATACTTTTGTACACATGATTGTATCATGTTTGATGATGCATGTTTACTTGGTTAAGTATAAAGAATTAAACCATGGTTAAACATATAATTAGGGTTTTATTTTCCATTACTTATTTATTCATTTATTTATTTGTTTATATATTTTGGAAAATAAATGGAAAAGAGAAAAGAATGGTGGCTTAATTTGTAGTTTAGTTGAAGCTTCATGAAGCTTTGACCTTGACCACCATTCTTATCTCATCCTTAACCCTAACCAATGATTTAACCATGGTCAATTCTCTACACATAACCATAGTTAGGATTATGATAAGTTTGGATATTCTTTTCATTTTTAAATAACTTATCATAATTTCTTTCTTCTTCTTCTTCATCTTCTTCAAAGAAGAAAAGCTTTCTTCATCAATGGTGGATTGATGAAACAAGTGAGAAATCCAATTCTAAAGTCTACCCACTTCCTATTTCTTCATCCTCTACCTCTTGCCAAGTAGTAGAGTATGTTTTCTTCACAAGTTTCTTGACTTGGTGAAGTCGGAGCTTGATTTAGCGATGCCTCGACGTAGATCATCTTCAGCATGGACATCGACGACCTAGCTTGCCCATTCTCCGACGAAGCCGACGCTAGAGCCCGGATTTGATTTGGACAGCGGAGAGGAATTCGTTGCGGAGCTATGGAGGTGAAGCACCGGATCTACAAAGGTTGTATTTCCGTTAAACTTTTAGTTAAGTGTTAACTAGTTAGTTTTTCGCCTAGACATCTAGCCGACGATCCGTAGTTTAGGGTTTCTCGGCACCGTAAAATTTGAAATTGGCATGTTCGATACCTTGTGTGACCTCACTAGTGTGTCTAGGAACCCTACACCCTGGGGTAAAACCTGTGGGATGCAAATGGATCTTTAAAAGAAAGATTGGTGTAGATGGGCAGGTAGAGACCTATAAGGCAAGACTTGTGGCGAAGGGTTTTCGTCAAAGACCAGGTTTGGACTATGACGAAACTTTTTCGCCCGTAGCCATGCTTAAATCCATTCGGATCCTACTTGCTATTGCTGCTCACTACGACTATGAAATCTGGCAGATGGACGTTAAAACAGCATTTCTAAATGGAGATTTAGAAGAATGCGTTTATATGGATCAGCCAGAGGGCTTCATTAACAGTGGGAGCAGCGGGAAAGCATGTAGATTGCTTAAATCCATATATGGGTTAAAGCAGGCTTCACGGAGTTGGAACATCTGTTTCGATGATGTCATCAAAGAGTTTGATTTCATCAAAAATCCAGATGAACCTTGTGTTTATAAGAAGGCTGTAGGGAGAGCTGTCACATTCCTCGTAGTGTACGTGGACGACATTCTTCTGATAGGAAATGATATTCCTATGCTACAGTCGGTCAAATATTTCTTATCACTAAGGTTCTCCATGAAGGACCTGGGTGATGCCACATACATCCTGGGCATTAGGATCTATAGGGATAGATCCAAAAAGTTATTGGGATTGTCCCAAACCAGGTACATCAACACCATCCTAAAAAGGTTTAGTATGGAAGACTCCAAGCGGGGTGCCTTACCCGCTTGCCATGGGGTCACTCTCTCCAAGGATTCTTGTCCAAAGACCGATGAGGAGAGAGCTCGCATGAGCGTTATACCCTATGCTTCGGCAGTAGGATCTATAATGTATGCGATGTTATGTACACGCTCAGATGTAGCTTATGCACTTAGTGTTGTAAGCAGGTATCAATCCAACCCATGGGAGAATCACTGGACAGCTGTGAAGAACATTCTTAAGTACTTACGAAGGACTAAAGAATTGTTCTTGGTGTATGGTAATGGAGATTTCCAAATGGAGGCCTTTACCGATTCGAGCTTCCAGAGCGATAAGGATGACAGCAAATCTATCTCAGGGTTTGTATTTACCCTCAATGGAGGGGCAGCAAGTTGGAAGAGTTCCAAACAGGATATCGTTGCAGACTCTACGATAGAGGTTGAGTACATTGCTGCAAATGATGCCGCCAAGGAAGCCGTCTGGATGAAGAAGTTCGTCTCGGAGCTAGGAGTAGTTCCAACCATTATTGATCCAATACCATTGTATTGTGATAATAATGGGGCTATGGCGTTAGCCAAGGAGCCCAGGTCCCATCAGCGGTCCAGACACATCCTGAGGCGCTTCCATTTGATCCGGGAGATTGTAGATCGCCGCGAGATCGAGATTAAGAGAGTAGACACAAAGAATAAAGCCGCGGATCCACTCACCAAGTCCCTCCCTCAGCCGCAGCATGAGCGACTTTTTGAGATGTTGGGTATGAGATACGCCAATAACTGGCCTTAGTGCAAGTGGGAGATTGTTGGATATATGTATGCCCTAGAGGCCATTATGTGATAGTGGATGTATTTATACATGTATATATATATATATATATATATATATATATATATATATTCAGTGTACATTCTTGCTCGACATGATAGTATGCTATCTGGTTCTTCTTTATCTGACATGTTGATTTGATCATGCTTTTACTCATTCATATATGTTGATAAAGCCCTGAGAATATTGGCTTGACTACAGTGATTATGATAGAGATCATACTAGTGGGACATCTGTAGTTTATAAGCACATCCTGAAATGTCCCTAGTCGTAGGTGTATCGAGACGGGGCATCGATATATCAGAGTAGACTAGCGTATATGATACTAGACCCATATGATGGGCGATGGATGTTCTCACATTCATCGATGTTTGACATCAAGATCATATACGGGTGCTCAGTGGTGACTGGGTACATTGGACGGACTCACCGAGAACTCCTATATGGAATTATATCTATCGTCGGATAGCAGTTCTCAGGTGACACTGGTACAGGTTAGTCTGTAGACCCGAGATCATCATAGAGTCTTGTGTTTTCTCCCACTGTACTTTGATTACCACCCTACCACGGCTCTACTGAGTCGTGCAAACAGGTGGCCGTTGGGTACAGTCCCGAGGCACACGAAGGCGATGAGCGATAGGAGGGGTTTCGTCTCTCCCGGTATTGGGAGTTGATGCTGTGATGTGCTCGACTGGTTATATCAGTAAGTCCCTGGCCAGGGCTGCTAAGATTTACTAATAAGTGTTATCAGTAGTTTCTCGATCTGTTATAGACCATTCACCGGCATGACTTATTGAGTTATTGGGGTCGACGTGACCATCCTTAGGCTCGATATGCAGCATATTTGATGAAGAGACCGGACTGTACGGTAGTGTTGCCGGTTGGCTCGACGGGAGTTGTAGCAGGTTCGCTTGTCTTCTTCTGATCGCTCAATACCCGGGTGGCCGTTACGTTTAGCTGACCGCTTGCGGCTTGGGGGTGCTTGATATGATCATCACCCACTGCCGGTGTATTGACGAGTCTTAGAGTCCCACAAAGGAGTTACCTAGTCCAGGCGAAACGTTGTGGTGCGCGTATGCGATATGCGCATGGACCCGGTTAAAATGCGCGTATAAGATACTGTATATTAATCGGGCGGCTTGCTTTTGGTCGGGTCATATGTGATATGACCGGGTTGATAAATCAGGTGTTGATTTATCATTTAACCATTAGCTTCTCACTAGAAATCCTTTCTTGTCCTTTTTAGATGTATGCATGCATGTATGCATTCATTCTTGTTCATGCACATATGGATGTGCATGCACACATGCATACATACATCATTCTATCATGGTTGTATATACATAGAAAATGGTGGCAATATAAGACTCAAACCATGGTTTTATATATATGAATTATTATTGCATTTGTTTTAAAACAAAATGAAAAAGGAAAGGATAATTCATGGTTTGTTTCTACACTCTTCTTTGACCTAACCATGCTCACCTACTTTTAACCATGGATTAACTTTCCTTTTATGTTTTAACTCAAATTAAATAATATCTTTATCATTTAACCATGGTTTGAGATGAGAAGTGGAAAATATATATACATATATTTTCTATTTTCTTTCATGTGAGATTATCTTTTTCTCTTCTTCTTAAAAAGCCATCATCTTCTTCAACCTTGCTCTTTTGCTCTCTACATCTCTCAAGTGAGCAAAATACTCAACAAGATAGGATTTTGAAGTGAGAAAAAGAACCACAACACCATTCTACACAAGTCTTGCCCACTTGTTTAGAGTGTTAGCTTCATTCTCTTCTCATGATCAAGTGAAGTTGCAAGCTTGGACAAAGGAGCTTCGGGTGGATCGTCGTGAACGTTAGAAGACCTCAAGCTAATCGTTTTCCAACTCTCAAGTGGCCAAGGAGTCTAGAATAGGGAGCTACAAAGGTTGTACTCTCAAAACCCTAGCCTTTGTTACTTGTGGTGTGGTTTAAAGTTATGAAACCCTAATTTTCTAGGATTGATTCTTTATGAGTTCACTTAGCACTCTAAAAACTTAATCTTTGTGACATGTGATGTAAGTCGATGTACAACACCCCACGACTTGCGGGGAGGCGGAAATATGAAAAACGATCTTGTTCTTTGCTTAAACATCGACTAACCGCACGAATCGAAGCTAAACGATAACTAACAAGAAACATAGAAGTTCTATACTACTATGTTTAGGGATTATACCTAACGAATCGTGTCCTTCGTCTTTGCGAACTCTTCCTCCTCCTCGGCCTTCTCGAAGTAGTAGACGATCCACCCGAGAGCTTTACTCCAAGCTTAGCCTCTAAACTTGAGGCAACTAACCTTCTTTAAGTGCTAATCAAAGAAGCTAGGTGATATAGAGTGAGGGTTATGGTTTAATTAGTCTAACTAATCCTTGTACTCAACACATGAGAGGGGAGGATTAGGATTTGAAGAGGGAGAGCTTGAGGAGAGAGAAGGTGAAGATAATAATGAAGTGAGAATAATGAGTTATCATAATATATATCAAGCATTTTTTTTATCAAGAAAAGAAAAGAAATGAATTTAACAACCATGCTTGATAATATCTAGTGATGATTCACATCCATGAGTCATTAAGCATTTATGATGCATTAATGACATGGATGAATCATCCATATGACTCACTAATCACATTCTTTGTATATGCCACCTAAACCTCCTTAGTCACCATCTTCTAGAAGCTTCTCGCGCAATTATGAGAACGCCCCTCCTTTCCGCAAAAATACGGAAAAACTTTAGACTGTATAAATCCAATAACCGGATACCAGTAATTGGCTTAAACCAAAGCCGACTGGTAAAAACTGTCCGAAAGACGTACGTGCGTAAACACACGTATGCGTCCGAACCCTTGTCGTAAAACCATACGACCTCTATATCGTTTCGCCTGGAATAGGGAAACTCTCTGTGTGGGACTCTAGAGACTCGACTACTACGCTGGCAGTGGGTTTAACCACAGACCGCAAGCGGCACTAGCTGTACGTAACGGTCCCCAGGTAGATGTCGATAAGAAGGCCGATGAGGAAACCCATCCGAACTCCTACTGAGCCTGCTGTGACAATCTCCATACAGTCCGGTCCGTTCGTCTTAGACTATCGCATATCGGGCCTAGGGGGGCGGCAAGCGTCAGTCCCCTAATAGCGGTATAAGTCGTGTCGGAGGGAAGCCCATTACACCCTGAGAAACTACTGGAACCTACCAGCAAATCTCGCTTGCCCTGGCCAGGGACTTTGCGTAATGGCTTTCTGACACAGCGCGATATCAACTCCCAATACCGGGAGAGACGAATCCTGTCTAACCGCCACTGCCTCCAAGTGCTCGGGACTGCACCCAACTGCTACCTGTTTGCACGACTCCTTTGAGTCGTGGTAGGGTAGCAATCTAAGAACAGTGGGACACACTCGAGGCGAAGTAGCAGTGTCAAGTCTGCGGACTATGCTGTACTCATGTCACCTGGGAACTGTTCACTGACGACTGGTATAAAACCAACCAACAGTTCCCTGTGAGTCCTGTCCGGTGTACCCGTAACCTAATGAGCACCTGCATACTATCTCCAGTACGACGTACTGACGGCTGTGGGACAGACCATCTCCCCAACAGGGATGAGAAGCGTACACACTAGTCTACTCCGGAGTATCGATGCCCTATCTCGATAATCCAACGACTAGGGACCTGAATAAGGATGTGCTTGTAGACTACCCAGCCCCCACTAGTGTGACTGCCATCACAACGCTGGTAGTCAAGCAAGATCCTAAGAGCTCTATCAATACGTATAATCACATATTAAGATAGAAAAAACCAAGTAGCATACTACCATGTTTAGCAAGACTGTTATATACATGTGAATATCCCAAGCTTCCATTAAGTAATATACAAACTAGTATGATACAGTAATGGCCTTCTAGGGCATAAACACTAACAATCTCCCACTTGCACTAGGGCCATGTACTGGCGTATCGAAGACCGATGATTTCGAGTAGCCTCTCGAACTGAATCTGAGGTAGGGCTTTTGTGAATGGATCAGCAATGTTCTCTTCAGAAGCAACTCTCCGAACCTCGATCTCCTGACGATCAATGATCTCCCTGATCAGGTGATACCGCCTTAAGATGTGTCTAGATTTCTGATGGGACCTTGGTTCCTTCGCTAAAGCTATAGTTCCGTTGTTGTCGCAATACAGAGGTATTGGATCAACTATGGTAGGAACCACCTGAAGTTCTGTTAGGTACTTCTTCTTCCAGACTGCTTCTTTTGCGGCATCGCAAGCAGCTATATACTCCGCTTCCATCGTTGAGTCAGCAACGGTGTCCTTCTTGGAGCTCTTCCAGCACACCGCCCCTCCATTGAGGGTAAAGACATAACCCGACATGGACTTGGAATCGTCCTTATCACTCTGGAAGCCGGAATCAGCAAAGGCCTCCAACCTGAGGTCTTTTCCGCCGTAAACCAAGAACATCTCCTTAGTCCTTCTCAGGTACTTGAGAATGTTCTTTACTGCTATCCAGTGCTTCTCCCCTGGGTCTGACTGATACCGGCTTACCACGCTCAGTGCGTAAGCTACATCTGGTCTGGTGCACAACATCGCATACATTATAGAGCCTACCGCAGAAGCGTAGGGTATAATAGACATGCGTTCCCTTTCCAAATCAGTCTTGGGAGACATCTCTTTGGAGAGGGTGATTCCGTGACAAGCCGGTAGATTACCGCGCTTAGAATCTTCCATACTGAATCTTTTCAGTACAGTGTTGATATACCTGGACTGCGAAAGTCCCAACATCCTCTTGGATCTATCACGATAGATCCGGATCCCCAGAATGTAAGAGGCATCACCCAGGTCTTTCATGGAGAACCTGTTAGTTATATGTATGCCCTAGAGGCCATTACTGTACATTGGATGTATATTGTAGTGGATGCTGGGACATATATAGGTAGGACTTTCTTGCTCGATATGATAGTACGCTATCTGGTTGCTCTTTATCTTAACATGTATACTTTCTGTCTCTCTGATTACATGTTGATAAAGCCCTTAGGATGTGTACTCGACTTCCAGGACTATGATGAAGATCATACTAGTGGGGCCTGGGTAGTCAATGAGTACATCCTTCATTGTTCCTAGTCGTGGGAATATCGAGACGGGGCATCGATATTCCAGAGTAGACTAGCGTATATCTTCTCGACCCATGCGATGGGCGATGGATGATCCCATATCCATTGGTGTTTGACATCAGAGATGGTATATGGGTGCTCAGTGGAGACTGGGTACACTGAACGGACTCGCCGAGAACTCCCAGATGGTATTATACCTCACGTCAGATGGTAGTTCTCTAGTGACACTGGTACAGCTTAGTCTGTGGAGCCGAGATCGTCATAGAGTCTTATGTGTCTCCCACTGTGCTTTGATTTCCACCCTACCACGGCTCTACTGAGTCGTGCAAACAGGTGGTTTTTGGGTACAGTCCCGATTCACATGGAGGCAATGAGCGATAGGAGGGGATTCGTCTCTCCCGGTATTGGGGGTTGATGTTGCGCAATGCACGACTGGCCATAACTGGAAATCCCTGGCCAGGGTTGCAGTGACCTACTGATAAGTGTTATCAGTAGTTTCACACATGTTATGGACCCTACGTCGGCATGACTTATCAAGCTATTTTGGTCTGACGTTTACCACCCCTAGGCGAGATATGCGACATATCAGACGAACAGACCGGACTGTACGGTAAGTGTTACTGGTTGGATTCACAGGAGTGTGAGCGGGCTTGCTCGTCGATCTTCTGATCGCTCAATACCCGGGTGGCCGTTACGTTTAGCAGACCGCTTGCGGCTTGTGGGTGCTTGATATGATCATCATCTGCTGCCGGCGTATTGACGAGTCTTTAGAGTCCTACACAGAGGTTTCCTGGCTGAAGCGAAACGAAATAGGAGCGCATATGAGATATGTGCGGGACCGAGAATAATGCGTGTATGTGATACCGTATTCCATTCTTGCGATTAATGTATCGATTGGTTATATGCGATATAACCTAGTTATCGAATCAAGGATTGATTCGATAAGCCGATACATTGGATACTAGCCGGTTATATGCGATATGACCGGATCATTGAATCAAGTGTTGATTTAATGATTCAATGTATAATTATATATTTGATATATTACTTTGCATTAACTAGTATTGGTTTGTAGGGTTCCTAGGCACCCTAGTGAGATCTCACAAGTCATCATCCATGCAAATTTCTAAAAAATACGGTGCCGAGAAACCCTAGAACGGATCGTTAACTAGATAAACTAGGTGAAGCAAGCAAGTAAACGAGTCTAATGCTAAAGGAAAGGGACTACAACCTTTGTAGATCCGGTGCTCCACCTCCATAGCTCCGCAACGAAGTCCCTTTGCTGTCCAAATGAATTTCCGGGCTCTAGCGTCGGCTTCGTCGGAGAAATGGCGAGCTAGGTCGTCGATGTCCATTCCGAAGATGATCTACGTCGAGGCATCGCTAAATCAAGCTCCACCTTCACCAAGTCATGAAAACTTGTGAAGGAAACACACTCTACTACTTGGCAAGAGGTAGAGGATGAAGAAATAGGAAGTGGGTAGACTTTAGAATTGGATTTCTCATTCATTTCCATCAATCACCATTGATGGAGCTTGCTTTCTTCAAGTGAAGAAAGGAAGAAGAAGAAGAATTATGTTATGTTAAGTTAATTAAAAAGGAAAAGAATAATCAATCCTTATCATAACATGACCATAGTTAAGTGTAGAGAACTAATCATGGTTTAATGCAATGGTTAGGGTTAAGCTAAAAACAAAATGGTCATCAAGTCAAAGCATTCATGAAGCTTCATGAATGAACAAAAGAAATGCCACCATTTTATCATTTCATTTCCTTTTTCCAATAAGAAAAAGATTAATAAATAAATGAATAAAATGAATAAGCAAATAGTAAACCCTAACCATTCCATTAACCAAGGTTTAATTCTATACACTTAATTAAAAAGGCATGTATCATCAAACATGATACAAGCATGTGCACAAATCATATCGCATATGCAATGCGCACACCCGAGCGAGAAAATCCATTTAAAGTGAACCGATACTAGTTAATGCAAAGTAATATATCAAATATATAATTATGCATTAAATCATTAAATCAACACTTGATTTAACGATCCGGTCATATCGCATATAACCGACTAGTATCATTAGTAACAACTTATCGAATCAACACTTGATCCGATAACCCGGCTATATCGCATACAACCGATCAATGTCACATCGCGAGAATCGAATACAGTATCACATACTGGTATTATTCTCGGTCCCGCACATATCTCATATGCGCTCCTATTTCGTTTTGCTTGAGCCAGGAAACCTCTGTGTAGGACTCTAAATACTCGTCAATACGTCGGCAGCAGATGATGATCATATCAAGCATCCACAAGCCGCAAGCGGTCTGCTAAACGTAACGGCCACCCAGGTATTGAGCGATCAGAAGAACGACGAGCAAGCCCGCTCACACTCCTGTGAATCCAACCAGTAACACTTACCGTACAGTCCGGTCTGTTCGTCTGATATGTCGCATATCTCGCCTAGGGGTGGTAAACGTCAGACCCCAATAGCTTGATAAGTCATGCCGACGTTGTAAGTCTACGCTAGCGCCCCGGCCGTCTACAGACGCCGAATGCGGAACAAAAAACTTTTAACTGGCGCTATCGTATACTTTAACCCGGATCTTCCATTATTGCTAAACTAACAAACTGTAAAGAGTGTAGAAAAGTTATACCGAACGATCCGAGTCCTTCGTTCTTTAACCATCATCCCACGCTCCGTTGCGGCTGCTCCGATCTCGTCGATCTCCGATCTGCTCGTCCAGGTGGCACCACATCACTGATTCTTTAAACGGGCTCCCGCCTCTGACTCGAGGCAACTCGGTCGTCAAGTTTGCTAGAAGAGACGACCAAGAATGATGTAGAGAATGAGTAGATGACTTTGTCTCACTTCGTCCAAGTCCGTGGACGATCGGTTAATGAAGTTGCCACTCGAATCGGGTGATGGAATGAAATGAGCTGTGAAATTCCATGCACCCCAAATACTATCATAATCTTTTGCAAGTGAAAACTCAAGCAAGTGAGAGAGAGAGGAGGGGCCGGCCATATATAGGTGGAGGGAGGTGAGTGTAGGAGGAGGGGGAGGTAACCATAAGAGGATGAAGCTTATCTTGAAGAAAAGATCAAGAACAAATATCTTTAAGTAAACAAAACTCATTAATGAAATGAATGACTCACTAAACCTAGTCATCCATTCATTAATGCAACCAATGAAAACACAACACCAATTAACCAAGTCATCACCTTCTAGAACCTTCTAGAAGCATGACTCACTCTCATCCAAGAAAAGATAAATCCGTCTTTAACCAAATGTTAAAAGACGGCTGATAGAAAACTGGAAACTGGCAACTTCCAAAAGTGATCCTGAAACGACTTTCAGGATAACCCCGTAACTGTATAAATATACCCGCATTTGTATTACGACCGAATACAAATGCAACTGAGACAAAGATATTATACCTACTCAATATAATACTCGGATCCGGCTTAAACCAAAGCCGACCAGTATCATCTGCCCGAAAAATAACACGTGCGTAAACACACGTGCATTTTCCGAACCCTGCCATAAAACCATACGGCCTCTACAACGTTTCGCCCGAACTTGGGAAACTGTCTGTGGGGGACTCTAATGACTCGTCAGTACCCTGGCAGTGGGTTTAACCACAAACCGTCAGCGGCACTAGCTATGCGTAACGGCTGCCCATGGACTGACCTCAAGGGAGGCCGATGAGCGAACTCATCCGGAAACCCTACTGAGCCTAACAGTGACAATGTATATACAGTCCGGTCCGTTCGTCAATGAGTATCGCAAATCCGCCTAGGGGGCTAGTAACGTCAGACCCCCAATAGCAGTATAAGTCGTGTCGGAGTGTAGCCCAAAAACACCCTGAGATACTACTGGAGTACCTACCAGTAAATCTCCTGCCATGGCCATGGACTTTGTGTAATGGCTCTCCTAGACACAGCACGACCTCGCCCCCAATACCGGGAGAGACGAATCCCCTGCCGATCCGCTCACGTGCCTCCATATGGCTCGGGACTGTACCCAAAAGCTACCTGTTTGCACGACTCCTTTGAGCCGTGGTAGGGTAGAAATCAAAGCACAGTGGGAACTCACACGAGACAAATGACGACCTCAGGTCGATGAACTAACCTGTACACATGTCACCAGGGAACTGCTATCTGACGATAGGTATAGTACTAACTAGCAGATTCCCGGCGAGTCCTGTCCGGTGTACTCATAACCCAATGAGCACCTGTATACATCTTAGGTGATCCAACTGACACCAGTGGCTTGTGACACCGGCCACCGCCCCTCGTCGGGGTCTCGACTGTATACACTAGTCTACTCCGGAGTATCGATGCCCTGTCTCGAAACTCCCACGACTAGGGACCACAATTAAGGATATGCATATAAACTACCCATCTCTCACGTATATGATCGCCATCATACTGTTGGTAGTAAAGCAAGATCCTAAGGGCTCTATCAAAGTGTAACATGCAATCAGTCACCTGAACATGTACACAACTGATAAAGGCAAACCAGATAGCATACTATCATCTCGAGTAAGACTGTCCTGCCGGTATAGGTCCTCCGCAATCATTGCAATCACGTACCTGCGATCCAATAATTTACTATGAGGGCACTATCACCAACAATCTCCCACTTGCACTCAAGGCTAATATTGCGATGTCGACTACTCACAGCCCGTTTGAAACCGAACATCCAACTCCTCTACTAATCAGTTCACAAAGCCCGTTTGTAAAACTATTGTGTTCGAGAAATAGCCTCAGTGAGTGGATCCGCCTAGATGTTTCTTTCTATATCTCTCTTAATCTCAAGTTCGCGGAGAAATCCATCTCCCGAATCGAGTAATACCTGTCTTAGAATATGTCTGGATATCTGATGGGACCTAGTTCATAAATGAACTCCAAATCCAAACTTCTTAGACTGTATCGATCACTGAACCTAATCAGTATCCGGCACCATGCCTCCCACAGTATCCTCTTGGACCACCTGTCCATAATACTGTCCCTCTTCGTCAGAGGGAAAAACTAAAACTCTGACAATCACTCTGTCATCCATGTCACCTTTGAAGCCTGGAATGATGATCGTCTCCCGAAGGAGGCTGCCGTCATCAAATCCGTAGAACATCCACTTATGTTCTGAAACTGCTTCCTTATGTCTCTCCAGGATTGGATTAATACAAACTCATTGCATCTAGTGCAAAAACAACATCTGGTGTGGTACTTGACATCTCATGATTGACTCAATTGCCTAAGCAAGTGATCTGCCAATCATGCACATCCCTCTCCTCTTTAGTCTATATGACACCTTTAGAGAGGGTGACTCCATCACTTGCAGGTACACTACTATGCTAGGAGTCAACTATTCTAAAAACCATTAGAATATCTGTCAAAGTACCCACATTGGGAAACTACCCAAATCTAGATCTAAAACCATAGATCTAGAAACCAGAATGTCAAATATTATATCCATATCCTGTCTGGAGAAACAACTGTGTGACGACCACAGTACAACCGATCGTAGTATAGGAATTTTACTTCCTACTTTGTGTATGTCATCCAAAGACTATGACATCACACCCTACTACCTTCTTAACAGATCCATCCTCTATTCTGATTGAAGTCAAACCCATGACTGTCACATCAAAATTAGATGATCTATCTCCGCTATAACTGCTCTAGTCTATAAATAGACATAAGCTACTTGCCCACTATTCTTCCGATGCTCCCACTGACTACGACAACCCTCCTACCGGGTCTTATAGCCTGGAACAACAGTAGTGTCAAGTCTGGGTAGATAATAACCTCCCTGTTACCGTCCTTGAGGCTATCGGAGTACCTCTCTGGTGTCTGAGGTTACCCACCATATCTGCGGAGTGGCTAATGGAATGTCAAACCCGATTGAATATATAGGTCCTATTAAATTTTCCGTAATCGTCTGCGGTTCTGGAATCACTTCCAGTTCTACCATACTCCCACTACTGTTTTCTGAAAAAATCCATTTTACTAAAACTGTGGCGAGTCAAGAACAATATCACTATTGGTCTTCCAAATGGTAGAATATCAACCCTCGACATAGCCAGGGTCAACCCACAAACAGCCATTACAGAAACGTGCCCTGAGTTATCCAGTGTCTGGTTTTAAGCATTTTTTTTTGGACAACTCCCCGTACCTTAACATCTTTTAAGGTACGATCCATTCTATATCCAATATAGAAACTTTGGCACTTATTTAATTGGAACCATATTCAAATCATGCAGCTGTCTCCAGTGCATATCATCTTAATGGAAAGAGGCTAATCAGCATTACTCAACTTAGGAATCCATCCAATTATGAGTAACCTGAAAGAGAAACACGTTTCTTAAAACCATCACTATCATCTGAATACCAATCACAAGAATCTACATCTTCGATCTCTTTGAAGAATCCCGATACTTGTGATACCTGGTTCTCTACTTTATTCTTATACCCATAACTTCTCAAAACTTAGACCTTGTATTTCTACGAAACACTTGTCCAAATACTAGAGAAGTTATAAGTAAATAGAACATAGTACGAGGACCTACCCCTTTGTCCTGATGGACACTGGACAACATACAATACTCTGTATAAGTCCGCTGAGTTGAACAACTCAAAACCTGTGCGTCGTAGGTTGAAAACTGTACCCTGGCGATTTCCTCAAATATCACCAATTACAACGAATTCCGATATAATGAGGATAATCACCTAATTCCCAATAACTTACTCCCACTCATCATCTGTAAAACCATACAGATATGAGAATGAAACCTGGTAAATACATACCCTTGGAGTAAGTGTCTAATCGGGAAAACAGTTTTTCTTTAACAATGCACTGAAACATGAAAATGTTTCGTAGGGGTATCCTGGTATTCATAGCAATGCCTCTTCCATAATCCAATTCATGACTTCAACCGTATATTTTATTGCCATCTCTCCAAATCCCTTTATTTGTCTTTAGTCGTTACCTTCTGTACACCATCGTTAGGCTAAATAGTTTTCTTCCTTCCCTACCGTTCGGCACCAGCCTATGGTTTGGAAGAAGACTATCCAGTAAGCATAATAGGTATACCTTCCTAAACCAAGGAGCACTCGCATCTCGAGAGAAGGTGATGATAAAAGACAACTGAATAATACCTTATTCTTTTAAAAGTGAAATAGGAGTGGCGATGAAGTACGCGGTTTTGGTCGTGAATGATATCAGTCGCAATTTACTTTGCCCTTTTTCTAATCCCTTTATTTTGTCTTTACATATTACCTTCTGCACACCCTACTTAGGCTAATTGGTTTTCTTCATTCCCTACCTTTCGGCACCTGCCTATGGTTTGGAATAAGACTATCCAATAAGCGTAATAGGTGTACTCTCCTAAACCAAGGAGCCCTCGCAACCTGAGAGAAGGTGATAATAAAAGACAACTGAATAAACCAATTCTATTTCTCCTGAACCTGGATCCATCCTCGAAGAAGTCCCTTCGAGTTCGTATATAACCATACGATGGATCTATCCAATGGAAGTGGATATCCGTAGTAATACGGGTGTTCTGAGAAATGCAAAGGGTAAAAGAAGGAGTGGCAATGACTTATGCAACTCAGACAATCCGAAAACCAGTATTTTAAGAAGGTTCGGTCAACCTGGTCACTGAGTCATAGTCTAGGGTCGGTCAAAGGTCGCTGCCAAAGAGAGAGAGAAAAGAAACACTCTGCGTGCACTCTAACCTAGATCAGAATGGTTATCACTTTATCTAATCCGGAAACCTCCCACTGTCCTGTCAAATTCTCCTCCAAACCTGAAAGAAGAATTAATCGGGATCACCCGAAGAGTAAACCAACTCATCAGTGGGAATCGGGATCCAACTCTCATCGCATGATAACGTGACGGAATCCACTTGCGTTATCACACTCCAGAAGGTATGCGCATGCCTGGCATGTTTCAGTTTCTTTAGAAACTCCCGATGTGATTTTTACCCCATGTTCTTATGACCTTGGCGAAAGTCAACAAATCATAAGTCACATGTCAAGTTCTGCCCGTCATTATCTTGTTAATTTGAACCCACCCGTACATACCCTTGACGAAAGCCAACAAGGTAATACGACTGTCCCAAACCAACACATCTATCTATGCAACAAATGAATACCCCAGCAACTACCAAACACTATGCCTTGACGAAAGCCAACAAACATAGCTTGAATATTACTGACCATCCATAAGAAACGACGGAGGGTTACGGCTAGTTTTTGGCGAAAAACCTTTAGCGTAATGAACTTGATCTCGTTGAAGGAACCTGATAGCTTTTTAAAATATAGTGGCGAAAACCTTTGCTAAAGAGGTCACTCCCGGTGAAGGGATCTCGGCTCTTTCCTCGTGGAATGAGGTGCAGGATATTCCACTGAATACCGCTATGCAAAGCAACATGTAATCGGCTATAGTGAAGTTTATTACCCTGACGCAAACTTCTGCCCAAGGGGTCAGTCCCGGTGAAGGGATATCGGCCCTTGCCCCGTCGAATGAGGTGCAGGATATTCTACCGAATACCGCTATGCAAAACAAAAGGAAACATCTTTGTAATAACACATTTTAAATTTGTTCCAACAACATCAAACAGGTTTGTTTCACTTTGCATTGATCAGAATCAACGCAGTCCCATCAATCGATCACACCAGAAAAGAACGAAAAATAAAATGTACGTATATGCCATCTACATTCGTCACTGGGTCCCGTCATCACCCGTTAGGTTACTTAACTAACGACAGAGCGGGGACTGGACTAGCGCGGGTGTAAAACATATACAACATCTAATAGTATATAAACCAATATACAATAATCGCTCCAGGCGTGATAATATGCAACATTACAGAAAAGTAATAAGTATCACATAACAATACAGATAATCTGGGATCCCCGGATTTCACAGAGCCGCTGCTGAAACCCGACGTTCCCCTGTCGTGTGGATAGCCTGTGCAATGAAACCTAGACCCCTACGGGTGCGGCAAGTTACCCGCCAAAACCTGAAGCGAGGTAGTCCCCACAGCATAGTGAATGGAACACCCGGCACTTCACGGAATCCGGTAAATTGAGCACCCCTCCTTGGGTCAACCTGTACCCCCTACGAGTGCGGCGAATAGTCTGCCAATTTTAGAGTGGGGCCCCTCTGCCTCTCAAAGCTATGAGATGCGGACCCGTTGCCCTCCAGAACCCGGCTATCCGTGCACTCCGTCATGGGTAAAACCAAGTACAGTAATGAAAAATAGTACAATAGGTACATCGACCGCAACCTGGTCGTGCCCCAAAAGAATATTATACAACAGGCAGTGACGGCAGTCCACAAGTTGGACGCTCGCCCCGCAATATCAAATGTACAAATAAACTCAAACTGTACTACCATTGCACACTGCTATCCACCACGACAAATCCGCAACATCACAGCACAACACAGAACATCAACGCGAATGTCACGTTCGCAAACCCGTCTAAAAGAACTATAGCAATCAGACGCGGTTTACCGATCAAATGACATTCCCGGTCGGAGATATAATGTAAGCACTGTAAACTAACATGTTTAAATTTCGATCGACTAAATATCAGAAAGTGGGCCCCACGCAAATCTGGAGAACAGTAACAAAACCTGGGCCCAAAAGATATATACCAAAAACCACAATTTCCAGAGGGGAGCACACTGTACAAATTTGGGAGCATGATCTCACTAATTGGCCGCGGATGCGCGGCCAAACCATAGGTTTGGCCGCGTTTCCGCGGCTGTTTGGTGGAATCACGTGCCCAAATTTTGTCGTTGCTCTTACAAAACTCTGCACAGTTTTCTGAGATGTGTGAAATATTTTTAGGACACCGTTTAAAAACAACAGAAACTGTCAAGCTTGGATTTTGCAGTTTTTGATTTCCGGTTCGATCGATGTTTTAAACGCGTTAGCACAAGTTAGTAAAGCAAAATGGTGAGGCTCTGATACCACTGTAAGTCTACGCTAGCGCCCCGGCCGTCTACAGACGCCGAATGCGGAACAAAAAACTTTTAACTGGCGCTATCGTATACTTTAACCCGGATCTTCCATTATTGCTAAACTAACAAACTGTAAAGAGTGTAGAAAAGTTATACCGAACGATCCGAGTCCTTCGTTCTTTAACCATCATCCCACGCTCCGTTGCGGCTGCTCCGATCTCGTCGATCTCCGATCTGCTCGTCCAGGTGGCACCACATCACTGATTCTTTAAACGGGCTCCCGCCTCTGACTCGAGGCAACTCGGTCGTCAAGTTTGCTAGAAGAGACGACCAAGAATGATGTAGAGAATGAGTAGATGACTTTGTCTCACTTCGTCCAAGTCCGTGGACGATCGGTTAATGAAGTTGCCACTCGAATCGGGTGATGGAATGAAATGAGCTGTGAAATTCCATGCACCCCAAATACTATCATAATCTTTTGCAAGTGAAAACTCAAGCAAGTGAGAGAGAGAGGAGGGGCCGGCCATATATAGGTGGAGGGAGGTGAGTGTAGGAGGAGGGGGAGGTAACCATAAGAGGATGAAGCTTATCTTGAAGAAAAGATCAAGAACAAATATCTTTAAGTAAACAAAACTCATTAATGAAATGAATGACTCACTAAACCTAGTCATCCATTCATTAATGCAACCAATGAAAACACAACACCAATTAACCAAGTCATCACCTTCTAGAACCTTCTAGAAGCATGACTCACTCTCATCCAAGAAAAGATAAATCCGTCTTTAACCAAATGTTAAAAGACGGCTGATAGAAAACTGGAAACTGGCAACTTCCAAAAGTGATCCTGAAACGACTTTCAGGATAACCCCGTAACTGTATAAATATACCCGCATTTGTATTACGACCGAATACAAATGCAACTGAGACAAAGATATTATACCTACTCAATATAATACTCGGATCCGGCTTAAACCAAAGCCGACCAGTATCATCTGCCCGAAAAATAACACGTGCGTAAACGCACGTGCATTTTCCGAACCCTGCCATAAAACCATACGGCCTCTACAACGTTTCGCCCGAACTTGGGAAACTGTCTGTGGGGGACTCTAATGACTCGTCAGTACCCTGGCAGTGGGTTTAACCACAAACCGTCAGCGGCACTAGCTATGCGTAACGGCTGCCCATGGACTGACCTCAAGGGAGGCCGATGAGCGAACTCATCCGGAAACCCTACTGAGCCTAACAGTGACAATGTATATACAGTTCGGTCCATTCGTCAATGAGTATCGCAAATCCGCCTAGGAGGCTAGTAACGTCAGACCCCCAATAGCAGTATAAGTCGTGTCGGAGTGTAGCCCAAAAACAACCTGAGATACTACTGGAGTACCTACCAGTAAATCTCCTGCCATGGCCATGGACTTTGTGTAATGGCTCTCCTAGACACAGCACGACCTCGCCCCCAATACCGGGAGAGACGAATCCCCTGCCGATCCGCTCACATGCCTCCATATGGCTCGGGACTGTACCCAAAAGCTACCTGTTTGCACGACTCCTTTGAGCCGTGGTAGGGTAGAAATCAAAGCACAGTGGGAACTCACACGAGACAAATGACGACCTCAGGTCGATGAACTAACCTGTACACATGTCACCAGGGAACTGCTATCTGACGATAGGTATAGTACTAACTAGCAGATTCCCGGCGAATCCTGTCCGGTGTACTCATAACCCAATGAGCACCTGTATACATCTTAGGTGATCCAACTGACACCAGTGGCTTGTGAGACCGGCCACCGCCCCTCGTCGGGGTCTCGACTGTATACACTAGTCTACTCCGGAGTATCGATGCCCTGTCTCGAAACTCCCACGACTAGGGACCACAATTAAGGATATGCATATAAACTACCCATCTCTCACGTATATGATCGCCATCATACTGTTGGTAGTAAAGCAAGATCCTAAGGGCTCTATCAAAGTGTAACATGCAATCAGTCACCTGAACATGTACACGACTGATAAAGGCAAACCAGATAGCATACTATCATCTCGAGTAAGACTGTCCTACCGGTATAGGTCCTCCGCAATCATTGCAATCACGTACCTGCGATCCAATAATTGACTATGAGGGCACTATCACCAACAGACGTGAAGTCCATAACATTCGTGAAACTACTGATAACTCTTACCAGTATATCACTGCAACCCTGGCCAGGGATTTTCTGTTATGGCCAGTCGAGCATAGCACAACATCAACCCCCAATACCGGGAGAGACGAATACCCTCCTATCGCTCATTGCCTCCATGTGAATCGAGACTGTACCCAAAAACCACCTGTTTGCACAACTCAGTAGAGCCGTGGTAGGGTGGAAATCAAAGCACAGTGGGAGACACACAAGACTCTATGACGATCTCGGGTCAACAGACTAAGCTGTACCAGTGTCACCAGAGAACTGCCATCTGACGTGAGGTATAATACCATCTGGGAGTTCTCGGCGAGTCCGTTCAGTGTACCCAGTCTCCACTGAGCACCCGCATACCATCTCCGATGTCAAACACCGATGGATATGGGATCATCCATCGCCCATCGCATGGGTCGAGAAGATATACGCTAGTCTACTCTGGAATATCGATGCCCCGTCTCGATATTCCCTCGACTAGGAACATTTCAAGGATGTACTCATGGACTATCCAGGCCCCGCTAGTATGATCTGCATCATAGTCCTGGAAGTCGAGTACACATCCTATGGGCTTTATCAATATGTAACAGAGAGACGAAAAGTATACACGTTAAGATAAAGAGCAACCAGATAGCGTACTATCATGTCGAGCAAGAAAGTCCTTCCTATATATGTCCCAGCATCCACTACAATATGCATCCAATGTACAGTAATGGCCTCTAGGGCATACATATAACTAACAATCTCCCACTTGCACTAGGGCCATCTGTAGCAGTGGTTGCAGTATCACATACTGAACCATCCCCCAAAAGTCTCTCTTTGGGAAAAAGGCCTTCGTGAGTGGATCCACCATGTTGTCCTCTGAGTCTACTCTCCTAACCTCGATCACCCCGGAGATCAACTATCTCCATGATCAGGTGATGCTTCCTCAGAATTTGTCTAGGTCACTGATGGGACCAGGGTTCCAGGGCCAAAGCCACATTTCCATTGTCATACAATGGCAGGTACCTAGTTCATCTTATGAACCAATATACACCCAAACTTCCTCTTTGGTAGTATCTTCAATAGCGATGTTTCCAGCCTTTATCGTCTAGTTTGCCACGGTATCTAGCTTGGAACTCTTCCAACATACCGTCCCTTTACTGAGGGTAAAGACAGTGCCTGTGACTGACATTCAGTCATCTTTATCACCCTGGAACACTTCCAGTGATTCTCCCCAGGATCGATTGATACAATCTAACTATACCTAGTGAGAACCCTAATATCCCTTTAGATCTATCTCATAGGTCCAAATCTCAGGATTTAGGAGGTATCATCTTTATCCTATTTGGAGAATCCTTGTGATAATAGGAGATTGACCGATCGTAGTATAGGAAAATCTTTTCCTATCAAGAGTATGTTGTCTACGTACAATACGAAGATGACCACCTTACTCTCTACTACCCTTTTGTATATACAAGGTTCGTCTACCATTTTGATGAAGTCAAACACTTTGACTATCACATCAAAACAGACGTTCCAACTCCGCGATGCCTGCTTCATTATGTAAAGCAACTTGCACACGTTTCCGCTGCTCCCACTGTTTTACGAAGACCTCTGGCTGTGTTCTTATAGACGTTCTCTTCTAAATCAGTATTTAAAAAAGCAGTCATGGCACCCAACCGCCAGATATCGTAGTCATGGTATGTAGCCATGGTAAGTAGGATCTGGATAGACTTAAGCATAGCTACTGGAAAAAGGTTTCATCATTATCCACGCCTGGTCGATGACGAAAACCTTTAACAAGTCTAGCTTTGAAAGTCTCAACTTTTCCATCTACACCAAGTAATCTTCTCAAGATATACTTGCTCCTGATGGGGATTTAACCCTTCAGATATAGCAACCAAAGTCCATACTTTGTTGGTCTCCCACTGGACCCCAGAACCCGGTTACTTGTGCTCCCCTCCTTGGGTCTATCCTAGTGCAGAAAAGTAAATAATATACAACAACGGTGAAAACTTCCGCAACCTGGAAGTGCCCCAATAAAAGAATATTACATACAAGTTTTTACATGAATGAAAAATGAAAAACACTCATCTCACATAAAAACCCCCCGGCTATTCAAACACGACGATCCAATATAACATATTCAGCAATACATAATATCACATGTCATCAACGTAAGTAAATATGCGCATCCCAATTGTCGTTGACATATAGCAACGAAACCGGCGATATCACATATTACACTTACGGTCACAGAAAAGAAAGTGTAAAACTACAACAGTTGGAATCCACAACCACCTCAGACATCGCATGCCTGACCAAATGAATTCTTTAGACATCGCATACCTAACAATTATAAACCCCGCATTTTGGTCTCATTATCGAAAACACTTTTCAATATCAAGTCGGGCAATTCAACAAGATTCCCGACATTCTGATCGAATACTCGTCGCAAACTTTAGTAGACGGCCGCACCCCCGACGCCGTCGACAAAGTGCACCAAGGCGGAACACCGCTGCCGCGAGTACCCGAACGGATGCTTTCGACGACGGGGTTCTCCTACAGTCACTTGGTCGGGGCTATGGAGTGAGGCTGTCTATTAAGTTTACCCGGCGAGTATCCGCGTACGCTACGTGATTGCGACGGACTTTTGATCACATCAAAATTCCGTGGCAACCAATCAAGTGAGACTAAACTGCTATGTTTATAATATTCATTCCGTTATCTCATAACTATTTGCGAATTCCAATTATTGTATAACATTCCGGATAAATGGAAAATGTTAAACTTTCCGATCGAACAATCGAACACCCAAGTTTTCCCGAAACAACTCAACACATGAAATAAGTCTAACAACATTCAGTTCGTGCCTCAGTACCAACGGTCCAGCCGTAGAAGGGTCAAGCCAACGCCTCACATGTGGCACGCCGTACTGCCCCAAACCCGAAGGTTCAAAGGGCAGTTCAAGACGGTCACATAATCGAGTTAAGGTTTGTTGTCTTCTAGAGGGTCCATCACGTTACTTGCACTACTTAGAACGTCGTTAAACTACGGAAAAATCCAACAATTGGAAATTTCCCGGCAGGGGAAAAAGTGGGTATTTATATCCGGTCGAACTTTTTAACATATTCTAAAAATACCCGGAAAAGCACACCGACAAAATTAGACAGTCCGATCGAATACACCGAGTCCCCAATACAACTCAGAAAATACAACTCTGGAATAAATATTAAAAATTCCCAGGAAAACCAGAACAGAAAACTGAGAATTACTGTGAAAAATTAAATACACAAAACGACAAAATCGCCGCGGAACCGCCGCACGAGCCACGCTCGTGCCGCGGATCCGCGGCTCATTGATGGAATTAGTCCATCGAAATTCACAGTAACTCTTAGATTATCCTGCTGATTTTTCTGAATATTTTTAATCTACAAAAAACCACGTTTTTCAAAAAAGTCCAGAGAGCATTTTTCAAGTCGGGTTTTGGGTCGATCGGACTTCTGATTCCGTCGGGACTTCGCCTAAGGCTCTAGCTAGGCTCTGATACCACTGTAGGGTTCCTAGGCATCCTAGTGAGATCTCACAAGTCATCATCCATGCAAATTTCTAAAAAATACGGTGCCGAGAAACCCTGGAACGGATCGTTAACTAGATAAACTAGGCGAAGCAAGCAAGTAAACGAGTCTAATGCTAAAGGAAAGGGACTACAACCTTTGTAGATCCGGTGCTCCACCTCCATAGCTTCGCAACGAAGTCCCTTTGCTGTCCAAATGAATTCCCGGGCTCTAGCGTCGGCTTCGTCGGAGAAATGGCGAGCTAGGTCGTCGATGTCCATGCCGAAGATGATCTACGTCGAGGCATCGCTAAATCAAGCTCCACCTTCACCAAGTCATGAAAACTTGTGAAGGAAACACACTCTACTACTTGGCAAGAGGTAGAGGATGAAGAAATAGGAAGTGGGTAGACTTTAGAATTGGATTTCTCACTCATTTCCATCAATCACCATTGATGGAGCTTGCTTTCTTCAAGTGAAGAAAGGAAGAAGAAGAAGAATTATGTTATGATAAGTTAATTAAAAAGGAAAAGAATAATCAATCCTTATCATAACATGACCATAGTTAAGTGTAGAGAACTAATCATGGTTTAATGCAATGGTTAGGGTTAAGCTAAAAACAAAATGGTCATCAAGTCAAAGCATTCATGAAGCTTCATGAATGAACAAAAGAAATGCCACCATTTTATCATTTCATTTCCTTTTTCCAATAAGAAAAAGATTAATAAATAAATGAATAAAATGAATAAGCAAATAGTAAACCCTAACCATTCCATTAACCAAGGTTTAATTCTATACACTTAATTAAAAAGGCATGTATCATCAAACATGATACAAGCATGTGCACAAAATCATATCGCATATGCAATGCGCACACCCGAGCGAGAAAATCTATTTAAAGTGAACCGATACTAGTTAATGCAAAGTAATATATCAAATATATAATTATGCATTAAATCATTAAATCAACACTTGATTTAACGATCCGGTCATATCGCATATAACCGACTAGTATCATTAGTAACAACTTATCGAATCAACACTTGATCCGATAACCCGGCTATATCGCATACAACCGATCAATGTCACATCGCGAGAATCGAATACAGTATCACATACTGGTATTATTCTCGGTCCCGCACATATCTCATATGCGCTCCTATTTCGTTTTGCTTGAGCCAGGAAACCTCTGTGTAGGACTCTAAAGACTCGTCAATACGCCGGCAGCAGATGATGATCATATCAAGCATCCATAAGCCGCAAGCGGTCTGCTAAACGTAACGGCCACCCGGGTATTGAGCGATCAGAAGATCGACGAGCAAGCCCGCTCACACTCCTGTGAATCCAACCAGTAACACTTACCGTACAGTCCGGTCTGTTCGTCTGATATGTCGCATATCTCGTCTAGGGGTGGTAAACGTCAGACCCCAATAGCTTGATAAGTCATGCCGACGTGAAGTCCATAACATTCGTGAAACTACTGATAACTCTTACCAGTATATCACTGCAACCCTGGCCAGGGATTTTCTGTTATGGCCAGTCGAGCATTGCACAACATCAACCCCCAATACCGGGAGAGACGAATACCCTCCTATCGCTCATTGCCTCCATGTGAATCGAGACTGTACCCAAAAACCACCTGTTTGCACAACTCAGTAGAGCCGTGGTAGGGTGGAAATCAAAGCACAGTGGGAGACACACAGGACTCTATAACGATCTCGGGTCAACAGACTAAGCTGTACCAGTGTCACCAGAGAACTGCCATCTGACGTGAGGTATAATACCATCTGGGAGTTCTCGGCGAGTCCGTTCAGTGTACCCAGTCTCCACTGAGCACCCGCATACCATCTCCGATGTCAAACACCGATGGATATGGGATCATCCATCTCCCATCGCATGGGTCGAGAAGATATACGCTAGTCTACTCTGGAATATCGATGCCCCGTCTCGATATTCCCTCGACTAGGAACATTTCAAGGATGTACTCATGGACTATCCAGGCCCCGCTAGTATGATCTGCATCATAGTCCTGGAAGTCGAGTACACATCCTATGGGCTTTATCAACATGTAACAGAGAGACGAAAAGTATACACGTTAAGATAAAGAGCAACCAGATAGCGTACTATCATGTCGAGCAAGAAAGTCCTTCCTATATATGTCCCAGCATCCACTACAATATGCATCCAATGTACAGTAATGGCCTCTAGGGCATACATATAACTAACATGGTTCACTTTAAATGGATTTTCTCACTTGAATTGCACAAGTTGTATATGAGATATACTTTTGTGCACAAGATTGTATCATGTTTGATGATACATGCAAGCTTGGGTTTGTGTAAAGAATTGACCATGGTTATATGAATGGTTAGGGTTTCATTTTATTTACTTATTCTTTTATTTATTATTGGCAAAAGAAAAGAAAATGAAATGGTGGCTTGATTTGTTTGTAGTTGAAGCTTCTTGAAACTTTGACTAAGTGACCATTTTGTATTCATGCTTAACCCTAACCCTTCAAACTAACCTTAGTCAATTCTCTACACCTAACTAAGGTTAAAGATATGATAAGTATCATTTTACTTTATATTTTAAATAACTTATCATTATTCTTTCTCATCTTCTTCTTCATCATCAAGATGAAAAAGCTTGCAACCAACAATGGCAACTAGCCAAAACAAGTGAGAAATCCAATTCCAAAGTGAACCCACTTCCTATTTCTTCATCCTCTACATCTTGCCAAGTAGTATAGGGTGTTTTCTTCACAAGTTTCATGACTTGGTGAAGTCGGAGTTTGATCTTGTGATGCCTCGACATAGATCATCTTCGGCATCGAAGCCGACGATCAAGCCCGCCCATTTCTTCGATGAAACCGATGCTAGAGTTCGGGATCCGACTTGGACAGCGGAGGGACATCGTCGCGGAGCTTAGGAAGTGGTGGATCGGATCTACAAAGGTTGTAGCCCCTTTCCTCTTTAGCATTTAATTCGTTTACATGCTTGCATCGCCTATATATCTAGTTAACGATCCGTATTAGGTTTTCTCGGCACATGTAAAATTTCAATTGGGCATGTTTGATCACTTGTGAGACTTCATTAGTGTGCCTAGGAACCCTACAGAACCTGTGTGACAAGAATCCTTTGACAGATTGTAGCATAGGAATGTCATTTCCTATCAATAGAATGTCATCCACGTACAAGACGAGGAATACGACACTTCTGGCTACAACTTTACTATATATGCACGGTTCATCTGGATTTTTGATAAAGTCATATTCTTTGACTGTCTCATCAAAACAGATGTTCCAACTCCGCGATGCTTGCTTTAGTCCATAAATGGACTTAAGCAGCTTGCATACTTTCCCGCTGCTCCCACTCTGATTGAAACCCTCTGGCTGATCCATATAGACGCACTCTTCTAAATTTCCATTTAGAAAAGCCGTCTTTACGTCCATCTGCCAGATTTCATAATCATGGAAGGCATCAATAGCAAGAAGGACCTGAATGGATTTGAGCATAGCCACTGGAGAAAAAGTTTCGTCATAGTCCAAACCAGGTCTTTGATGAAAACCCTTTGCAACAAGTCTAGCTTTATAGGTTTCCACCTGTCCATCTACACCAATCTTTTTCTTGAAGATCCATTTGCATCCTATGGGTTTTACCCCATCTGGAGCAAAGTCCAAAGTCCATACTTTGTTGGTGTACATGGACTCCATTTCGGTCCGCATTGCATCTAGCCATCGTACCGAGTCGCCGCTCTGGATGGCCTGCTGGAAGTCAGTAGGTTCATCATCATCTATGATGCAATCCTCTCTATCCCCATCTATGAGAAAACCGTAGTATCTCTCAGGCGGATGAGACGGCCTACTACTCCTGCGGAGGGGTGCGGGAATGTCCTGTTCTTCTTGAACTTCCGGTTCTACCAAACTTTCAGTAGCAGTTTGTGGTTCTGGAATTTCTTCCAGTTCTATTTCTCTCCCACTTATTTCCTTTTCTAAAAACTGATGTTCCAGAAAATGGGCATTACGAGAAACAAAAACCTTTTGTTCCTCTGCGTAATAGAAATAATATCCCTTGGAGTTCTTTGGATATCCCACAAACATACATTTTACTGATCGTGCCTCAAGCTTGTCCACATGCTGCTTTTTAACAAAAGCTGGACATCCCCAAATCTTCATATGCTGAAGATGGGGTTTCTTCCCAGTCCACATCTGATATGGAGTGGTAGGCACAGTCTTGGTAGGAGCCCTGTTCAAAAGATATGCTGCTGATTCTAGCGCATAACCCCAGAAAGATTGCGGTAACTCAGCATTACTCATCATGGATCGTACCATATCCAATAGGGTTCGATTCCGTCTCTCCGATACACCATTATGCTGTGGAGTGTATGGAGGAGTAAGCTGAGAGAGAATTCCTTTCTCTTTTAGGTAACCTAGGAACTCGGCACTCAAGTATTCACCACCTCGATCAGATCTAAGTGTCATGATACTTTTGCCGGTTTGGTTTTCTACTTCATTCTTATACTCTTGGAATTTCTCAAAAGCCTCGGATTTATGTTTCATCAGATAAATGAATCCGTACCTTGAGTAATCATCCATGAAAGTAATGAAATAGGAAAAACCACCTCTTGCATGTGTAGACATTGGACCGCATACATCGCTGTGTATGAGTCCTAAGAGCTCGCTCGCTCTTACTCCTTGTCCAGTGAATGGAGTCTTTGTCATCTTTCCTTTGAGACAAGATTGACAAGTGTCATAAGTTTGATATTCGAACGAGTCCAAATATCCTTCTCTATGCAACTTAGTCAACCTTTTCTCATTGATGTGGCCCAGTCTACAATGCCATAAGAAAGCTTTATTTAAATCTGGAGACTTTCTTTTAAGTGTGTTCTGGACATTGAAAATTTGGAGTTGGTCTAAAACATATATACCGTTATTTAGTGTACCGGACCCAATCAAACCATGATTAAGGTGGATGTTAACAACATCTCTTACAAACGTGAAATCATAACCTTTATTTGATAACAAGGAAACTGATATGATATTACACGTTAAGCTTGGTACAAAAAAACAGTTATGTAAAACCAAAATGTGTCCACTCGTCAATCCTAGGTGATAATCCCCGACGGACGCAGCTCCCACGCTAGCTCCGTTAGCAACCTTTAGGGTCATATCACCTTCCTTCAGCACTCTACGGTTTCTCAGTGCCTGCAATGAATTGCAAATATGAGATCCTGATCCGGTATCCAATACCCAGGAAGTAGAGTTGATCGACAGACAATTCTCAATTACAAACACACCTGAAGTCGAAGCCACAGCTTGCTTCGGTTCCTGGCTCTTGGCGTTCCATGCCTTGCAATCCTTCTTCCAGTGCCCTTTCCTGTGACAATGGAAGCACTCATCCTGGCCAACTACCGGTACCGCAAACTTTTTCTTTCCCTTCCCTCCCACCTTACGAACACCTCCTCTAGGTTTGGTGGCGGCCTTCTTCTTCCTTCCTTTGGCCTTAGCCTTAGACCCGGAAGAAGATGCACCGCTAACAAACATAGCGGGTGTTTCCCTTGCTTTCTGCAAGGTGCCCTCTGCACTCCTTAACATGTTCAGGAGTTCCGGAAGTTCAACTTCTTTTCTTTGAAGGTTGAAGTTCAGGATAAACTGGGCGTAGGTGTGAGGAAGGGACTAGAGAATAAGGTCTGTATAGAGCTCATTATCCAAAGTCGTCCCAAGGTCTGCGAGCTCTTCAATATAGTCGATCATCTTTAGGACATGTTCTCCTACTGATGACCCGACAGCCAACCTCACTCGAAACAAGTTCTTAGAGGTCTCGTATCTTGCTATACGAGATTGCTCTCCATAAAGTTCCTTTGTATGGAGAAATATTCCATCTAGGTTCATATCCTCGTGCCTCCTCTGATGTTCATTGTTCATTGAGGCAAGCACGATGCACTTGGCTTTCGCGCAATCTAAATCCCAGGTTTTGCGGATTTCCTTATCCGCATTGCTGGATTTGGGACCAGGGACAGCAGGTGCCGTAGCGGTGAGGACGTACCCCAGTTTGTCATAGGTCAAAGCCATTTTGACATTCCGCAGCCAATCTTTATAGTTTGGCCCTGTCAGTATATTTTTCTCTAAAAGTAACTTAAGTCCAGTCATTTTCAGGGTCGCTGCAATTAGGAGAGAGAGAAGAAAACTCTTTAGCATGATGCTCTTGCAAGTTTAGAGTGGTTTTTAGTTTATCTAAACTGGATGGCTCCCACTGTTTCTCGAATCCTTCCTCAAACCATAAAAGAAGAATTAGCCAGGACTATTCTCACTGTACAATACTTGCTTAACCGTTCAGCCAGGCTAGTGTCGATACTTCGAGTGAGGTTTTCCAACGCTTTCACGAAGTTCCTTAATTAAATAACCTCTTTTCTCTGGGGGCGTAACCCCGCTGACACCTTTCTTGACACCTACTTGGTTTATAGCATTGATCGTTAAGTGACGAATCTCCTGATAAGTAGCATATACTCACAGTAGGATCGGGATCCAAATATCATCGTATGATAATGTTGAAGGAATCCTACCAACATTCATCAAACTCCAAATGGTATGCAACTCTTTGCAAATTTCAGTTTCTTTAAAAATTCCCGATATATATTTTTGCCCCATGCTCTTATGACCTTGGCTTTGGTCAAAATGTCATAAGTCACATGTCAAGTTCTACCCGTCATTATCTTGTCAATTTGAACCCATCCGTATATACCCTTGACTTTGGTCAAATGATAATACGACTGTCCCAAACTAACTCATCTATCTTATGCAACAAATGAAAACCCAGCAGCTACCAAACACTATGCCTTGACTTTGGCCAAAATGCATAGCTTGAATACTACTGAATACCCAAGTGAAATGACGGAGGGCTACGAATGGTTTTGGCGAAACCGTGAACGTAGTGAACTTGATATAACCGAAGGAACCTGATAGCTTTTAAAAGGAGTGGTTAAAGCTCCGCATTTAAAAATATCTGGTTTTTAAAATTAACCGAGTGGTTTCTTTTAAATTGTTCCAACGATTAAACTTTTGGTTTATTTTCTTTGCATTATAAATAATGCGTCCCATCATTAACCTATCATTGCAGAAAACAACGAAAATACAACGTCCTCTTATGCCATCCGCATTCGCCACGGGGTCTCGTCATCACCCGTTAGGTTACTTAACTAACGACAGAGCGGGGGCTGGGCTAGCGCGGGTGTAAAACATAAGTGACGTCTAAATAGCTATCATATATAGATATTGTACATTCGTCAGACGCAATAATAGGCATTCCAGATCACAGATGAACTTTATTAGATTTGCAAGTAATCCGTGTTTGTTTTGAGCCTGCAACAAAAGACGGATTACACAGTTGTGATGAATAGCCATTACCCCACCCAAGACCCTAACGGGTACGGCAAACTACCCGTCCGGCAGTTTGTGCACCCCACCTTGGGTCTGTCCTAGGAGCAAAAACAGTAAAATGAAATAATACAACGGTGGCTACAACCGCAACCTGGATGTACCCCGCAAAATAATACTACAACAAATTACATTTACATCAAATGAATTAAATAATAACCCATCACATAACCCCGGCTATACATCACAACAGTCCAACACAGTTCATATCCACAAACAGTAAAAATCCGTTACAGAAATGTGCAACCCCCTGCCAACCGACATACTAGCAGTTAGGGGAGGTTTACGAACACATTATACAAACACAGATATAATCCAACAAGCAAATACTGTATAATTTCGATCAATTAAACACTTTTAATTTTGCTCCAATACTTCTCTGTAAATCTGAAACCTGAGCAAAAATAAAAACTTCCAGGAAATACCAAATATCACAGAGAAGCAACACAGGAAATTTGGGTTCCTGAATCGCCAACTCGGCAGCGGAAGCGCGGCGGATTGGTGCGATCCGCCGCGGTTCCGCGGCGCTTTAGGCGATTCAGGGGCCCAAATTTCTTGGGTGTTCTTCTACTGTCTTTTTAAGCTTTCTGAACCTCCCTGAAAAATTTTTGGACTTCATTTAAAAATCGACAGAAACTTGTGATTTCGGGTATTTCCGGTTTCGTTTTTTCCGTTCGAAATTCATACAAATTTGCAAGTAAGTTATTTATTGTTTAGCGAGGCTCTGATACCACTGTAAGTCGATGTACAACACCCCACGACTTGCGGGGAGGCGGAAATATAAAAAACGATCTTGTTCTTTGCTTAAACATCGACTAACCGCACGAATCGAAGCTAAACGATAACTAACAAGAAACATAGAAGTTCTATACTACTATGTTTAGGGATTATACCTAACGAATCGTGTCCTTCGTCTTTGCGAACTCTTCCTCCTCCTCGGCCTTCTCGAAGTAGTAGACGATCCACCCGAGAGCTTTACTCCAAGCTTAGCCTCTAAACTTGAGGCAACTAACCTTCTTTAAGTGCTAATCAAAGAAGCTAGGTGATATAGAGTGAGGGTTATGGTTTAATTAGTCTAACTAATCCTTGTACTCAACACATGAGAGGGGAGGATTAGGGTTTGAAGAGGGAGAGCTTGAGGAGAGAGAAGGTGAAGATAATAATGAAGTGAGAATAATGAGTTATCATAATATATATCAAGCATTTCTTTTTATCAAGAAAAGAAAAGAAATGAATTTAACAACCATGCTTGATAATATCTAGTGATGATTCACATCCATGAGTCATTAAGCATTTATGATGCATTAATGACATGGATGAATCATCCATATGACTCACTAATCACATTCATTGTATATGCCACCTAAACCTTCTTAGTCACCATCTTCTAGAAGCTTCTCGCGCAATTACGAGAACGCCCCTCCTTTCCGCAAAAATACGGAAAAACTTTAGACTGTATAAATCCAATAACCGGATACCAGTAACTGGCTTAAACCAAAGCCGACTTGTAAAAACTGTCCGAAAGTCGTACGTGCGTAAACACACGTATGCGTCCGAACCCTTGTCGTAAAACCATACGACCTCTATATCGTTTCGCCTGGAGTAGGGAAACTCTCTGTGTGGGACTCTAAAGACTCGACTACTACGCTGGCAGTGGGTTTAACCACAGACCGCAAGCGGCACTAGCTATACGTAACGGTCCCCAGGTAGATGTCGATAAGAAGGCCGATGAGGAAACCCATCCGAACTCCTACTGAGCCTGCTGTGACAATCTCCATACAGTCCGGTCCGTTCATCTTAGACTATCGCATATCGGGCCTAGGGGGGCGGCAAGCGTCAGTCCCCTAATAGCGGTATAAGTCGTGTCGGAGGGAAGCCCATTACACCCTGAGAAACTACTGGAACCTACCAGCAAATATCGCTTGCCCTGGCCAGGGACTTTGCGTAATGGCTCTCTGACACAGCGCGATATCAACTCCCAATACCGGGAGAGACGAATCCTGTCTAACCGCCACTGCCTCCAAGTGCTCGGGACTGCACCCAACTGCTACCTGTTTGCACGACTCCTTTGAGTCGTGGTAGGGTAGCAATCTAAGAACAGTGGGACACACTCGAGGCAAAGTAGCAGTGTCAAATCTGCGGACTATGCTGTACTCATGTCACCTAGGAACTGTTCACTGACGACTGGTATAAAACCAACCAACAGTTCCCTGTGAGTCCTGTCCGGTGTACCCGTAACCTAACGAGCACCTGCATACTATCTCCAGTACGACGTACTGACGGCTGTGGGGCAGACCATCTCCCCAACAGGGATGAGAAGCGTACACACTAGTCTACTCTGGAGTATCGATGCCCTATCTCGATAATCCAACGACTAGGGACCTGAATAAGGATGTGCTTGTAGACTACCCAGCCCCCACTAGTGTGACTGCCATCACAACGCTGGTAGTCAAGCAAGATCCTAAGAGCTCTATCAATACGTATACTCACATATTAAGATAGAAAAAACCAAGTAGCATACTACCATGTTTAGCAAGACTGTTATATACATGTGAATATCCCAACCTTCCATTAAGTAATATACAAACTAGTATGATACAGTAATGGCCTTCTAGGGCATAAACACTAACATGTGATGCTTTTAAACCTTTCATAGGGTGCTAGGTAAACCTAACAGTTGACGTACAAACGTCCAACGACCAAATCCAAATTCAAATATCAAAACCAAGTTTCAGAAATCACAAACCCGAAAACAACAACCTAGGAAAACCACTCCCAGATTCTTGTATAGACAGATAGGGACAAAACTAACAATACAGTAGCTAGGTTATAAGGAGTGCGAGCTACAGGCAAAACCCCAACACTAGACACCAATACTTGGCCGGCGAGATCAAGCTACAGGACCGTTGCCGTCGGGTTTCTGGTGGGGTATGGGTCTCGTTCTTCTGTGATGGTCTTCTAGTGGTCTAACTAAGTCAATGTATCTGTTTGATTTTCTTATAATCATCCCAAGTTGCTCCAGATTCTATATGAGCATCACAATCCAAAGAAAACCGACATCGGGAAAATTTTAAGTTCGTGGTTTGGTTTCTAGTCTTCTAGTCTTGGCCAGAAATCATCACTAAGGTCTTGTAAATACTCACTACACCTCAATTACATCTTTACAACTCCAAATATCCACTAAACATCAACTTGGAAAATTGCAAGATCGCAAACATGCACAAGTTTAGCCCTAAACTACTATAGGATACACTAAACACAAATAACCCAACTAAAAATGTAGGGATATACCTCATTTGGCAACTCAAGAAAATTCTTGGGTTGCCTAAAGTCTTCAAAATCCAAACTTGAACTTGCCATAGGGTGTAGGATGAGGTGGAGATCAACTTTTGTGAAGGGAGTGTGGGGGTTTGGTGATGATTTGGGGTGTTTGTGGAGGAGGTAAAGGAAGGTGAAGGAGGAGCTTGAGATGAAAAAGAAGGAGGAGTTAAAGAAATGAGATGTAGAAAAATAATGGATGTGTAGGAGCCATACCCCTCCCCGTTTCTCTCTCTCATTCTCTCTCATGGCATGCCCATGCCATCATGTTGTCCCCCCTCTTTCTCCCCTATCAATTATCCTCTTTTTCTTTTCTCCTTTTTCCTTCTCTCAACTAAATAAAAATCAAATGCAAATAAACAAACATGCAACAAAATGCATCATGCCATGGTGCACCAGACAATGATATTTTAAAAATACGGATTTGGCTTAATCGTGATTAGTAGTGCACTTATCAAGTTTAATTTAAACCTGGATATAATTAATTATAAAAATGCCCAAATCCGATAAATATGTTTTTAATAAATAAATCCTTTTAAATCTCTAATTATTTTCCAAATATTGGTATGTACTTATACTATTTTACGAAAACCCAAATTCGCAAATCGAATAGTTTTCGCGAAAATATTATTTTAATATTTAAATTCCAAAAATAATATTTTATTTTTCTGAAATGTTACAATCTTTCCCCCTTAAATAAATTCGGTCTCCGAATTTAAATTTAAATCCCCAAATACAAAAACATTTCAATAATTAGTTCAAATCAACGGGGCTTCGAATCATGGAATACTCAGAAATATCACAGCGCATCGAGTGCGCATGAAAACGAATGTGAAACTCAAAGTCAAACTCCGTCAAGCGTCATACAATCACTGGTGTTATAATGGAGATACAAATCTTGAAATTCACTACTGAATCCAAATATACTATAGTCAAAATCATAATATGTATATATATAGTACGCATCCTCTAAAACCATTTTAAAGGCCGAATAAAACTCATGCAAAATCCTTTCCAAACTGCCGTGTGTTGCGTAACTCACGGTACATATGGCGGACACTCATTTATAAAGTAGTAAATATACATCTATATATGTTTTCTTAAGATATACGTTCCGCCTTTTTGAAATATCCTAAAATGTTTTCCTTTAGAAAAATTCGCGTCACTCACGGACACGTAGGAAATAGCGAGACTATAGCTGTTCATATCTGATTTTTGCATTTTTATATCGCCCATTCTTAATCACATTGAATATAAATAGGTGCTTTTGATCCATGTCTGCTAAATAGTTGCAGATTACGGGTTCTCAGCTCTTTACAGTGAGATTCGTGAAAAGTCGCAACAAATGTGCGACTACAACCAATAACAGATGAATACTGACCCGCATGATGCCACATACCAGTTCAAGTGGAGATCAAGGCAAAAGTCCACTGCCGAATATCTGGAAAAGAACAGAAAAGATTTTGAGAAACCAAGTGTACCAAACAGAAGATGAAAGCAACATGGAGAAACCCTGAAGAGATGGACCCATGATTCCACCAAACGAACAGGCACTTCTGCCGCGGAACCGCAGACGTGTTATGCACGTGTCAGTGGCAGTGTCGGTGCTTTGACTCGGCTCTCTCGGGGTATTTTTGTAAATTAGTGATTGGATCAGAATGTAAACCTAGGGTTTCTTATCTATAAATAGGAGAGCTCAAGGCCTCTTTCAGGGTGACACTTTTTGGGGGATCCCTCTTTTTAATTTCTAGATTTAAATGTTAGTTATATGTATGCCCTAGAGGCCATTACTGTATATAGGATGTATATTGTAGTGGATGCTGGGACATATATAGGTATGACTTTCTTGCGCGACATGATAGTACGCTATCTGGTTGCTCTTTATCTTAACATGTATACTTGCAGTCTCTCTGTTACATGTTGATAAAGCCCTTAGGATGTGTACTCGACTTCTAGGAATATGATGTAGATCATACTAGTGGGGCATGGGTAGTCCATGAGTACATCCTTCAATGTTCCTAGTCGTGGGAATATCGAGACGGGGCATCGATATTCCAGTGTAGACCAGCGTATATCTTCTCGACCCATGTGATGGGCAATGGATGATCCCATATCCATTGGTGTTTGACATCAGAGATGGTATACGGGTGCTCAGAGGAGACTGGGTACACTGAACGGACTCGCCGAGAACTCCCAGATGGTATTATACCTTACGTCAGATGGCAGTTCTCTGGTGACACTGGTACAGCTTAGTCTGTTGACCCGAGATCGTCATAGAGTCTTGTGTGTCTCCCACTGTGCTTTGATTTCCACCCTACCACAGCTCTACTGAGTCGGGCAAATAGGTGGTTTTTGGGTACAGTCCCGATTCACATGGAGGCAATGAGCGATAGGAGGGGATTCGTCTCTCCCGGTATTGGGGGTTGATGTTGCGCTATGCTCGACTGGCCATAACTGGAAATCCCTGGCCAGGGTTGCAGTGATATACTGGTAAGAGTTATCAGTAGTTTCACGCTTGTTATGGACCTTACATCGGCATGACTTATCAAGCTACCGGGGTCTGACATTTACCACCCCTAAGCGAGATATGCGACATATCAGACGAACATACCGGACTGTACGGTAAGTGTTACTGGTTGGATTCACAGGAGTGTGAGAGGGCTTGCTCGTTGATCTTCTGATCGCTCAATACCCGGGTGGCCGTTACGTTTAGCAGACTGCTTGCGGCTTGTGGGTGTTTGATATGATCATCACCTGCTGCCGGCATATTGACGAGTCTTTAGAGTCCTACACAGAGGTTTCCTGGCTCAAGCGAAACGAAATAGGAGCGCATATGAGATATGTGCGGGACCGAGAATAATACCAGTATGTGATATTGTATTCTATTCTCGCGATTTGTATCATTGGACGGTTATATATGATATAGCCGGGTTTCCGGATCAAGTGTTGATTCGATACATTGATACACTTGATATTAGTCGGTTATATGCGATGTGACCGGATCATTAAATCAAGTGTTGATTTAATGATTTAATGTATAATTATATATTTGATATATTACTTTACATTAACTAGTATTGTTCACTTAAGATTGATTTTCTCACTTGATGTGCACAAGTAGTATATGTGATATATTTTTGTGCACTTGTTTGTATCATGTTTGATGATACATGCAAACTTGGGTGTATGTTTGATTTAAACCATGTTTAAGTTAATGGTTAGGGTTTTGTTATCTTTACTTATTTTCTTTATTCATTTTTGGGCAAGAAATAAAATGGTGGCTTCTTTTGTTTTTTACTTGAAGCTTCATGAAGCTTTGAAAAGGTTTGACCATTTTGTTTCTTTCCTTAACCAAACCATTCACCTAAATCCTAGTTTAGTCTCTACACTAGTTACACTCACCCATGGTTGCTAAAATGATAACCATCACTTGATTTTCTTTTTGGGAATTAATTCATTTTCTTTCTTCTTCTTCATCTTCTTCAAGAGGTGAAGAAAGCTCACTAGAAAATTACAAGTGATGAATCCAAGTGAGAAATCCAAATCCAAAGTGAACCCACTTCCTATTTCTTCATCCTCTACCACTTGCCATGTAGTAGAGTGTGTTATCTTCACAAGTTCTATGACCAAGTGAAGATGGAGCTTGATCTTGAGTTGCCTCGACGTAGATCATCTTCGGCATCGAAGTCGACGACCTAGCCCGATCATTTCTCCGACAAAACCATCGCCAGAGTCCGGGATCCGATGATCGCAGTGGAGGGACGTTATCACGGAGCTTAGGAAGTGGAGGACCTGATCTATAAAGGTTGTAGTCCCTTTCACCTTTTAGTTAAGTTGTTAACTTGCTTGTAGTTTCGCCTTTACCTCTAGTAACGATCTTGTTATCCTGTAGGGTTCTTAGGCACACCCATGAGTTCCTTATTGAAATAGCTTTCTTTTGTGATGAAAGTGAGTGAGAAAAAGATAATAAATGAGAGCAAAAATCCTACTTCATCATCCTCATCTATCTTTGCCATTTAGATGAGGGTGTTCACTTCATTTAGTAAGTGTTTACTTGTGTTAACGAAACTTTAAGGTTGATCATCTTTGTATCGAAGATCGGAAGCAAGACTGCATCTTTCTCTTTGTGGAACCTCTCGAGAGTCCAGAACACGATGATCCCAGCGAAGGGACCTCAACACGGATCTTAAGAAGTGAAGGACCGGATCTATAAAGGTTGTAATCCCTCTCACTTAGTGTTAAAGTGTTTAACATGTTAGTTTTCGCCTAAACCCTAGTTTAAATATCCGGCTTCGGGTTGTTCGGCACGGCTAAATTTTTAATCGGGCATGGTTGATGCCTCATAGACCCTTGTGTGCGTGCTTAGCAACCCTACAGTGGTCATGCCCCCTCGCGAGGACTACAACCCGCTGGAACACCTTCCGGTCTCGGGACACCCTGGGGGTAAGAGCCTATACTTCGCCACACTGTCACACAGTGAGAACCCTCCATAGGTCGACATCTAATGCCTAGTAGCTGCTGAGGGACCCGTTGGTGCCACGGTGACCCCATTGGATGGGGTGGCTGCCTGACCAACAGTGGTATCAGAGCCTAGCTAGAGCTTTAGGCGAAGTGTAGACGATGTTAGAAGTCCGATCGAACCCGAAACCCTAATCCAAAACTATTCTCTGTACAATTTTTCAAAACTGGGCTTTTTGTGAATTAAAAATATGCAGAAAAATCAGCAGGGTTTTCTAAGAAATACTGTGCAACACGTGCGCCTGAATCGATCAAGGCGCCGCGGAACCGCGGCACAAGCCATGCTTGTGCCGCGGTTCCGCGGCCGTACGGCCACTTTTGTCATTACTTTTTGCACAGTAATTTCTTTCTTTAGTTGCTGAGTTTTCTGGGAATTTTTAAATTATACTCAAGAGTTGAGTTTTCTGGGTTGTATTGGGAGTTCGTTGTTTCGATCGAAAGTTTAACTTCGTCTATGTGTTATTTCCGGGTATTTTAGAACATGTTAAAAAGTTCGACCGGATATAAATACCCAATTTTTCCCCTGCCTGGAAATTTCCAACTGTTGGATTTTTCCGTGGTTTAAGAACGTTCTAAGTAGTGCAAGTAACGCGATGGACCCTCTAGAAGACAACAAATCTTAACTCGATTATGTGACCATCTTGAACTGCCCTTTGAACCTTAGGGTCTGGGGTAGTACGGCGTGCCACATGTGAGGCGTTGGCTTGACCTTTCTACGGCTGGACCATTGGTACTGTGGCATGAAGTGAATGTTCTTAAACCTATTTCATGTGTTGATCTAGTTTGGGAAAACTTGGGTGTTTGATTGTTCGATCGAAAAGTTTAACATTTTCCATTTATCTGGAATGTGATACAATATTTGGAATTCACAAGTAGTTATGAGATAACTAATATGAATGTTATAAACATAGCACTTTAGTCTCACTTGATCGGTTGCCACGGAATTTTGATGCGATCAAAAGTCCGTCGCAATCACGTAGCTTACGCGGATATTCGCCGGGTAAACTTAATAGACAGCCACGCCCCATATCCCCGACCAAGTGACTGTAGGAGAACCCCGTTGCCGAAAGCATCCGTCCAGGTGCTCGCGGCAGCGGTGTTCCGCCTTGGTGCACTTCGTCGACGGCATCGGGGGTGCGGCCGCCTACTAAAGTTTGCGACGAGCATTCGATCAAAATGGCGGGAATCTTGTTGAATTGCCCGACTTAATATTGAAAAGAGTTTTCGATAATGAGACTAAAATGCGGGTTTTATAATTGTTAGGCATGCGATATCTAAGGAATTCATTTGGTTAGGCATGCGATGTCTAAAGAGGTTGCGGATTCCAACTGTTGTAGTTTTACACTTTCTTTTCTGTGACCGTAAGTGTAATATGTGATATCGCCGGTTTCGTTGCTATATGTCAACGACAATTGGGATGGGCATATTTACTTACATTGATGACATGTGATGTTATGTGTTGCTGGATATGTTATATTGGATCGTCGTGTTTGAATAACCGGGTTTTTTTTATGTGAGATGAGTGTTTTTCATTTTCATTCATGTAAAAACTTGTATGTAATATTCTTTTATTGGGGCACTTCCAGGTTGCAGAAGATATCACCGTTGATGTATATTATTTACTTTTCCGCATTAGAATAGACCCAAGGAGGGGAGCACAAGTAACCGGGTTTTAGGGTCCAGTGGGAGACCATCTCGAGGAGTCGAGTCCGGATCTCCTAACCCTAGAATTGGTAGGGTTGCTTGTCGCTCTCGTAGGGGTCTAGGGTGTGGGATTGGCTATTCATCACGACCGTGGAATCCGTGTTTTATACTGGCTCGTATTAAAAACACGGATGTCCTAGTATATCCAGTATTTCATATGATATTTTCTGCTGCGTTATCTGTGATGTGATCATGTGATATGTTCAGATAGATATTGTATATAGTATATATGATATATTATATAGACGTTGCTTATGTTTTACACCCGCGCTAGCCCTGCCTCGCTCTGGCGTTAGTTACCTAACCTAATGGTGCAGACGGGACATCGAGGCGAATGCGGATGACATAAGCGTACGTTGTATTTATCTGTGATGTTTAGGTGGACTTAAATGATGGGACATTCATTAATGAGATTAATGAAAGAAAATAAACCTAAAAGATGTTGTGGAATCGAATTTCAAAAATAAAATTAGGTAGCTACAGTTCTTGCTTTGCATCGCGGTGTTCCTTGTAGAACATCCTGCACCTTATTCGATAAGGAAAGGACCGAGATCCCTTCACCGGGAGTGACTCCTTTAGCAATAACTGGCAGATGCTACAACCCTCGGTTTGTCTTTTGATTTCTTCTATAGTTTTTGCTTTGCACAGCGGTATATATGATATATCCTGCACCTTATTCGATGAGGAAAGGGCCGACGATCCCTTCACCGGGAGTGACCCCTTTAGCAAAACTAGAAAAGCCTAAAAAACACTCCATTTAAAAACCATTTGATTCCGCAACAAGATCAAGTTCAAAACGTTAAAGGTTTTCATAAAAACCATTCGCAACCCTCCGTCATTTTAGGAAGTAGAGTACTTAGTATTCGTGCTGTGTTTGTTGACCATAGTCAAGGCACAGTGTACGGTAGCTAAGTGATGTCTTCCTACACCGCATATGATGCGATTAGTTAGGACAGTCGCGTGACTTTGTTGACCTTAGTTAAGGGTCATGTGGGTGGGTCTAATTAATCACGAAATGACGGTTAGAACTTGACTAGTACTTATGATTTGTTTACCATAGTTAAGGTCATAGGTACTAGGGGTAAAAACCTTTATCGGGAGTTTCAAGTGTTGAAATTTGCAATGAGATTGCATACCTTCTATATGATAGTTGGATCCCGATACCCACTGCGAGTAATTGTTACTCCTGGGAGAGTTTTGCACTTTGCAATTAGCCGATCAAGTAGGTGTTTAGAAAGGTGTCAACGGGGTTACGCCTCTGGGAAAACGAGGTTTACTTTAATTAGGTCCGTGCGAAAGCACGAGGAACCTCCCTCAAAGTACCGACACTGGCCTGGCCGAAAGATTGGCAAACTTGTAGAGTGTAATTAATCCCGGCTAGTCTTTCCTTTTAGGGTTTGAAGGAAGATTTGATAAAAACAGTGGGAGCCATCCTGGTTAGATAAAATATATAACCAATCTAATCTTGCAAGAGCGCACGCAGATTGTTTTCTTTTCTCTCTCTCCAGGCAGCGACCATATCACGCCTTAATCAAGATAATAATATGGATGTATTGACCGAACCCGCTTGTTATACTGAGCTGGGGAACGTTGGTCCCGCTCTAACTTATAATTGTTATAAGACAGAGCAGGAATTAGGGGAATACCAGGATTCCCATGCCGCCCAAACGAAGAAAGTGCATGTGATGCATCTCCTTCGGGTGTGTTCATTATAAAGAACTGTTTCTCAGTGTCCTTTACATCCTAGGTATTAGATACCAGATCAGGATCCCGCAAATGTAATCCGTTACATGGGCTATAGAAAGGTAGAGAACTGAGAACGAGTGATAAGTTTCATGAGACAGAAAACGGGGCAAGTGTTGCAGCCAAGTCTGTTGGTCACTGTCACCCTGTATTACAAATACATTGATTCGGAACAAATGCTATTAGATACCGAACCTGATATACAAAATCATATCAATCTCTTTATTTATTAAAGAAGGATATAATTTTGTATTGTTGGATAATGTTTTGAACATTTCCTATATCAAAAGTTGATCGGTTCAGGCACGTTATCTAAAAGCATTGATGTTCTAAATCAAACTACAGTTCCTAGTATACAGAACACACACAAGAGGAAGAGTTCAGATATGAACGATTCCTTCTTTAGGTCATATCAATGTGACATGACTGGCAAGTTCCACAAGATGTAAATTCAAACAGATTTAAATATGCATCTAAATGTAACTTTAGCTAGTCGGGTCACATAGATAAGATGGCCATAGCTCTGTTTATTGGAAACTGAGAAAGAGTTAGTAAACTCTTGGGACTGATACATAGTGATGTATGCAAGGTCCCCTGTCTACACATGCCAGGACCGGTTCTTTGTACTTCATTACATTCTCTGATGATCTCTCAAGATTCAGCCATATGTTCCTGTTGAAACATAAGTCCGAAGTTTTTGAGATATTCACAGAATATAAGTTAGAAGTAGAGAACCAAAAACCGGGTATAAGTATTATGTCCTATGATAAGATCAGGGAGAAGAATACTTGTGCATGGAATTCTTGGACTATTCTAAAGGAGAATGAGATTCTCTCTCGGTGTTACTCCTCTGAATACACCACAACACAACGGTGTATCAGGGCGGAGCAATCGCACCATATTAGATATGGTGTGCTCTATGATGAGTACTACTGAGTTGCTTATTTCCTTTTGGGGGTTGTGCACTTGAGAAGTTGCATACCTATTGAATTGGGTTCGAATCAAATCAGTGCCAACCACTCCATATAAGATATGGTATAGGAAGAACCTATCTCTTAAGTAAGTTAAGATTTGGGATTGTCTGGCCTATGTCAAAAGCAAAATCCGGACAAGATCGAGGCAAGGTCAATTCTGTAGAACTGGAAGAAGTTCCAGTTATACAAATTACAGCTGATGATTTGATAGAACCAAAGGATTCAATAGTCTCCGACGAACCTCAGCCTCTCCGCCGATCTAGCAGGGTTCCTCATCCGCCTGAGAGATACTTTGGTTTCTCGATGATAGTGGGAGCGAGGAATGCATCATGAGATGATGACCCAACTAGTTTCGAGCAGGCCATCAAGAGTAGGGACTCTGTAAGAATGGCTGGATGCTTAGCGATCTGAGATGGAATTCATGTACACCAACAAAGTATGGACTTTGGTTGCTATATCTGAAGGGTTAAATCCCCATCAGGAGCAAGTATATCTTGAGAAGATTACTTGGTGTAGATGGAAGAGTTGAGACTTTCAAAGCTAGACTTGTTAAAGGTTTTCGTCATCGACCAGGCGTGGATAATGATGAAACCTTTTCCAGGGACGATGCTTAAGTCCATCCAGATCCTACTTGCCATTGCTACATACCATGACTACGATATCTGGTGGTTGGGTGCCATGACTACTTTTCTAAATATTGATTTAGAAGAGAACGTCTATAAGAACACAGCCAGAAGGCTTCGTAAACAGTGGGAGCAGCGGAAACGTGTGCAAGTTGCTTTACGTAAATAAAGCAGGCATCGCGGAGTTGGAACATCTGTTTTGATGTGGTAGTCAAAGAGTTTGACTTCATCAAAATGGTAGATGAACCTTGTATATACAAAAAGGTAGTAGAGAGTAAGGTGGTGATCCTCGTAGATAGGAAAAGAGTTTCCTATACTACGCTCGGTCAATCTCCTCTTATCACAAGGATTCTCCAAATAGGATAAAGGTGATACCTCCTAAATCCTGGGATTTGGATCTATGAGATAGATCTAAATGGATGTTAGGCTTCTCACTAGGGTTTCGTGAGATGGTGTCAATGGATCCTGGGGAGAATCACTGGAAAAGTTCCAGGGTGATAAGGACGACTGAATGTCAGTCGCAGGCATTGTCTTTACCCTCAGTGGAGGGACGGTACGTTGGAAGAGTTCCAAGCTAGATACCGTGGCAAACTAGACGATAAAGGCTGGTAACATCGCTATTAAAGATACTACCAAAGAGGCAGTTTGGGTGTATATTGGTTCATGAGATGAACTAGGTTCCTACTATTGTGTGACAATGGAAGTGTGGCTTTGGCCCAGGAACCCCGATCCCATCAGTGACCCAGACATATTCTGAGGCAGCATCACCTGATCATGGAGATAGTTGATCTCCAGGGTGATCGAGGTTAGGAGAGTAGACTCAGAGGACAACACGGCGGATCCACTCACAAAGGCCTTTTCTTAGAGAGAGACTTTTATGGGATGGTTGAGTATGAGATACTGCAACCACTGCTACAGATGGCCCTAGTGCAAGTGGGAGATTGTTAGTTATATGTATGCCCTAGAGGCCATTACTGTACATAGGATGTATATTGTAGTGGATGCTGGGACATATATAGGTAAGACTTTCTTGCTCGACATGATAGTACGCTATCTGGTTGCTCTTTATCTTAACATGTATACTTGCAGTCTCTCTGTTACATGTTGATAAAGCCCTTAGGATGTGTACTCGACTTCCAGGAATATGATGTAGATCATACTAGTGGGGCCTGGGTAGTCCATGAGTACATCCTTCAATGTTCCTAGTCGTGGGAATATCGAGACGGGGCATCGATATTCTAGTGTAGACCAGCGTATATCTTCTCGACCCATATGATGGGCAATGGATGATCCCATATCCATTGGTGTTTGACATCAGAGATGGTATGCGGGTGCTCAGAGGAGACTGGGTACACTGAACGGACTCGCCGAGAACTCCCAGATGGTATTATACCTTACGTCAGATGGAAGTTCTCTGGTGACACCGGTACAGCTTAGTCTGTTGACCCGAGATCGTCATAGAGTCTTGTGTGTCTCCCACTATGCTTTGATTTCCACCCTACCACGGGTCTACTGAGTCGTGCAAACAGGTGGTTTTTGGGTACAGTCCCGATTCACATGGAGGCAATGAGCGATAGGAGGGGATTCGTCTCTCCCGGTATTGGGGGTTGATGTTGCGCTATGCTCGACTGGCCATAACTGGAAATCCCTGGCCAGGGTTGCAGTGATATAATGGTAAGAGTTATCAGTAGTTTCACGCTTGTTATGGACCTTACATCGGCATGAATTATCAAGCTACCGGGGTCTACATTTACCACCCCTAGGCGAGATATGCGACATATCAGACGAACATACCGGACTGTACGGTAAGTGTTACTGGTTGGATTCACAGGAGTGTGAGCGGGCTTGCTCGTTGATCTTCTGATCGCTCAATACCCGGGTGGCCGTTACGTTTAGCAGACCGCTTGCGGCTTGTGGGTGTTTGATATGATCATCACCTGCTGCCGGCGTATTGACGAGTCTTTAGAGCCCTACACAGAGGTTTCCTGGCTCAAGCGAAACGAAATAGGAACGCATATGAGATATGTGCGGGACCGAGAATAATACCAGTATGTGATACTGTATTCTATTCTCACGATTTGTATCATTGGACGGTTATATATGATATAGCCGGGTTACCGGATCAAGTGTTGATTCGATACATTGATACACTTGATATTAGTCGGTTATATGCGATGTGACCAGATCATTAAATCAAGTGTTGATTTAATGATTTAATGTATAATTATATATTTGATATATTACTTTACATTAACTAGTATTTGTTCACTTAAGATTGATTTTCTCACTTGATGTGCACAAGTAGTATATGTGATATATTTTTGTGCACTTGTTTGTATCATGTTTGATGATACATGCAAACTTGGGTGTATGTTTGATTTAAACCATGTTTAAGTTAATGGTTAGGGTTTTGTTATCTTTACTTATTTTCTTTATTCATTTGTGGGCAAGAAATAAAATGGTGGCTTCTTTTGTTTTTTACTTGAAGCTTCATGAAGCTTTGAAAAGGTTTGACCATTTTGTTTCTTTTCTTAACCTAACCATTCACCTAAACCCTAGTTTAGTCTCTACACTATTTACACTCACCCATGGTTGCTAAAATGATAACCATCACTTGATTTTCTTTTTGGGAATTAATTCATTTTCTTTCTTCTTCTTCATCTTCTTCAAGAGGTGAAGAAAGCTCACTAGAAAATTATAAATGATGAATCCAAGTGAGAAATCCAAATCCAAAGTGAACCCACTTCCTATTTCTTCATCCTCTACCACTTGCCATGTAGTAGAGTGTGTTATCTTCACAAGTTCTATGACCAAGTGAAGATGGAGCTTGATCTTGAGTTGCCTCGACGTAGATCATCTTCGGCATCGAAGTCGACGACCTAGCCCGATCATTTCTCCGACGAAACCATTGCCAGAGTCCGGGATCCGATGATCGCAGCGGAGGGATGCCATCACGGAGCTAAGGAAGTGGAGGACCGGATCTACAAAGGTTGTAGTCCCTTTCACCTTTTAGTTAAGTTGTTAACTTGCTTGTAGTTTCGCCTTTACCTCTAGTAACGATCTAGTTTAGGGTTCTTTGGCACATGGAAATTTTTTGAATTGGGCATGTTTGATCAGTTGTAGAGCCTCATGGGTGTGCCTAGGAACCCTACATTAAATTCCATTTTAATGCGTTGTTGAGAGGACATCAATAAAGTAAGTTTTCATTTTATCTCGCATTATTTTTATCTGAATTTATTACTTGTAATTTTTTATCTGTTCTTTTATTATCTGCAATTAGGTTATCAATAAAAATACAAAAAGAAGAACTTTGTTTTCCTTTCTTTATAATGAGTGAGTAATTCCTCACTTGTTAGGGTAGGAAAGGGAAGGTTTGAGAGAAGGAAATCTCTCTCACTCCTTTCATTTCCCAAATAATTTTAAAATACGGACTCCTTTTTAACTGAACCACAATCCGCTCACTACGACACCCTATCTTACATGATAGCGGTGATTCCCTAGTTAGACCGGTTGTGGTTGAATTAACCGGAGTTTAGGGCTAAGAGTCAACAATGGAGGACAAGGACTAAAAGGAAGAAACTAAGTTTCTTCCTAGTCGTGCTAATCCCCGTTGTTGACTATTACCCTAACACCTATATTCTTAACTAAGGCATCGAAAGAAGTGAAAAGATCCCTATTTCAAACTGACATAATCCTAACCCTAGCAAGCCTTTTTATCAACTTATTTTCATTCATAAATTTTAAAACAAAACCCTACCAAAGTTAGGACTTGACTCGTTAGAACTTAAAGAAAAGGACAACATTTCCCTATGGATCGACTCGTACTCAACCGGCTAGCTACCAAGCGACACCGTCTTGATTGCGGTAATTTAAATTTAAAACGCATATAAAATCTTCAACAATCAAATGGCGCCGTTGCCGGGGAGACGGTAATCTCTTTCTTTGTGTAATTTCGGGTTAATTAAAAAAAATTTAAAAATATAAAAATTGAAAAACCAAAAAAATAAAAATAAAAATAAATAAAAATAAAAAAATGAATAAAAATAAATAAAAATCATCTTGTTATTTTTGAAAGGTTTTTGTGCAAGTGTGCAGGCTTGAAGCAAACTCTGTTTCAGATCTGGGGCAAATTCAGTGAACAAATCAATATTCAGGAGATCTAGACAGAAAGAGAAAAACAAACTCAGCACAGGGAACAACGTTGAAGCAGTCAAACATCTGAACAGCCGCAGAACCGCGGCATAATCGACAGTTTGACCGTGGAACCGCGGTCAACGGGTGACGTCAGAAGTTAAAAATTCTCTGTAAGTATCTCTTTTCTACTCTCCTCTCCTCTGCACTCCACTGAAAAAAATTTCCTGCAGGTTTCTTTGCACAGATTCTCTTTCCCCTATCCAATAAATTGTTTTTGTGCAGGATTCTTTGCGCTGCCAAATAATTTTTTTTTGCAAGTGTTTTAGATTTTTGGTGTGTTAACTGCTTTGCATAATTAATATGGAATATATGGGGCTATAACACCAATCAAGATTGGGTGGGGATTTCATTACCTTTCCTAAGACCCCAAAAATCACTAAAAAGCGTATGCATCACCCTTGAGTTAATTAAAAAATATCTAGACTCAGCCAATTAAGGACTGTCATGCTCATTAGGACAGAGGAAGGTTGTGGGCATTCATTCGTTTATCTAAACTTGACTTTATGGTGCCTAGGCTAGACAAGTGGGAAAGATAACTTTAAAAGGCCCGTCTCACGGTGATTCGTGAGCGGAACCCCCCTTTCTTCATTTATGCTTCCCTGGCCAAAATTGGCAGTGAAGAGACGATTTGAGGGATATCTCACAACTTGTCACTTTGGAACAGTTAGGAGCAGTCTAGTGGACTTAGAATACCATAGCTCTAGGTTTGATTATGCATGTTTTAACTGTGATTGTTTGAAATAAGTCCGTATACATTCTTGCAAAACTCTTTCAAAAATTTCTAAACTCCAAAAACAAACAATTTAAAAATTTTTTTAAAAAAATCACATTCTTTTTCTTCTCCTTTCTCTCATTACATCATGGGTACCCCACCTCGCAAAACTCTTGCCGAACTTTGGTACCCACAACCAGACATTACTTCCTACGGTTCTTGTTTTGGTCGAATTTCGAATGACCCCTCCATGCCCAAAATTTCTTTGAAAGATCGAATAGACGCGTCTAGGACAACCAATTGGACTCTGCAATCTACCTTGTATCAACCATTTCAACCTTCACCACCTTCTAACGTTGATACTCCTTTTTCGAGTCTTGTTGTAACTCCGAAACCCATGTCTATTGCTGAACATATTGAACAATCTCATAACCGATCTTTCACTCCATTCACCAATGCGAATTCTTTGGATCAACAATTCCATTCACCTTCTTATCCAAATGTTGATCCTACAACTGTCCAACCATTCAATTCTTACCAGTCCTATCCGATTTTCGCACCTTCCTTAGACATTGCTTCTACACAGCCATTTGGGAGTTTCCAGTATACAAACAACTTTGAATGTTTTACTGAAACTCCTTCACAATCCATGTCTAGTCTGGAACATGCATTGGAAGACTTTAGAGTAGCGTCATGCCAACAGATGATGGATTTGAATGCGTCCATGGCCGCCCTCATACAACCTAATGACCCGGTAGCTAGTTTCCAACTAGCTCTACATTTCCCAATTTATGATGAGCCGGTTGGACATATTGAGAATTTGAGTGGTGAGAGTGAGCTGTACACCCTTCCAAATCAAACCTACCCATCCCCAATTGAATCCCACAACTCCGGTTTTGAATGTCTGTCGAGTGTCCCATGTGATTCATCAATTGAAGAAAGAATGAGTAATGAGTTGTGCGACTTTGTAGTATTTGATTTGCCTGATTATGAAAGGTCCCTTTCGAGTGAAATTATCACCAATCCTTTTGACCTCTACATCTCCACTCTAGAACCTAAATTGATTGATATCCATGCTTTTGTTGAGGTGTCTGAGAAAATTAATTTTCACTTGATTAAGGATATTGACGCAGGGAATATTTTGGATGATGAACCAGCAGTTTTGGATGAGCTTTTCTTTCCAATTCATCATCCCGAGACATTAAATGTTTCTCCCGAACTTCATATGCATCTTAATTTTGATGAGAATTGCATGGATAAGCTAAATTTTGAGGAGAGTATTGAGGAAATTATTGAGGATGAAGCAGTTTTACTTAAGGAGTCGGATTTTCCAATTAATTATATCCCTTTCATTGACTGTGCACACCCTCATGAATTTTTAACCGATACCCTTCCTCAATTACTTCCCTCCATCCTCGTTCCAACCTTGCAAGAAACCGTTACACTTTCATTTTCAATGTCTGGTTTACCAAGTTCGACGTACCCATATTTTCTCACGAATCTTGAGGGATTTGACCTCATTTCTCAGTGGGTTGATAGATTAGCACAATCTCTTTTTACACATCGGTCACTACAAATTGTGCTAATTTATACACTCCATTTCCACCCTCAAGTTCGTATTCCACTTCTTTCTCCCACTTTCTCTGGTTCTTCTTCTAATCTTCCTTTAATTATAGCGAGTGTTAAGGAATCACAATCCGATATTTTGAGTTCGATAATTCTAGAAAAAACAACTTGATTTAAACTCTTTTGAGAATAAGGTAGATGGGCCTTACGAGTCTCCTACCTCCATAATTTTTGAAAAATCAAGTGTGTTGAATTCTGGTGCAACACTTATTGACATTGAAACGTTCAATCAGACCATCGATGAAAGTTTCAAAGATATTTTCGCCGACGAACTCGCATTCCTAAACGACACGGATTTTGTGATTAATCAACCTATGCCTGTAGAATTCGAACCACCACTATTTCTTTTTATCCCATACGAGAATGTGACCATTCTTCCCATTCCTAATCATCTACATTCTCGTTTCCGTTCACCATTATTGTTTCGTCTCTACAAATCGAGACATAAACCTTTTCCATTACACCACTTATCTTTACCCTATTTCTTCCTGACTCTATACAACATGTTCTTCCACCAACCGGTGCGCTTCACCGATAAATTCTTCGAATGGTTGGTGTTGACTTTTGGTCTTTGCAAAGCTTGGCATTGACCAGTAACTTTGACCTCCCTCTTGAAAAGCTTAGCATTGTTTAACTTAAGTTTGGGGGGGGGGGGGTTTATAATTTGGCTCTTGAAAATAATTTTTTTAACTCATAGTGGTGAGCCAAAAATAAGTTTGGGGGAGATTTTCACAATCATATTTCATGTCCCCGTTAATAAATTTTTCCTCCCAAGTTTACAGGTTTATGAGATTTAAAAAAAAATGGCAACAGTGGAAACACTGTTTCAAATAAGTTTGGGGAGGACCTTTTTGTGTATATATATTTTGTTTTTCTGTTAATAATAATAATAATAAAAAAATTAATTATAAAAAAATTAAACAAACAGGGGACTGCCGACAATTTAACCCTCTTGGTGTAGACTGACAGTGAGGACACTGTCAAGTTTAAGTTTGGGGGTGTGCTCGGTAAGCTTTCTTCCTTCGCATTCATGTGTATATTTTTAAATTTGCATACTTATTTTAAAACCCATAAAAAAATTTAAAATTTCAATTTTGGCCATATTTGACTTAAGTTCAACATGACGGTTGACTAGTTAGGATAAACTAGATGCTAAACTTAGTAAATTAAAAACCCTAAAAATAACCTTTCTTAAAAGTTTAATTATAGAAAATATATGTCCTTGCAGTTTATTTAGAAATAGGCAAATTTTGAGTTCAGTTCTTGGGCTAAATCGAAATAAGGGAAGAGTATTGAAAGCTCTATTTGAAGTATAAGTCTGAAAAATAATTCTGAACCTTAAGTCCAAATTCTGAAAATATATACCCTACTTTACGCACTTACACACATCTTGAAACTTGGGATAGTAGAGGATACCTTGAAATGCTCTTGTCTTAAATCCTTAGTATGAAGGAAAATAATATAAAAGTATAAGTGGTGAATAAAGAGATAAAAAAATGAACACTGGTTTCGTAATTACTTAAGGCAGCATAAATAAAAAATATAGCGAGGTTGCTTTATCACCTAGTGCCTTAAACCAACTGGTTTGGGAGTCACTGCTAAGCCTTAGGTATTACAAGACGAGAAATTACGCCTAAATGCGCAAGCACATTTTGTAATCGGTCGTTTAGTACCTCAAGAAGTATTAACGGTCGCATGAAAGATGTGTGAGCAATTTCATTTAAAATTCATCAACTAAAAGTATTTTGGAAGATGGACAAGAGTATGATAGCTTGAATTGAATTTCCAAGTGTAGGGGGATAATTACACACACGTTGGGGTATATAATTGGAGTCTGGAGGAGAGATATGAATAAAAGATTGGGCTTATATCTTCAGTAGAGATGATAAAAATTCCTGAGTTAAAATTGCACCTTAGAAGGAAAACTTAGGAGATGCTAAAAGCTTTATAAATTGGCAAAACGTATATGATCTTAAGATAAATGAAAAGGAAGTGTGAAAAATACGAGTTGATGATTTCTAAGTTGAAGATAATAGAATTTCTTGATAGAAAACTGAATTGAAGAATTAGAGTCAACAGCCAAATTGATTGGATTTTGTGGGTAGTATCCGCTGAAAACCCTCAGGAGACAACACTCCTCCTATTAGGGACACCTAGAGCTTTAATGGCTTGTTGCACGAGCTCAGTGCAATCGCGTTCCCTGCGAAAGTGAGGTTAGGATTTTTTTTTTGAGAATAAAATTGGCTTTGCTCGGGACGAGCAAAAGATAAGTTTTGGGGTATTTGTTCATATCAGATTTTTGCATTTTTATATCGCCCATTCTTAATCACATTGCATATAAATAGGTGCTTTTGATCCATGTCTGCTAAATAGTTGCAGGTTACAGGTTCTCAGCTCTTTACAGTGAGATTCGTGAAAAGTCGCAACAAATGTGGGACTACGACCAATAACAGATGAATACTGACCCGCATGATGCCGCATACCAGTTCAAGCAGAGTTCAAGGCAAAAGTCCACTACTGAATATCTGGAAGAGAACAGAAAAGATTTTGAGAAACCAAGTGTACCAAACAGAAGATGAAAGCAACATGGAGAAACCCTGAAGAGATGGATCCATGATTCCACCAAACGGCAGCGGAACCGCGGCCAAACAGGCACTTCTGCCGCGGAACCGCGGCCGTGTTATGTGTAGGGTTCCCGCCGACGGCAGCAAGGTTTCGGGAGGCATCGTCCATGCCATTTTCAAAATTTGCCGTTAAAAGGAACTCTATACTAGAATCGATAACTAGAATATAATACGGAAACATAGTAAACCATTTACTATCTAAGTGAAATCGAAATACAACCTTTGGAGATCGGTCCTTCACTTCATAAGCTCCTTGTAGTAGTCCCTTCGCTGCGATCATCGAACTCCCGGACTCTCGGACGGCTTCATGAGAAGAGGGCAACGGTTTTTCTTGAAGTCTTCGAGGCCGAAGATGATCTACTTCGATGGAATACAAACTCAAGCTACCACTTCACCAAAGTGAAGCAAACACCCTATACTAAAGTGCTAATCTAGTAGAGAATGGTGAAATAGGAAATGGGTTCACTTTAGAATTTCTTTTCTCACATTATTTCCTCACTTGAATCAAACCCTAGCAAGCATTTCTTTTGGAAGAAGAAGATGAAGAAAAAGATCAAGAGAAAATGAAATGATCAAGTGAGTGAGCTAACCATGGGTGAGTGGGTATCAAATACTAACTCATGTAGAGACATAGCCATGGCTATATTATAATGGTTAGGTTAATTAATATCTAAAGTAAAAATAAAACTAGTGGACTAAGTCAATGCAACCATAAGCTTCATGAAGCTTCATGCATAAGAGCTCATCATCCACTAATTTCATAATTACTTTAAATATAAAAAACCTAACACAATAATTAGTATGGTATAAGTCTTATACACCCATCTAAGTTGTATCAACAACCATGATATAAAATGAACACAATTAATATATATCACATATATATTAAGTTGTGCACAAGTGAGAAAAAAAATGCTTAAGTGAACCAATGTTAGTTAATGTAAATTAGTATATCACATATACAATTATACACTAAATTATTAAATCAACACTTGACTTAATAATCCAGTTATATCACATATAACCGACTAACATCCAATGTATCGACTTATCGAATCAACCCTTGATTCGATAACCTGGTTATATCGCATATAACCGATCGATACAAACATCGCGAGAATAAAATACGGTATCACATACTCGCATTATTCTTGGTCCCACACATATATCATATGTGCTCCTATTTCGTTTTGCCTGAGCCAGTAAAACCTCTATGTAGGACTCTAAAGACTCGTCAATACGCCGACAGTAGGTGATGATCACATCAAGCACCCACAAGCCGTCAGCGGTACTAGCTGGACGTAACGGCTACCCAGGTATTGAGTGATCAGAAGATCAGCAAGCAAGCCCGTTCTAACTCCTGCAAAAGCCTGACAGTGACACTACTGTACATTCCGGTCTCCTCGTCTGATATGTCGCATATCAAGTCTAGGGGTGGTAAACGTCAGACCCCAATAACCAATAAGTCATGCCGATATGAGGCTCATAACGGGTTGAGAAACTACTGGTAACACTTACCAGTAAATCTCTAAACCAGCCCTGGCCAGGGACTTCCTTGTTATGGCCAATCGAGCATAGCGCAACATCACCCCCCAATACCGGGAGAGACGAAACCCCTCCTATCGCTCATTGCCTCCATGTGACTCGGGACTGTACCCAAAAACCACCGTTTTGCACGCCCTCTTGGACGTGGTAAGGTGGAAATCAAAGCACAGTGGGAATCACACAAGACTCTATGACGATATCGGGTCTACAGACTAACCTGTACCAGCGTCACCAGAGAACTGCCATCTGACGTGAGGTATAAAACCATCTGGGAGTTCTCGGCGAGTCTGTCCAGTGTACTCGGTCTCCACTGAGCACCCGTATATCATCTCTGATGTCAAACACCAATGGATATGGGATCATCCATCGCCCATCTATATGGGTCGAGAAGGTATACGCTAGTCTACTCTGGTATATCGATGCCCCGTCTCGATACACCCACGACTAGGGACTTTAAAGGATGTACTTATGGACTACCATGGCCCCACTAGTATGATCTGCATCATAGTCCTGGTAGTCAAGTACACATCCTAAGGGCTTTACCAACATGTAACAGAGAGACAATCAGTGTACACGTTAAGGTAAGGAGTAACCAGATAGCATACTATCATGTCGAGCAAGAAAGTCCTCCCTATATATGTCCAAGCATCTACTACAATATACATCGCATGTATAGTAATGGCCTCTAGGGCATACATATAACTAACATTATGCACGTGTCAGTGGCAGTGTCGGTGCTTTGACTCGGCTCTCTTGGGGTAGTTTTGTAAATTAGTGATTGGATCAGAATGTAAACCTAGGGTTTCTTATCTATAAATAGGAGAGCTCAAGGCTTCTTTCAGGGTGCCTCTTTTTGGAGGATCCCTCTTATTAATTTCTAGATTTAAATTCTATTGTAATGCGTTGTTGAGAGGACATCAATAAAGTAAGTTTTCATTTTATCCCGCATTCTTTTTATCTGAATTTATTACCTGCAATTTTTTATCTGTTCTTTTATTATCTGCAATTAGATTATCAATAAAAATACAAAAAGAAGAACTTTGTTTTCTTTTCTTTATAATGAGTGAGTAATTCCTCACTTGTTAGGGTAGGAAAGAGAAGGTTTGAGAGAAGGAAATCTCTTTCACTCCTTTCTTTGCCTAAATAATTTTAAAATACGGTCTCCTTTTTAATTGAACCACAATCCGCTCACTACGGCACCCGATCCTACATGATAGCGGTGATTCCCTAGTTAGACCGGTTGTGGTTGAATTAACCGAAGGTTAGGGCTAAGAGTCAACAATGGACGGACAAGGACCGAAAGGAAGAAACTAAGTTTCTTCATAGTCGTGCTAATCCCCGTTGTTGACTATTACCCTAACACCTATATTCTTAACTAAGGTATCGAAAGAAGTGAAAAGATCCCTATTTCAAACTGACCTAATCCTAACCCTAGCAAGCCTTTTTATCAACTTATTCTCAATCTTAGATTTTAAAAAAAACCCTACCAAAGTTAGGACTTGACTCGTTAGAACTTAAAGAAAAGGACACCGTTTCCCTGTGGATCGACTCGTACTCAACCGGCTAGCTACCAAGCGACACCGTCTTGATTGCGGTAATTTAAATTTAAAACGCATACAAAATCTTCAACAATCAATAGCACTTTTTTGAAAACCTCTTGGTAAAATTTTGATGCATGCAAAGTACTCAGGTACTGTTCTCAGATTAGTCCTGCTCGGCTACTATATAATATAGTGCCCAACATGAAAATATGATGCTCAAGAGCAAAAATCAGCCTCAAAAGGCGTATCCAATATCACGTGCATCTGGTGCGCATGAAAATCCAAGTAAAAAACAAGTGCCACGAATGTGCACAAAATCCCAACTAAGTGCAACGAGTGTGCACGAAAGTATCTGTCAAGTGCAACGGGTGTGCACGACAACAACAATAAGTGCATCTAGAGTGCACGAAAACCTCTATCAAGTGTAACCAATATGCACGAATAAAAATCTCAATCAAGTGAATCTGGTGTGCAAAAAATCTCATACCATGCGTCCAATATGGGCGAAAGTCCAAATCAAGTGCGCCAGGTCCGCACAAAAACATATAGTGCAACAAATGCACAAAAACTTAAATCAGGGGCACTAGGTGCCCGAAACTCATAAATGTCTCAAATGCGCATAAAAACAACACCGAGCGTGCCAAGATGTATAAAATCATAAACGTGTGCAACTGTGTGCACAAATCCATATTAATGCACTACAAGCACATGTGAGCTATACCGAGTGCAAAAATCTAATCGAGTACGTACAACATGCACAAAATCTCATCAACCGTATCGAAATCCACAGAATCATAAATATGTGCAGCCAAGGCAAAAAATCGATATCAAGTGCAATAGATATGCACAAATCATAAACCAATGTAACTGTATATAATACATAAATCAAGTGCAATAACTGTGCACAATGGAAATATCCAGTAGGTGCAGCCATGGTGCATGAAAACAAATACCCCGAAATCCAATCATCGAAACTCAAATCCAAGCGATAAAAGTGTGATACTCGAATCACAAAACGCAAATCGCAATAAATGACATTTAGGTACACCTCCTTCAATGTCGAAAAATGCCGGTGCGTCCAAGGCTGGTAGAGCAAGAATATCTACTTGCCTCCTGCTCACGGTCCGGCGTCTTCAGTCTCTGGGTCATTGTTTTCCTCTGTGGATCACCAATCCCATAATCTTTCTGCTCGTCAGCCCAGTTAGGTGTAATGACGGGACACTGTTCTGGCACTCCTCTGATCATCTCCTGGCCAATTAATATGACCGCTCGCAAAACGACATGTTATTGACGGCGACATCTGTCCTTTGATTACGCGCGATACCACTGATCCTAGGTGCAAATCTTTATCGCTACGGCATCCTGGAAAGAACCTACTTAGGGTCTCTTCCGACTCACCTATGCTGAACTGTACGGAGGTTGGTACTCTATTCTCAATCCCGGACAGCTGCGTCCTTAGCGCGGCTTTCCTCTAAAATCGGCCGTATCTAACACCTCTGCATACATATCAATTCTCTGGTATCAATGAGGAGTAACAACAGCTCGTTAACATCCCGCACGAACCTCTTGTCCCATCCGTTTTCATCATCATCCACTTCGATGTCATAACTTGCTGGCTAAGTACTGCGATACTTTCTCGGCTACAGTCAATCCGGAGTCTCTCACACGGACTCGAAATACGAACTCGGGTATCTTCACCACTCTGTGGAAGATATCAATCCGAACACGTCCTCGGGAACTCGTCCCAATCATCGGAGGAATATGCTTCATTCGTCCGTTCTCGATCAACTTACCACGCATCTGGGTGAGTTCCTTCTATTTAAAGTTGGTCAACTTACTGATCTCACATCACATGTTTCTGTCGAATTTTTCAAGAGTTGGAATTTTCGTGATTAAAAATATCCAAAAAATCATGCAGGGGTTTTTAATGGAGCTTGTAGAAATTTGAGCTCCCAACTCCATGAAACGGCCGCGGAAGCACGGCCAAACACCCTGTTTGGCCGCGGTTCCATGGCAAGTTAGGGAGGCTGAGGTCCCATTTTTCTACTGCTGCTCCATTTGGTGATTTTGCATTTTCTGGGTATTTTTAATGATTCTCAAGTTGTTGAGGTCTCTGGATTTTGTAAGTGTTTGTTAAACCGATCAAAATGTTTAATGTTGTTTAGATTTGATGATATGTGATATAATTGTTAGAATTCGGAATAATTAGTTTTGTAAAAACTAGTTGATATATTGTAAATCTACCCGTTTAGTCTCATTTGATCGATTGCCACGGAATTTTGATTAGGATCAAAACTCTGTTGCAATTGCGTATAGTACGCGATCACTTGGTCAGGAATCTTATTGATTTATCCGACAGTTTATTGAAAAGAGTTTTCAATTTGAGACTGAAATGCAAGTTTTATAGGTTAGGCATGAAATCCGGAATATGAGATATTCCGGGTTTATGATGTCTAAGAATATTGCGGATTCTAATTATTATAGTTTTATGTTTCTTTTTTTGGGACCATAAGTGTAATATGTGGGGTATCCCAATCTCGTTGCTATATGTCAACGAGTTTTAGGGATACGCATATTTGCTTACGTTGATGATATGTGCAACGAACAATGTCCTCTCTTGATCGATTTACTCTAGATTTGAGTAAAATCCTCCAAACTGGAATTCTTCAACTTAACTGAGCCTGCATCGGTGCATCCAATTTAGACGAATCATCTCCGTCACTCTATCCAAGATGGACCAGCGGTCTTCTGTCACATCTCTGCCTGAAAACTTCTATGGTTTCAGCTCGTAAACTCTAGAGGCGACATCCCATTAATCTCAGCAACAGCTGGGTCATCTGTTTGCACGGTAGACAATATCGCAATCTCTGAGGTAGGCTGTACATCAACAGTCCTCTCAATCTGGCAGTCGACATCAATGGCCCGATCATCCAGTACAGATCTGAACACTCGCCTCAAAAGAGAGATCTCAACTCAAACACTATACCGATACGTCCCTATGTCACCAGAAACCCTCATGGTCAGCCCTCGTTCGTGACGAGCTCGCTCTGACCACATCTCTAGCAGCAGCTCTCTTTGCACTCAAACCCTGGTGACAGAAACCCCAAGAAGGCATCGATAAGATGGATCAAAGAAACTAAAGGAATCAACAGGTCCAAAATGGATATATGATTATAGGGAGGAATGGAATCAATGGGAGTATGATCATAGGAACGAATAGAAACACAGATCTCAAGAATGTACATCCTAAGGTCACTTAAGCGGAGCAGCGTCTCATAAGTATGCCGCGGAACATACACACGGTACTCTACTCTACTCAAGATACCTACTCCATTAATCAAGATCAACCTACGCGACGAAAGTTCAGGTCTAATACCCCCTCAGCCAAGTCTAAGTTCCGTAAGGTCAAGCCTAAACTAGAACCAAGGTTAAACCTAATGCTCTGATACCAACTTTGTCATGACCCGGAATTTTGCTCGTGACCGGCACTTAAATCACGCAACGTCTAAGGGCGTAACGTAATTCAAGTAAGCCGAAGCCTAGAAATCTAAACCTTTTTGCGGAAAATAGTGGAGGTGAAGTTTTTAAAAAAAAGGTATAATGAAATCAAGCTTTTCTTTAAATGCATTGTTGGGATACCTACAACGGCAGCAAGGTTTCGGGAGGCATCGTCCATGCCAATTTCAAATTTTTGCCGTTCTAGATAACCCTAGCCATGAATCTTTAACTAGAGAATCAAACTAAACATTCATGTTAACAACTTAACATCTAAGAGTTAGGGATTACAACCTTTGTAGTCCGTTCCTTCGCTTCATAAACTCCGATTTGAGGTCCATTCGCTGCGATCATCAAGCTCCCGGATTCTATAGAGGCTCCATGAGGTGAATGAGACATCCTTGCTTGAAGACTTCACAATCCAAGATGATCTACCTTGAGGAATCACAAACCCAAGCTCTCACTTCACTAATGAGGTATTAGTGAAGCAAACACCCTAATCTAAGTGGCTAGAATAGATGAGGATGATGAAGTAGGAATTTTGCGCTCTTTAGTTTTCTTTTTCTCTTAATCATTCATCACAAAATAAAATCAAGCAAGCTCTTTTCTTTTGGCGGAGGAAGAAGAAGATGAGCAAGTGATGAAATGAAATTATTGTGTGAGGTTAGAAATGCAACCAGGGGTTAAGCATGGCATGCTTAACCCTTGTAGAGACTTAATCATGAGTCAGGGTTAGGGTAGGGTTAATAAATATCTTGAGAAATATCAAGGGGTGGACTAAGTCAACAAGAGCAAAATATCCACACAATATTGATTTATCCAAAATAGAATATTAACCCTAAACTAAACCCTAGCATAGTTTAATCTCAAAAACCCTAGTTGCATTTGTAACCTAACATGTGTAACACCCTAGAATGTGTTTGGTGGCTAACTATATTTTAATATGTGAATTTTAATAAAACGTTTACCAAATTGGTTTTCAAATAATTTTTCAAATTTAATAAATGTTTTTCTAGAATTTTCTTAAGCTTGCACAAACTTGTGCATGTAAACTAGGGTTAAAATGAGGTTAAACCATGTTTAACAACCATGGTAGATTAAACCCTCCTTACTAAGTTAACATGATTTTAATTAAGGGTATTTTTTTTTTATGAAATGGGATTTAAAATGTATCTTGGTTGACTTGAGAGGATGAGAGAGAGAGAGAATGCATCATGGCTAAGCCATGCTTGCATTAAATGAGAGAGAGAGAGAGAATGCATCATGGCTAAGCCATGCTTGCATTAAATGAGGCAAGAGAGAGAGAAATGGGGGCTTGACTTTGTGCATTATCATTTCTTTTGTTGCTTCACACACTCTCATTTTCTCACTCTTTCACTCTCTCACTCACACACACAGCTGAAGCAACAGCATCAGCTTCAGCCCCAGCAGCAGCAACACCAAGCAACAGCAGCAGCTCCTTGCAGCAGCAGCAGCAACACATGTAGCAGCAGCCCCAGCACCACATCAACAACATCAACAACAACAACACCAGCAATAACAACACCAACAGCAACAACAAGCAGCAGCATCAGCAGTAGCAGTAACAACAGCAACAGCAACAGCAACAGCATCTGGAGCAGCAACAGCAGTAGCAGCTTCTTCTTCTTCTCTTCTTCCCCTGACCCAGCCTCGTAGGGTCAAGTGAGGTAAAACCTCTGAGCTCCACTTGCTTGTATGATAGACTTGTGTGTCGGTTTAGCTTAATTAGTGTAAATTGGTAGTTGTTAGTGCTAGATTGTGTGTTTTTAGTGATATTTGTGGTGTTTAGTGAAAACTTTGCTTAGGTAAGGATAGTTTTGGTTGGACTAAGTTAGTTAGGTGCTGTTCAGGCCAAATAAACCTAGGTAAACCCCAGATTTCACAAAAATACCTTAAGTTTTCAAATTGTGCAAAATTTGACGTTTTAAGCAAAATCTTAGCTTTTTAAAATCTGCTGTTACCCCAGTGAGTTCAGAATAAAATTGAGTGGACCATAGCTTACTGGTGACACCCTGACCCCACCACTAGAGCCCGACCCCACCACTCCAACCTACGGCCGTCGAAAAAATCTTTATGGCCGCAAATTGCGGCCAGACCAGGGAGTTAGGAGCTAGGGTTTTTGGTACAGGTGTCTGCTACATTTTGTAGGTCCATGGTACATATAGTTTTGTAATATTTTAACCTGGGTAGAATCTGGAACGATATATCGTTTTCTGGTGATTTTAGTTTGCGCGATACGCGCGATACGCGAGTGGGTTCTGTGATTCAGCGTATCGCGGCGTGTCGGGATGAGTCGTAGACGCGTACACACACGTTTCAGCGTATCGCACACACGCGCGTTAATTCGCGACGCGATTTTCTCGTTTCGTTCCGATATCACGTTTTACGAGATTTTGATTATATTGGGATTCTTGTGTAAATTCCAGGTTCGCAGGCGGGTTCGTCAGACGCCGCCAGGAAAGGGAAGCAGGTGGTCGGCTATACTTAGCACGCGACCAGGTGAGTAGATTTAACATCTATGGGGAAATATCCCATATGGCGTTAAGCGTCAGGGCGTAATAGGATGTTAGTTTTATGTGTTCATGTAGACATACTAGAGTAGCATACCTCCTTATATATATAGAACTGGTAGTATAAAACACTGCACTGTCACTAACGGTCCAAGTCGCACGAGCACGATGTATATGCTACACTCACACCGTTAGTGATTGCCATGACACTCACATTATAGGATTTCTATAAACCGCATATTTGATTCTGCTTTATTGACGTTGTCATGATTTGCCGCATACTATCATATGGACATTCATACCATGCACACTGTATACGCACTTTTGTGGGTGCCTTCATTGATATATCCCTACTTGGGCACATATGCATCATATGTCTACAATAGTGCACATGTAAATTGCTATATTCACTTTGCATACTTATCCATGCACACATCCATACCGATACACATATTCATATGCTACATACATGGATGATATTGACTTGATTTAAAACTAAGGGACCGCAAGCGATATTTCCAAAACTAGATCTTTCAAAAGAGCGGTTTTCCCTTTCTTTTACTCTTAGCGTCATACGACACATTGCATGGATTACGCATTGTATTTGATTTATGTGATTTCTGGATTTGGAAACCGGAGTATTGTCTTAAGAAAATACGCACTGTTTAAAAACCCGATTTCCCTTGATGTGATATTTTAGTGTTTCCACCATGAGTTTTCTCGGTTCTAGAGAGCTTGTATGAGTATACCCGATTCGAGGAGAGGTAGGCACCGATTGCGGGTACATGGTGGACCCGGTACGGTACCCCGGGGCGAGAAGACTCGTATTGTTAGACGGTGAGCTCGACGGAGGGACTACTACCTACCGGTGATTGGTTAGACCTGGCGATTATCCGGAGGATACCGACCAGAGTCGATAGATGGATACGGGATGATGCGTACTGCCGGGGGCCGAGGGCCGATTCCGCAGACGGAGCCCGTGGGCGGATCCGATGGACGGATGCCCCATACTGGAGGAATTGCGTGTCTATGCTGGACACGGCTGATTTTATGAGATTTGGAGTGCCGATGTTGGGCACTCATGGTTGTATGAGATTTACAGGATTTGAGGGCCGATGTGGATGACGGCGCCTGAGTTTTACTGGGATTTGGGTGTATTGATGGACACCGGTCATTTTTCCACGTTGACATTCCGTGTAGACACTATTTGTTCCCATGCTCAGCATTTAGTATTTAACATCTCATCCTGTACCTATTGTACCTGATATAGTACACATGCTATACATGATTATCGCATACCCTGCTCTTGTTATATAGGGTGTTAGATTCCATATCAGACATGGTTATTGCATATCTTGCACATCATATGGAGAGACTTTTAGATTGCACCTGTAGCTTGATGTGAGCACTCAGTTCATCATATAGATGTTATTTGTTGGCATAGGTTAGAGTATCACAGCACGTGCATACTCGCGATTACCTTTATATGTTATCTTCTATTCACGAGTTGGCAACTCACCCCCGTTGTGCCACAGTGCTTGCAGGTTGCCCTTTGGAGTAGTCGCGGCTGGCTGTTTACCGCACCTTTTGACACAGATACCATTGCTGAGGCGTGTTAGCCCTTTTGCTATTAGGTGGGTTTTGTACGGTATCTATTTACTTTTCAGTTGCATCTTGATGTATCTAGTATTCTCCATCTACTTTCATGTATTGACTTAGAGATGTAGGGTTCCTAGGCACTCTCAAGAGGTCTCACAAGGTATCAATCATGCCAATTTCAAATTTTACGGGTGCCGAGAAACCCTAATATGGATCGTTAACTAGAAGTTTAGGCGAAAGATGAACTAGTAAACTATTTTTACTAAGAGAAACGGAAATACAACCTTTGTAGATCCGGTTCTCCACCTCCATAGCTCCGTGATGAAGTCCTCTCCGCTGTCCAAATCGAATCTTGGGCTCTAGCATCGGCTTCATAGGAGAAAAAGCGGGCTAGGTCATCGACGACGATGCCGAAGATGATCTACGTCGAGGCATCGCTAGATCAAGCTCCAACTTCACCAAGTCAAGAAACTTGTGAAGAAAACACACTCTACTACTTGGCAAGAGGTAGAGGATGAGGAAATAGGAAGTGGGTTCACTTTAGAATTGGATTTCTCACTCTTTTTCACAAGTTGCCATTGATGGAGGCAAGCTTGCTTCATTGTTGAAGATGAAGAAGAAGAAGAAAAGAATATCATAAGTATTATCCAAAATGAATAATAAAAAGAATACTTATCATATGCTAACCTTAGTTAGGTGTAGAGAATAGACTAGGGTTAAGTGGAATGGTTAGGGTTAAGCATGAGACAAAATGGTCACTAAGTCAAAGCTTCATGAAGCTTCATAATACAAACAAAGTTAGCAACCATTTTTTCTCTTTATGCTTTTCATTTTCCATAAAGAATAAATCAATAAATAAATGAATAAGAAAATGAAAGGAAAACCCTAACCATTACATAACCATGGTTTAATCTTTACACATGCTCAAGTTAGCATGTATCATCAAACATGATACAAACTTGTGTACAAAAGTATATCACATATACAATGTGCACAATCCAAGTGAGAAAATCCATTTAAAGTGAACCAATACTAGTTAATGCAAAGTAATATATCAAATATATAATTATGCATTAAATCATTAAATCAACACTTGATTTAATGATCCGGTCATATCGCATATAACCGACTAATATTAACAGTAACAACTTATCGAATCAACACTTGATCCGATAACCCGGCTATATCGCATATAACCGATCAATGTTACAAATCGCGAGAATCGAATACAGTATCACATACTGGTATCATTCTCGGTCCCGTACATATCTCATATGCGCTCCTATTTCGTTTCGCTTGAGCCAGGAAACCTCTGTGTAGGACTCTAAAGACTCGTCAATACGCCGGCAGCAGGTGATGATCATATCATGCACCCACAAGCCGCAAGCGGTCTGCTAAACGTAACGGCCACCCGGGTATTGAGCGATCAGAAGATCGACGAGCAAGCCCGCTCACACTCCAGTGAATCCAACCAGTAACACTACCGTACAGTCCGGTCTGATCGTCTGATATGTCGCATATCTCGCCTAGGGGTGGTAAACGTTAGACCCTAATAGTTCGATAAGTCGTGTCGATATGAGGTCTATAACAGTTCGAGAAACTACTGGTAACACTTACCAGTAAATCTCAGCAACCCTGGCCAGGGATTTCCGGTTATAGCCAATCGAACACAGCGCAACATCAACTCCCTATACCGGGAGAGACGAATCCCCTCCTATCGCTCATTGCCTCCATGTGATTCGGGACTATACCCAAAAACCACCATTTTGCACGCCCTCTTGGACGTGGTAAGATGGAAATCAAAGCACAGTGGGAACCACACAAGACTCTATGACGATCTCGAGTCAACAGACTACTCTGTACCAGTGTCACCAGAGAACTGCCATCTGACGTAAGGTATAATACCATCTGGGAGTTCTCGGCGAGTCCGTCCAGTGTACCCAGTCTCTACTGAGCACCCGTATATCATCTCTGATGTCAAACACCGATGGATATGGGATCATCCATCGCCCATCTGTATGGGTCGAGAAGGTACACGCTAGTCTACTCTGATATATCGATGCCCCGTCTCGATACACCCACGACTAGGGACTTTGAAGGATGTACTTATGGACTACCATGTCTCCACTAGTATGATCCGCATCATAGTCCAGATAGTCAAGTACACATCCTAAGAGCTTTACCAACATGTAACAGAGAGACAATCAATGTACACGTTAAGGTAAAGAGTAACCAGATAGCATACTATCATGTCGAGCAAGAAAGTCCTCCCTATATATGTCCCAGCATCCACTACAATATACATCCTATGTATAGTAATGGCCTCTAGGGCATACATATAACTAACAAGAGACAGTTGTGAGGACGATGTATGTTATTTTGTACTCTGGTGTCGAGCTCGTTGTGAGCCGACTTTATTTATGCAGTCTTATCTTTTATGATATTTGTCTTTACTTTACTGCTCATTCTTCGCTACGGCGTCGTATTTCATATTGTGATGCTCTATTCATTTCACATGTTACTTCTATTACACCTTGCCTTTTACCCGACATGCGGGATAAATTTTTATAAAGGAAATGTTGCCAAAATTATTAAAATATAACTTGAACCAAAAAGGATTGCTACTAAACAACTTAAAGTTTTTTAAACGTTTTAACACTTTTTCCGGTTTGGTTCTCGACTTCTTGTTTATATTCTCTAAATTTCTCAAAAGCTTCTGATTTGTGTTTCATCAGGAACACATATCCGAATCTAGAGAGATCGTCAGTGAATGTAATGAAGTACGAAGAACCATCCCTGGCATGTGTAGACATGGGACCACATACATCACTATGTATCAGTCCCAAGAGTTCGGTAACTCTTTCTCCGTGTCCCGTAAACGGAGTTTTGGTCATCTTGCCTTTGAGACATGACTGGCAAGTGTCATAAGATGAAAATTCGAAAGGTTTCAAATATCCATCTTTATGCAACTTAGCCAGTCGTGTCGCATTGATGTGACCTAGTCTACAATGCCACAAGAAAGAATCGTTCAGTTCTGAACTCTTCCTCTTGTGTGTGTTTGTTATACTCAGAACTGTTGATTGGTTTAGAACATAAATGCCATTGCACAACGTGCCTGATCCAACCAACTTTTGGTTATGGAAAATGTTCATAACATTGTCCTGTAATACAAAATTATATCCTTCTTTACTTAGCAAAGAAACCGATATAATGTTGCATATCAGGTTCGGCATGTAATAGCATTCGTTCAGAACCAATGTATTACCAGTTGGTAATACAAGGTGATATTCCCCGACAGTCTTAGCTGCAACAATTGCACCATTTCCAACTCTAATGTTTTTATCACCTTCTCCAAGTTCTCTACCTTTCCTAAGCCCATGTAACTGATTACATATATGGGATCCTGACCCGGTATCCAATACCCAGGACGTAGAGCAAATGGAGAAACAGTTCTCAGTAACGAACACACCCGAAGAAAATGCATCATCATGTACTTTCTTCATTCGGGTGGCATGGGAATCCTGGTATTCCCCTATTTCCTGTTCATTCCTATAACTCTTATAAGATAGAACGGAACCAACGTTCCCCAGCACAGTATAACATGCGGGTTCGGTCAATACATCCATATTATTATCTTTATTAAGGCATGAAATGGTCGCTACCTGGAGAGAGAGAGAAGAAAACACTTTAGCGTAAGCTCGTGCAAGATCAGATTGGTTATTATCTTATCTAATCAGGATGGCTCCCACTGTTTTTATCAAATCTTCCTTCAAACCCTAAAAGGAAAGACTAGCCGGGATTAATTACACACTACAAGTTCGCCAATCTTTCAGCCAGGCCAGTGTCGGTACTTTGAGGGAGGTCCCCCGTGCTTTCGCACGAACCTAATTACTGTAAACCTCGTTTTACCAGAGGCGTAACCCCGTTGACACCTTTCTAGACACCTACTTGATCGGCTAATTGCAATGTGTAAAACTCTCCCAGGAGTAACTCTTACTCGCAGTGGGTATCGGGATCCAACTATCTCATAGAAGGTATGCAATCTCATTGCAAATTTCAACACTTGAAATTCCCGATAATCTTTTGCCCCTAGCAGCTATATGACCTTAACATAGTCAACAAATCATAAGTGCTAGTCAAGTTCAACCCGTCATTTCCCGATTGAATTAAACCCACCCGCACGACCCTTAACATAGTCAACAAAGTCGCACGACTACCCTAATCCAATCGCATCATATGCTTATACAGATAAGCACTAATTAGCTACCGCACACTACGCCTTAACATAGTCAACAAACGTAGCACGAATACTAACTAGTACTTATCTGAAATGACGGAGGGCTACGTCAGGTTTTTCTGAAAACCTATTGCGTAATGAACTTGATATCGTTGTAGAATCAAATGAAGTTTTTAAAAATGGAGTGATTTTCAGGCTTTTCTAGTTTTGCTAAAGAGGTCACTCCCGGTGAAGGGATCGTCGGCCCTTTCCTCGTCGAATGAGGTGCGGGATATATCATATATATCACTGTGCAAAGCAAAAACCCAAAAGCAGTCAAAAGCAAACCGAGTGTGTAGCATCTGCCAGTTATTGCTAAAGGAGTCACTCCCGGTGAAGGGATCTCGGTCCTTTCCTCATCGAATAAGGTGCAGGGTATATCATATATACCGCTGTGCAAAGCAAGAACTGTAGCTACCTGTTTTATTTTAAAATTCGATTCCACAACATCTTAGGTTTCTTATCTTTCATTAATCACATTAATGAAGTCCCATCATTTAAATACCTAAACATCACAGATAGATATGACGTACACTTATGCCATCCGCATTTGCTTCGATGTCCCCTCGTGCACCGTTAGGTTAGGTAACTAACGACAGAGCAGGGCAGGGCTAGCGCGGGTGTAAAACATAAGTAACGTCTATATAATATATCATATATACTATATCCATCACAGAACATCACATGATCACATCACAGATATCGCAGCAGAAGAAACATATGAAATATTGGATATACTAGGACGTCCGTGTTTTCAATACGAGCCAGTATAAAACACGGATTCCACGGTCGTGATGAATAGCCAATCCCACACCCCTAGACCCCTACGAGAGCGGCAAGCAACCCTGCCAATTCTAGGGTTAGGAGACCCGGACTCGACTCCTCGAGTTGGTCTCCCACTGGACCCCAGAACCCGGTTACTTGTGCTCCCCTCCTTGGGTCTATCCTAATGCGGAAAAGTAAATAATATACAAAAGGTGACATCTTCCGCTACCTGGAAGTGCTCCAAATAAAAGAATATTACATACAAGTTTTTACATGAATGAAAATGAAAAAACACTCATCTCACATAAAAACCCCCGGCTATTCAAACACGACGATCCAATATAACATATCCAGCAACACATAACATCACATGTCATCAACGTAAGTAAGTATGCATACCCCAATTGTCGTTGACGTATAGCAACGAAACCGGCGATATGAACATACTACACTTACGGTCACAGAAAAGAAAGTGTAAAACTACAACAGTTGGAATCCGCAACCTCTTTAGACATCGCATGCCTAACAGATATAAATCCCGCATTTTAGTCTCATTATCGAAAACTCTTTTCAATATCATATGGGACTAAATTGCTAGATTTATAACATTCATTCAGTTATCTCATAACTACTTGTGAATTCCAATTATTGTATCACATTCCAGATAAACAGAAAATGTTAAACTTTCCGATCGAACAGTCGAATACCCAAGTTTTCCCGATAATACTCAACACATGAAATAAGTCTAACAACATTCAGTTCGTGCCTCAGTACCGACGGTCCAGCCGTAGAAGGGTCAAGCCAACGCCTCACATGTGGCACGCCGTACTGCCCCAAACCCGAAGGTTCAAAGGGCAGTTCAAGACGGTCACATAATCGAGTTAAGGTTTGTTGTCTTCTAGAGGGTCCATCGCGTTACTTGCACTACTTAGAACGTCGTTAAACTACGGAAAAATCCAACACTTGGAAATTTCCCGACAGGGGAAAAATTGGGTATTTATATCCGGTCGAACTTTTTAACATATTCTGAAAATTATCTGGAAAAACACAAAGACGAAATTTGATACCCCGATCGAAACACCGAATCCCCAAAGCAACCCCAGAAAATTCAACTCTTGAATAATTATTAAAAATACCCAGGAAAATCACCACTGGAAATTAAGGATTACTGTGTAAAATCCTTTAAATAATTAGGCCGTACGACCGCGGATCCGCCGCATGAGCCATGCTCATGCCGTGGATCCGCGCCGTATTAGTGGAATTATGCTCACGAATTTCACAGTAAACCTTATAATTTCCTGCTGATTTTTCTGCATATTTTTAATATCGAAAAATCCCTGATTTTAGAAAAAGTCCAGAGAGCTCATGGGTTTTAGGGTTTCGGGTTCGTTCGGACTTCAAACTCCGTCTAGACTTCGCCTAAGGCTCTAGCTAGGCTCTGATACCACTGTAGGGTTCCTAGGCACACTATAGAGGTCTCACAAGGCATCGAACATGCCAATTTAAAATTTTATGGGTGCCGAGAAACCCTAACACGGATCGTTGACTAGATTTCTAGGCGAAATACGATTCTAGTTAACTACTTAACTAAAAGTTAGATGCTACAACTTTTGTAGATCCGGTTCCCCACTTCCTTAGCTCCACGTGGGTGTGCTCTCGCTGTCCATCACGAATCCTAGACTCATTCGTCGGCTTCATCGGAAAAACGGGCGAGCAAGGTCGTCGGCTTCGTGTCAAAGACGATCTACGTCGAGGTTGCACAAGTTCAAGCTCCGACTTCACCAAGTTGTGAAACTTGTGAAGAAAACACCTAAAACCACTTTGCAAGAGGTAGAGGATGAAGAAATAGGAGGTGGGTTCACTTTAGATTTGGATTTCTCTCACTAAAACTCAAGTTGCCATTGATGGCATCAAGGTTTCAATCTTGAAGAAGAAGGAAGAAGATGAAGCTAGTTTATGATAAGTTGAGTTAAAATGAAAATAAAAATCCATACTTATCATAATCTAACTAGGGTTAAGTGTAGAGAATAAACCATGGTAAGTTGATGGGTTAGGGTTAAGCATGAAGACAAAATGGTCTCCTTGGTCAAAGCTTCATGAAGCTTCAACAAGCTTCATGACAAAAACAAACCATTATCTCTTCATTTATCCAATAAAATAAATAAAGAAATGAATAAATAAATGATAAGGCAAAACCCTAATTATCATTTAACCATGGTTTAATTCTTCACACTTAACCAAATAATCAAGTATCATCAAACATGATACATATATGTGCACAAAAGTATATCACATATACAACTTGCACATCAAGTGAGAAAATCCGTATAAAGTGAACCAATACTAGTTAATGCAAAGTAATATATCAAATATATAATTATACATTAAATCATTAAATCAACATTTGATTCAATGATCCGGTCATGTCGCACATAACCGACTAGTATTCAATGTATCGATTTATCGAATCAATGATTCGATAACTAGGTCATATCGAATATAACCAATCGAAACATTTATCGCGAGAATGAAATGCGGTATCATATACACGCATTATTCTCGCTCCCGCACATATCTCATATGCACTCCTATTTCGTTTCGCTTGAGCCAGGAAACCTCTTTTTAGGACTCTAAAGACTCGTCAATACGCCGGTAGCAGATGATGATCATATCAAGCACCCACAAGCCGCAAGCGGTCTGCTAAACGTAACGGCCATCCGGGTATTGAGCGATCAGAAGATCGACGAGCTTGCCCGCTCACACTCCTGTGAATCCAACCAGTAACACTTACCGTACAGTCCGGTCTGTTCGTCTGATATGTCGCATATCAAGTCTAGGGGTGGTATACGTCAGACCCCAATAACCGATAAGTCGTGCCGATATGAGGCTCATAACGGGTCGAGAAACTACTGGTAACACTTACCAGCAAATCTCTGATCAGCCCTGGCCAGGGACTTCCCTGTTACGGCCAATCGAGCACAGCGCAACATCAACTCTCAATACCGGGAGAGACGAAACCCCTCCTATCGCTCATTGCCTCCATGTGACTCGGGACTGTACCCAAAGACCACCGTTTTGCACGCCCTCATGGACGTGGTAAGGTGGAGATCAAAGCACAGTGGGAATCACACAAGATTCTATGACGATCTCGGGTCTACAGACTAACCTGTACAAGTGTCACCTGAGAACTGCCATCTGACGTGAGGTATAATACCATCTGGGAGTTCTCGGCGAGTCCGTCCAGTGTACCCAGTCTCCACTGAGCACCCGTATACCATCTCTGATGTCAAACACCAATGGATATGGGATCATCCATCGCCCATCTCATGGGTCGAGAAGCGTATATGCTAGTCTACACTGGTATATCGATGCCCCGTCTCGATACACCCACGACTAGGGACCATGAAGGATGTACTTATGGACTACCATATCCCCACTAGTATGATCTGCATCATAGTCCAGGTAGTCAAGTACACATCCTAAGGGCTTTACCAACATGTAACTATAAGACAGTTTAAAGAGACTAGTGTACATGTTAAGATAAAGAGTAACCAGATAGCATACTATCATATCGAGCAAGAAAGTCATCTCTATATATGTCCAAGCATCCAATATAATATACATCATCTGTACAATACTGGCCTCTAAGGCATACATACAACTAACAATCTCCCACTTGCACTAGGGCCAGCTGCTGTAGTATCGCATACCGAGCATCCCGAAGAGTCTCTCAAACTGTATCTGGGGAATGGCCTTCGTGAGTGGATCCGCCGTGTTGTTCTTCGTGTCAACCCTCCTGACCTCGATCTCCCGGATCAGGTGATACCGCCTCAGAATATGCCTGGATCGCTGATGGGACCTGGGTTCCTTGGCCAAAGCCACCGCTCCATTGTTATCGCAATACAAAGGTATTGGATGCTCAATGGATGGAACCACTCCAAGTTCAGAAATGAACTTCTTGATCCAGAAAGCTTCTTTAGCAGCATCGTTGGCAGCGATGTATTCAGCCTCCATCGTCGAGTCTGCCACGGTTTCCTGCTTGGAACTCTTCCAGCTAACCGCCCCTCCGTAAAGGGTAAAGACAAAGCCCGACTGCGACTTAGAGTCGTCCTTATCACTTTGGAAGCTCGAATCGGTAAAGGACTCCACTTGGAGCTCTCCGTTACCATACACCAAGAACATATCTCTAGTCCTTCGTAAGTACTTGAGAATGCTCTTCACAGCTGTCCAGTGACTCTCTCCAGGATCAGCTTGATACCTGCTCACTACACTTAGTGAGTATGCTACATCGGGTCTGGTACATAGCATCGCATACATGATAGAGCCTACTGCCGAAGCATAGGGTATCCCTTGCATGCGAGCTCTCTCCAAATCAGTCTTGGGAGACATCTCTTTGGAGAGAGTGACACCAGAGATCGTGGGCAAGTTCCCACGCTTGGACTCTTCCATACTAAACCTCTTTAGTATGGTGTCAATGTACCTGGATTGGGACAATCCCAAAATCCGTTTGGATCTATCTCTATAGATCCTAATTCCCAATATGCAGGAGGCATCACCAAGATCTTTCATTGAGAATCTTTGTGATAAGAAGAGCTTGACCGTTTGCAGCATAGGAATATCATTTCCTATCAAGAGTATGTCGTCCACGTACAATACGAGGAAGACAACCTTACTCTCTGCCACCTTCTTGTAGATACAAGGTTCATCTGGATTTTTGACGAAATCAAACTCTTTGATAACGACGTCAAAGCAGATGTTCCAACTCCGCGATGCTTGCTTTAATCCATAAATGGATTTAAGCAGCTTGCACACCTTCCCGCTGCTCCCACTGTCGACGAAGCCCTCTGGCTGAGTCATGTACACACACTCTTCTAAATCACCATTTAGAAAGACGGTCTTAACATCCATTTGCCAGATTTCGTAGTCATGATATGCAGCGATGGCAAGCATGATCCGGATGGATTTAAGCATAGCCACTGGAGAAAAGGTCTCGTCATAGTCCACACCTGGTCTTTGACGAAAACCCTTTGCTACAAGTCTAGCTTTGAAAGTCTCCACTTTCCCATCTAAACCAAGTTTTTTCTTGAAGATCCACTTGCTCCCAATGGGTTTTACCCCTTCAGGAGCAACTTCCAAAGTCCATACTTTGTTGGTGTACATGGATTCCATCTCGGACCGCATAGCATCCAGCCATTTCACTGAGTCCCCACTCGTGATGGCCTATTCGAAGCTAGTTGGGTCATCATCCTCCATGATGCAATCCTCACTGCTACCATCTATGAGAAAACCGTAGTATCTCTCAGGTTGGCGAGGAACCCTACTAGATCGACGGAGAGGCTGAGGTTCGTCGGAAGCTACTGAATGCTCTGGTTCCACTAAATCTTCTGTTACTGTTTTTGTATCTGGAACCTCTTCCAGCTCTACCACTTTGCCACTAATTTCTTTTTCAAGAAATTCCTTTTCTAAAAAGGTGGCATATTGAGAAACAAACACTTTTTGTTCTTCAGCATGGTAGAAAAAAATCCTTGGGAATTCTTAGGATATCCCACAAACTTGCAAAGAACTGACCGTGCCTCGAGTTTGTCTGGATTTTGTCTTTTGACATAGGCCGGACAACCCCATATTTTAACTCGTTTAAAATATGGTCTCTTCCCACTCCATATCTCATATGGTGTGGTAGGTACAGATTTAGATGGAACTTGATTCAATAGGTATGCTGCTGTCTCCAGTGCATATCCCCAGAAGGAAATAGGTAACTCAGCTGTGCTCATCATAGAGCGCACCATATCTAATAGGGTGCGGTTCCTCCGTTCAGATACACCGTTGTGCTGTGGTGTATATGGAGGAGTCAGCTGAGAGAGAATCCCATTCTCTTTTAGGAAGTCCAGGAATTCATTGCTCAAGTATTCACCTCCTCGATCAGATCGAAGGATTTTAATACTTTTTCCGGTTTGGTTCTCGACTTCTTGTTTATATTCTCTAAATTTCTCAAAAGCTTCTGATTTGTGTTTCATCAGGAACACATATCCGAATCTAGAGAGATCGTCAGTGAATGTAATGAAGTACGAAGAACCATCCCTGGCATGTGTAGACATGGGACCACATACATCACTATGTATCAGTCCCAAGAGTTCGGTAACTCTTTCTCCGTGTCCCGTAAACGGAGTTTTGGTCATCTTGCCTTTGAGACATGACTGGCAAGTGTCATAAGATGAAAATTCGAAAGGTTTCAAATATCCATCTTTATGCAACTTAGCCAGTCGTGTCGCATTGATGTGACCTAGTCTACAATGCCACAAGAAAGAATCGTTCAGTTCTGAACTCTTCCTCTTGTGTGTGTTTGTTATACTCAGAACTGTTGATTGGTTTAGAACATAAATGCCATTGCACAACGTGCCTGATCCAACCAACTTTTGGTTATGGAAAATGTTCATAACATTGTCCTGTAATACAAAATTATATCCTTCTTTACTTAGCAAAGAAACCGATATAATGTTGCATATCAGGTTCGGCATGTAATAGCATTCGTTCAGAACCAATGTATTACCAGTTGGTAATACAAGGTGATATTCCCCGACAGTCTTAGCTGCAACAATTGCACCATTTCCAACTCTAATGTTTTTATCACCTTCTCCAAGTTCTCTACCTTTCCTAAGCCCATGTAACTGATTACATATATGGGATCCTGACCCGGTATCCAATACCCAGGACGTAGAGCAAATGGAGAAACAGTTCTCAGTAACGAACACACCCGAAGAAAATGCATCATCATGTACTTTCTTCATTCGGGTGGCATGGGAATCCTGGTATTCCCCTATTTCCTGTTCATTCCTATAACTCTTATAAGATAGAACGGAACCAACGTTCCCCAGCACAGTATAACATGCGGGTTCGGTCAATACATCCATATTATTATCTTTATTAAGGCATGAAATGGTCGCTACCTGGAGAGAGAGAGAAGAAAACACTTTAGCGTAAGCTCGTGCAAGATCAGATTGGTTATTATCTTATCTAATCAGGATGGCTCCCACTGTTTTTATCAAATCTTCCTTCAAACCCTAAAAGGAAAGACTAGCCGGGATTAATTACACACTACAAGTTCGCCAATCTTTCAGCCAGGCCAGTGTCGGTACTTTGAGGGAGGTCCCCCGTGCTTTCGCACGAACCTAATTACTGTAAACCTCGTTTTACCAGAGGCGTAACCCCGTTGACACCTTTCTAGACACCTACTTGATCGGCTAATTGCAATGTGTAAAACTCTCCCAGGAGTAACTCTTACTCGCAGTGGGTATCGGGATCCAACTATCTCATAGAAGGTATGCAATCTCATTGCAAATTTCAACACTTGAAATTCCCGATAATCTTTTGTCCCTAGCAGCTATATGACCTTAACATAGTCAACAAATCATAAATGCTAGTCAAGTTCAACCCGTCATTTCCCGATTGAATTAAACCCACCCGCACGACCCTTAACATAGTCAACAAAGTCGCACGACTACCCTAATCCAATCGCATCATATGCTTATACAGATAAGCACTAATTAGCTACCGCACACTACGCCTTAACATAGTCAACAAACGTAGCACGAATACTAACTAGTACTTATCTGAAATGACGGAGGGCTACGTCAGGTTTTTCTGAAAACCTATTGCGTAATGAACTTGATATCGTTGTAGAATCAAATGAAGTTTTTAAAAATGGAGTGATTTTGAGGCTTTTCTAGTTTTGCTAAAGGGGTCACTCCCGGTGAAGGGATCGTCGGCCCTTTCCTCGTCGAATGAGGTGCGGAATATATCATATATATCACTGTGCAAAGCAAAAACCCAAAAGCAGTCAAAAGCAAACCGAGTGTGTAGCATCTGCCAGTTATTGCTAAAGGAGTCACTCCCGGTGAAGGGATCTCGGTCCTTTCCTCATCGAATAAGGTGCAGGGTATATCATATATACCGCCGTGCAAAGCAAGAACTGTAGCTACCTGTTTTATTTTAAAATTCGATTCCACAACATCTTAGGTTTCTTATCTTTCATTAATCACATTAATGAAGTCCCATCATTTAAATACCTAAACATCACAGATAGATATGACGTACACTTATGCCATCCGCATTTGCCTCGATGTCCCCTCGTGCACCGTTAGGTTAGGTAACTAACGACAGAGCAGGGCAGGGCTAGCGCGGGTGTAAAACATAAGTAACGTCTATATAATATATCATATATACTATATCCATCACAGAACATCACATGATCACATCACAGATATCGCAGCAGAAGAAACATATGAAATATTGGATATACTAGGACGTCCGTGTTTTCAATACGAGCCAGTATAAAACACGGATTCCACGGTCGTGATGAATAGCCAATCCCACACCCCTAGACCCCTACGAGAGCGGCAAGCAACCCTGCCAATTCTAGGGTTAGGAGACCCGGACTCGACTCCTCGAGTTGGTCTCCCACTGGACCCCAGAACCCGGTTACTTGTGCTCCCCTCCTTGGGTCTATCCTAATGCGGAAAAGTAAATAATATACAAAAGGTGACATCTTCCGCTACCTGGAAGTGCTCCAAATAAAAGAATATTACATACAAGTTTTTACATGAATGAAAATGAAAAAACACTCATCTCACATAAAAACCCCCGGCTATTCAAACACGACGATCTAATATAATGTAAGTGCACGGCGGCGCCCCGGCCGTCAATCCGACGGCCAAAAGCGGAAGCGGTGATAAACTTAAATTTTGCGGACTTAGCAAACCGGCACCACCGCGCACTAAACACCCGGATCGTAACCATTAACAAGTCTAAGCTAACTAGAAGAAGGGTTAGAGATTTACCGACGATCCTAGTCCTCCGGTCTTCTCGTCATGGTCCCGATCTCCTGCGGAAAATCCTGCCTCCTCCTCGTCGCCGGAAATGCACCACATCGCCTACTTTGTTTACGGGCTCCCACCTCAATGCCGAGGCAACTCGGGCACGAAGCCGGCTACTCGACGTGCCCAAGATATGCTGTAGAAAGTGTAGTAGAACTTGTGTCTCTTTTTGGGGTAGTGGAGGTTGCCATTAGTGGAGGAATTGAACTTGGAATTTTGGAGAGTCTTCTTGTGTGATTTTTGGAGCATCAAGAGAACCAAAAATTACCACATCAAAATGAATGCCCCCACCTTCTACAAAAGTGGCCGGCCCATGCAAAAGAGAAGGGTGAGAATGGAGAGAAAGTCAAGGGAGTGGGTGAGCTATCATGCAAGCATGGAAAAAGAGTGATGATCAAAACAATATCATCACCAACAAAACAAACACTCCAAAACAACCATGATGACTCCAAATGGTCAAGCCATCATGAGTTTATGAAGTCAAATGATGGGACAAGTATCATGACATGATAATAAGCAAAGACCCCCTCCACAAATGCTTATTTGCAACAATGCAAATAAGCCCTCCTCCACCAATCTTCGGCCAATGAACGGAGAAATGGAAATTGGCCGAAACGGAAAGCAAACTGGCAACTCCAGAAAACTGGTCCCGTAATAAATTACAGGAAAACCCCGATACTGTGCATACACACCCGCATTTGTATTCCGACCGAAATACAAATGCAATGAGACAAAATCTACACTGTACTATACTAGGATCCGGCTTAAACCAAAGCCGGCTAGTAATATCTGTTCGATCCTGATCCGTGCAATACCGCACGTATCTGATCGAACCCTGCCATATAACCATACGGCCTATAGTACAAACTGTCCGATCCTGATCCGTGCAATACCGCACGTATCTGATCGGACCTTGCCATATCTCCATACGGCCTCTACAACCTTTCGCTCGAAAGCTGAGTAACTGAATGTGGGGGACTCTAAAGACTCGTTAAGACCTTGGTTGTGGATTTAACCACTAGCACGTCAGAGGTATAAGCCAATACGTGACGGGCTACCAGGTACTGACTAAAAGGGACGTCTGTGAGCGAACTTAGCCCGACAACCCTACTGAGCCTGTCAGTGACAATATCCGTACAGTCCGGTCCGTTCGTCTATGAGTATCGCATGGCGGGCCTAGGGGGTTGGTAAAAGTCAGACCCCCAAAAGCGGTACAAGTCGTGTCGGAGTGTAGCCCAGAACACCCTGAGATACTACTGGAATACCTACCAGTAAATCTCCTTGCCTTGGCCAAGGACTTTGTGTAATGGCTCTCCTAGACACAGCACGACCTCACCCCCAATACCGGGAGAGACGAACCCCTGAAGATACGCTCACTGCCTCCATGTGGCTCGGGACTGTACCCAACTAAAACCTGTTTGCACGACTCCTTTGAGCCGTGGTAGGGTAGTAATCAAAGTACAGTGGGAACTCACACGAGACAAATGACGATCCCCAGGTCGATGAACTAACCTGCACACATGTCACCAGGGAACTGCCATCTGACGTCTGGTATATGACCAACTAGCATGTTCCCGGCGAGTCCTGTCCGGTGTACTCATAACCCAATGAGCACCTGTATACATCTTAGGTGATCCAACTGACACCAGTGGCTTGTGAGACCGGCCACCGCCCCTCGTCGGGGTCTCGACTGTATACACTAGTCTACTAATGGAGTATCGATGCCCAGTCTCGAAACTCCCACGACTAGGGACCTTTTAAGGATAAGCTTATAGACCCCCAGCTCCCACTTATATGATCGCCCTCATACTGCTGGTGGTCAAGTAAGAATCCTAGGGGCTCTATCAACGTGTAATAGCGACGTGTCAGGTCACCTAAAGCAGTACACGATGATAAAGGTAAACCAGATAGCATACTATCATCTCGAGTAAGACTGTCCTACCGGGATAGGTCCTCCCTCAATCATTACAATCACGTACCTGTGACCTAATAATTGACTCTGAGGGCACTATCTCCAACAATCTCCCACTTGCACTCAAGGCTAATTATTGCGATGTCGCATACTCACAGCCCGTGTGATACCGAACATCCAACTCCTCTACTAGTCAGTCTCACAAAGCTCGTTTGCGGAACTATTGCGTTCGAGGAATAGCCTCAGTGAGTGGATCCGCTTAGTTGTTTCTTTCTATGTCTCTCTATATCTCAAGTTCGCGGAGAAAGCCATCTCCCGAAAAGAGCAATACCTGTCTCAGAATATGTCTGGATGTCTGATGGGACCTAGCTCATAAATGAACTCCAAATCCAAACTTCTTAGACTGTATCGTCAACTGAACTTAATCAGTATCCAGCGCGCCATGCCTCCCTCAGTATTGCCTTGGACCACCTGTCCAAAATACTGCCCCTCATCAGAAGGAAAATTATAACTCTGACAACCTCCTTGTCGTCCATGTCACCTTGGAAGCCTGGAATGATAACTGTTTCCCGAATGAGGCTGTCGTTATCATATCACTAGAACATCCACTTATGTTCTAAAACTGCTTCCGACTGTTTCTCCAGGATTGGACTAATGTCAGCTTATTGCATCTAGTGCAAGAACAACATCTGGTGTGGTACTTGACATCTCACGATTGACTCAATTGCCTGAGCAAGTGATCTGCCAATCATGCCCGTCCCTCTCCCCTTTAGTCTGTAAGACACCTTTGGAGAGGGTGACTCCATTACCTGCAGGTACACTACCGTGCCAGGAGTCGTCCATCCTAAATACTCTTAGAATGCTGTCAAGTACCCTGATTGGGAAACCACCCAAATCTAGATCTAAAACCATAGATCTAGTAACCAGTATGTCTGATATAAAATCCATTTCCTTTGTGGAGAAACAACTGTGTGACGACCAAAGTATAACCGATCGTAGTGTAGGAGTTTCTTTTCCTACTATGTGTATATCATCCAAATACCAGGATATCACACCCTACTACCTTCTCAACAGATCCATCCCCTATTCTGATGAAGTCAAACCCATGACTGTCACGTCAGAAATAGATGATCTATCTCCGCTACATCTGCTCTAGTCTATAAATAGACATAAGCAACCTGTCCACCAATGCTTCCGCTGCTCCCACTGACTACGACAACCTTCTGGCAGAGTCATATAGACGTACACTTCCAAAACTGGTTTAGAACGACGCTATACTCATCCTCCCGCCGGGTCTCGTAACCTGGAACAACAACAATGGTAATTGTGGGTAAACAAGAACTTCCCTGTCACCGTCCTTGAGGCTACCGTAGTGCCTTTCGGGTGCCTGAAGTTACCCACCTTATCTGCGGAGTGGCCAATGGAATGTCAATTCAGATTGAATCTTTAGGTTCCTTATCAAATCTTCAGTAATCGTTTGTGGTTCTGGAATCACTTCCAGTTCTACCATACTCCCACTACTGTTTTCTGAAAAAATCCATTTTTAATAAAACTGTGGCGAGTCTAGAACAATATCGCTATTGTTCATCCAGATGGTAGAAAGTCAACCCGTGTCATAGCCTGGGTCAACCCACAAACAGCCATTACAGAAACGTGCCTTGAGTTGTCCAGTGTCTGGTTTTAAGCATAAGCCGGACAACTCCCCGTACCTTAACATCGTTAAGATACGAACTGTTCTATATCCAATATAGGACCAGAGGTACTGATTTAATTGAACCAGATTCAAATCATGCAGCTGTCTCCAGTGCATGTCAACTAAATGGAAGGAGGCTGATCAGCGTTACTCAACTTAGGAATGCTTCCAATTATGAGTAACCTGAAAGAGAAGCAATTTCTCTTAATCACTACTATCAACTGAATACCACATACAAGTATCTACATCTTCGATCACTTTGAAGAATCCCGATACTTGCTACACCTGGTTCTCTACTGTATTAAAATACCTATAACTTCTCCAAATTCGGACCCTGTGTTTCCACGAAACACTTGTCTAAAAACTAAAGGAGTCATAAGTAAACCGAATATAGTACGAGGACCAACCCCTCTGTCCTGATGGACCCTGGACAACATACAATACTCTGTATAAGTCCCTTTGAGTCTAATAACTCATTCACTGTGTGTCGTAGGTTGAAAACTGTACTTATGGTTAAGAAGAATTACACCGCTGTTTAATGCTCCTTACCTAACCATCCACTGATATAGGTAAATGTCGTAGACATAATTTCAGAAAGGTATATCTCACTCTATGAAAATAGACGTACAGATATATTAATTTGAAATTGGTGCATAACAGCGGATATTCAAAACCAAATATTTGCCGACCGGCAAACAGCCCAGGTGATTTCCTCAAATATCACCGATTACAACGAATCCCGATACAATGAGGATGATCACCCAATTCCCAATAACCTACTCCCACTCATTATCTGTAAAACCATACAGATGTGAGAATCATACCTGGTAAATACATACCCTGGAGCAAGTGTCTAATCGGGAAACAGTTTTCCTTTAACATTACACAGTGAAACTGAAACATTGAAATGTTCCGATGGGGTATTCTGGTATTCCTAGTAATGCCTCTTCCATTATCCAGATTCACAACTGTAACCGTGTAATTCTTTGCCACCTCTCCAAATCCCTTCATATGTCTTTAGTCTCTACCTTCTGCACACCCCTTTATGCCAAATGGTTTTCTTCCTTCCCTACCGTTCGGCACCAGCCTATGGTTTGGAAGAAGACTATCCAATAAGCATAATGGGTGTACTGTCCCAATCCTAGGAACACTCGCAATGAGAGAGGGTGAAGATAAAAGACAACCGAATAAACCTTATTCCTATTTCTCCTGAACCAGAATCCATCCCCGAACTGGAACAAGTTCCATTCGAGTGCGTATATAACCATACGATGGAGTATCCAAATAAACTGTGGATCTTCGTAGTGATACGGAGTGTCCTGGAGAAATATAAAGGTGATTTTATGATTGGCGTAGAAATACCTGGTTTGGTCGTGAATATCTGTTGCAATTTACTTTGCCCTCTTACTAATCCCTTGCTTTGTCTTAACTTAATACCTTCTGCACACCATCGTTATGCTAATTGGTTTTCTTCATTCCCTACCGGTCGGCACCAGCCTAAGGTTTGGAAGAAGACAATCCAATTTGCGTAATAGGTGTACTACCCCTAAACCAAGGAGTACTCGTAACCTGAGAGAGGGTAAAAGGAAAAGACAACTGAATAATCCTATCCGTTTTCTCCAGAACCTGAAACCATCCTCGAATAAATTCTTTCGAGTTCGTATCTAACCATACGATGGTTTTGTCCAATGGAAGTGGACGTTCGTAGTAAAACGGGGTGTCCTGGAGAAAAGGGTAAAAGTAGGAGTGGCAATGAGGTTTGCAACTCTGACAATCCAAAAGCCAGTGTTTAAGAAGGTTCGGTCAACTTGGTCACTGAGTCATAGTCTTAGGGTCGGGTCAAATGGTTGCTGCCAGAGAGAGAGAGAAAAGAAATACTCAGCGTGCACTCTAACCTAGATCAGAATGGTTACCAATTTATCTAATCTGGAATCCTCCCACTGTACCTCAAATTCTCCTCCAAACCTGAAAGAAGAATTAGTCGGGGTCACCCGAGGAGTAAACTAACTCATCAGTGGGAATCGGGATCCAACTATCATTGCATGATAACGTGACGGAATCCGCTCACGTCATCACACTCCAGAAGGTATGCGCATATCTGGCAAGTTTCAGTTCTTTTGAAACTCCCGATGTGATTTCTGCCCCATGCTCTTATGACCTTGACTTTGGCCAACAAATCATAAGTCACATGTCAAGTTCCACCCGTCATTCTCCAGGTTGTTTTGAATCCACCCGTACATACCCTTGACTTTGGCCAACAAGGCAGTACGACTGTTCCAAACCAACGCATCTATCTATGCTGCATATGAATAACCAACAGCTACCAAACACTGTGCCTTGACTTTGGCCAACAAACACAGCTTGAATACTATTGACTACCCATATGAAACGACGGAGGGCTACGAATGGTTTCTGGCGAAAACCTTTAACGTAATGAACTTGATATCGTTGAAGGAACGGATAGCTTTTTGAAAATATAGTGACGAAAACCTTCGCTAAAGAGGTCACTCCCGGTGAAGGGATCTCGGCTCTTTCCCCGTAGAATGGGGTGCAGGATATTCCAACTGAATACCACGGTGCAAAGCAAAAGCAATCGGCTATAGTGAAGTTAATGCCCTGACGCAAACTTTTGTCCAAGGGGTCACTCCCGGTGAAGGGATCTCGGCCCTTGCCTCGTCGACTGAGGAGCAGGATATTCCAATGAATACCACGATGCAAAACAAAAGTAAACGTCCTTGCAATAACAGCTTTTTGAAAAGTGTTCCAACAACATCAGATTAGGTTTGTTTTTAACTTGCATTGATCCGAATCAACGCAGTCCCATCAATTGATCACACCACAAAGAACGAAAATATACTGATGTACGTATATGCCATCCGCATTCGCCACTGGGTCCCGTCATTACCCGTTAGGTTAGCTTACTAACGACAGAGCGGGGACTGGACTAGCGCGGATGCAAAACATATACGACATCTACTAATATATATACCAATATATAGTATTTCGCTCAAGGCGTGAATAAAATGCAACATCACAGAAATGTACAGCATCACAGAAACAATACAGATATCTGGGATCCCCGGGTTTCACAGAGCCACTGCTGAAACCCGACATTCCCCTGGTCGTGTGGATAGCCTGTGCAATGAAATCCTAGACCCCTACGGGCGCGGCAAGTTACCCGCCAAAACCTGAAGCGAGGCAGCCCCCTTCAGCGCCGTGAATGGACCACCCAGCACTTCACGGAATCCGGTAACTTGGGCACCCCTCCTGGGTCAACCTGTACCCCCTACGAGTGCGGCGAATAGCCCGCCAATCCCAGAGTGAAGCCCCCTCCGTCTCAATGCCATGAGATGCGGGCTTGTTGCCCTCTAGAACCCGGCTATCCGTGCACCCCTCCGCGGGGCAATCCTAGTACAGAAAGAAAAATATACATATAACGGGTACATCGACCGCAACCAGGTCGTGCCCCAAAAGAATAATACAAACAGGCAGTGACGGCAGTCCACATGTCGGACGCTCGCCCCGCAAAATCAAATGTACATAATACAACAAAACTGTAGCACTCACAGAAAACCTGGGCCCAATTTTAATATTCCAAAACCCATATTTTAAGCCCAGAAACCCTCTGAAAAAAAAATGGTGCAATGATGTCTATGTTAGTGTATATGCCCTAGAGGCCATTACTGTATCATACTAGTTCGTATATTACTTAATGGATGCTTGGGATATTCACCTTGTATATACAATCTTGCTCAAAATAGTAGTATGCTACTTGGTTTGTTTCTACTTCAATGTGTACTTGTGTTTATTTCAGTATATCACTTATACGCATTAGTGGAGCCCTTAGGATCTTTGCTTGATTACCAGCGTTGTGATGGCAGTCACACTAGTGGGGGCTGGGTAATCTATAAGCACATCCTTATTCAGGTCCCTGGTCGCAGGACTATCGAGACAGGGCATCGATACTCCGGAGTAGACCAGCGCATGCGCTTCTCATCCCAGTGTGGGAGACGGTCTGTCCCACAGCCGTCAGTACGTCGTACTTGAGATAGTATGCGGGTGCTCGTTAGGTTACGGGTACACTGGACAGGACTCGTCGGGAACTGACTAGTTGGTATTATACCTATCGTCAGTTATCAGTTCCCAGGTGACATGAGTACAGCTTAGTCCGCTGACTTGACACTGTCACTTCGCCTCGGGTGTGTTCCCACTGTACTTTGATCACTATCCTACCACGGCTCAAAGGAGTCGTGCAAACAGGTGGTGGTTGGGTGCAGTCCCGAAGCACTTGGAGGCAGTGACGGTTAGACAGGATTCGTCTCTCCCGGTATTGGGGGTTGACATCGCGCTGTGTCTAGGAGAGCCATTACACGAGTAGTCCCTGGCCAGGGCAAACGAGATATACTGGTAGGTTTCCAGTGTTATCTCAGGGTGTATTGGGCTTCACTCCGGCACGACTTGTACCGCTATTGGGGGACTGACGTTTACCGCCCCCTAGGCCCGCCATGCGATGTATCAGACGAACAGACCGGACTGTACGGAGAATGTCACGCTCAGGCTCAGTAGGAGTTCAGATGGGTTTCGCCTCGTCGGTCTTCTTGTCGGCATTACCTGGGGACCGTTACGCACAGCTAGTGCCGCTTGCGGTCTGTGGTTAAACCCACTGCCAGCGTAGTGTCGAGTCTTTAGAGTCCCACACAGAAAGCTTTTCGCCTTTAGGCAAAAGAGTAGAGGTCGCATGGTATTGCGACAGGTCGCATGGTTTTGCGACAGGGTTCGGTCACATCCGTGCACTTGTGCACGTACAGTGTCCGGACAGTTTACACTAGCGGGCTTTGGTTTAAGCCAGATCCTAGTGTACCTTATGGGATTGGATTTATCCAGTTTGCATTCGTGTTCCTCGGAACGCGGATGCGGGTGTGTATGCACAGTTGACAGGGAGGCAGAGGCAGCGGATTCTCATTAGGGTTGTTGACAGTTGACCGTTGACTTTTTGACTTTATGCTCAACCCTAATGAGAATATGATATGTGATTAACTATTATATTAATTAAGTATTATGGTGATATGGTTGTTGACTTGTTGACTTTTGTTGACTTGTTGACTTTGGTGACTTGTTGACTTTTGTTGACTTGTTGACCGGTTGACTAGGCTTGACTAGTTGACCATCATGATAACCATGGTTATCATTTCATGCCAAAGACTTTTTCTTGCTTGTTCATTTGAGTAAAATGAGTGCATGACATGATAAGGTTATGGTTACTTCAACCATCACATAACACTTTTGTTGATATGATGAGTTATCATTGCTTTGGAATATGAGAGGGTGAGAGACAAAATACTTGCTCATTCTTTCTTGCTCATTCTCTCTCTTGTTCTTGAGCTCTCCTCTTGCTCTCATCCTCAACCTCTTGCTCCCTCTCTTGATCTATGGTTCTCTTGTCTCATGAGTTGAGAATCAAGAACCATAGATAAAATCCCATTCTAAATCATCTCTACTCATTCTAGTTCACTAGGTTTGGCAAACCAAGTGAACTAGTTTCTTCAAAGAACGAAGAAGGAGCTAAAGGTTGGAGCTTTCAAGTGGATCTATCTTCGGCGTACGGAGACAACGAGAAGGAGCCATCGAACCACCATCGGAGCTTGAAGAGAAGGAGTTCAAGTTTAGGTATAACCATCTTCATCCGAGTAGCTAAATATCTTTAGCTTAGTTTGCTAGTTTTAGTTTAGACAACGATCCCGACCATAGTTTAGTCCATGTTGCCTCTTGCGATAAAAATTCGTTTTTTATACCGTTTCCGCCTCCCCGTAAGAACCGGGGGTCGCAATATGGACTTACAGTGGTATCAGAGCCTAACTAAACTTAAACTAGCTTAGTAGTGAAGTGTAACGAAGTTCGGAACCGAAAAAAATCACAAAACCGGATAATCACAAAAACTGAGTTTCTGTTGAAATTTTTTCTGCTCAAAATGAAAAACTTTATACTCCTAAATTCGGCTCAGGGTTTTGTGTGAACACCCAAGAAAAACGATACAGTGATTCGCCTAAAGTGCCGCGCTTCCGCCGCGTGATCCTTCTTAGCCGCCGCGGAACCGCCGCGACTTGGTGTCTTCTCTGCATCGTTTTTCGTGCAGTGTGTTTGTGTGTTGGTTTTGGGATTTTTAAAATATATTATATGTGCCCAGATTTTCCAGAAAAGAAATTTCCTTTTGGGGTCCTATAATTCCGTATTTTTTCCGAACTTCACTGCACTTTGACTATGATGGTTATATCTGTGATGCTTGCATGTATTGAACGTCGGCTAATCGCTATAAGTCGATTAGTCGGGGTTATACATGATCTGTAATGTGCTGGAATGTGTATATGAATGTGTTGGACTGTCGCGGGTGAATAGCCGGGGTGGATGTGAGATGAGCTTTTGTTTTTCTTTCATTCATTGTAAATGTAAATTGATGTAATAATTATTATTTGTTTGACCGCACAACCGGGTCGGGGTTGTAGCCGTCATTGTATAATTCTTTTTACTGTTTTTGCTCCTAGGATAGACCCATGGAGGGGTGCACAAACTACCGAGTACTTGGCGGGTAGTTTGCCGCACCCGTAGGGGTCTTGGGTGGGGTATTTGGCTATTCACCGCGACCGTGTTATCCGCTTTTCGTTTCAGGCTCGAAAGGATTGCGGATTGCTAGTATATCCAATGCATTCATCTGTGATCTGTAATGTCTATCACTGCTTATTATTTAGGCGTTGCTTATGTTTTACAGACGCGCTAGCCCAGCCCCCGCTCTGTCGTTAGTTAAGTAACCTAACGGGTAATGACGGGGCCCAGTGGCGAATGCGAATGGCATAAGCGTACGTCATATTTTGGTTGTTTTCTGCAATGGTAGGGTTAAATGATGGGACGCATTAAAAGAACTAATGCAAGAATATCACGCATTAAAAGAACTAATGCAAGATAATAAACCAAGTTAAAGTCGTTGGAACACTTTCGAAAAACCACTCGGTTCTTTTCAAAACAAACTTTTAAAATACGGAGTTTGAGCCACTCCATTTAAAAGCTATCTCGTTCCATCGACCAAATCAAGTTCACTACGTTCACGGTTTTGCCAAAACCATCCGTAGCCCTCCATCATTTCAGTTAAATATTCGGTAGTATTCAAGCTATGTATTTTGACCTCACGCCAAGGCATAGTGATTGGTAGCTGCCGGATATTTATCTGTTGCATAGATAGAATGCGTTGGTTTGAGACAGTCGTACTGCCATTTTGGCCTACGTCAAGGGTATGTACGGGTGGATTCAAATTAACCTGGATAATGATGGGACGAACTTGACATGTGACTTATGACATTTTGACCTCACGCCAAGGTCATAAGAGCATGGGGCAAAAATCCACATCGGGAGTTTCATAAGTACTGAAACTTGCTAGATTTGCATACCATTTGGAGTGTGATGATTCTGGTAGGATTCCTTCAGTTTCGTCACGCGATGATATTTGGATCCCGATCCTACTGTGAGTATATGCTACTCCTCGGGAAATTTCTCACTTAACGATCAATGCTATAAACCTAGTAGGTGCCTAGAAAGGTGTTAGCGGGGCTACGCCCCCAGGGAAAAGAGGTTCTCTAATTAAGGAACTTCGCGAAAGCGTTGGAAAACCTCCCTCGAAGTACCGACACCGGCCTGGCTGAACGGTTAAGCAAGTATTGTACGGTGGGATTGATCCTGACTAATTCTTCCTTTATGGTTTGAGGAGGGATTCGAGAAACAGTGGGAGCCATCCTGTTTAGACAAACTAAAAACCACTCTAAACTTGCAAGAGCATCATGCTGAGTGTTTCTTCTTCTCTCTCCTAATTGCAGCGACCAATCAACATGACTGGACTTAAGTTACTCCTAGATAAAAACAAACTGACAGGGCCAAACTACAAAGATTGGCTCAGGAATGTCACGATAGCAATCACTTATGACAAGCTGGGGTATCTTCTTACCACCAAAGCTCCCCCTGTCCCTGGTCCAACTTCCAGCGTCGCGGATAAGGAAATCCGTAAGACTTGGGAGATTGATAGCGCGAAGGCCAAATGCCTCCTGCTTGCCTCGATGGACAACGAACATCAGAGGAGGCATGAGAATATGGACATGGAGTCCATATTGCTCCATACAAAAGAACTGTATGGAGAGCAATCACGTATCGCAAGATACGAAGCGTCGAAAAAGTTGTTTTCGACAAGAATGGCCGTCGGATCATCAGTAGCCGAGCATGTGCTAAAAATGATCGGCTTCATTGAGGAGCTCGCTGACCTAGGGATCACATTGGAGAGTGAGCTATATACGGATATAGTTCTCCAGTCCCTTCCTTCCACTTACGCCCAGTTTATACTGAACTTCAACCTACAAGAAAAAGAGGTTGAACTATCAGAGCTCCTCAACATGCTGAGGAGCGCAGAGGGCACCCTACAGAAAGGTAGGGAAACATCCACTTTGTTTGTAGGAGGATCATCTTCTTCTAGGTCCAAGGCGAAAGCCAAGGGAAAGAAGAAGAAGGCCCCCGCCAAACCAAGGGGCGGTGTTGGTAAAATGGATACGAAGGGAAAAGGCAAAGCAACAAAGTTAGCGGGAAAGCTTGTGGATAAGGAAGAATGCTTCTATTGTCATAAGAAAGGACACTGGAAGAATGATTGCAGGGCCTGGAAGGCCAGAACACAGGAATTGAAGCAGGTTGCAGCTTCAGCTTCAGGTGTGTATGTTATTGAAAACTGTCTTTCAATAAACTCTACTTCCTGGGTATTGGATACCGGATCAGGATCTCATATCTGTAATTCTTTGCAGGCGTTGAGAAACCGTAGTGTTTTGAAAGCAGGTGACATGACCCTCAGAGTTGCAAACGGAGCTAGCATGGATGCTAAAGCCGTGGGGGACTATCACCTGGGAATGTCAGATGGACATGTTTTGGTTTTGCGTAATTGCTTTTTTGTACCCAACGCAACTTGTAATATCATTTCTGTATCTTTAGTTTCTAAAGAAGGTTATGAATTTGCGTTTGTAAGTAATGTTGTAAACATTCACCTTAATCAAGTATTGATTGGGTCAGGTACTCTGAGTAATGGTATATACGTGTTAAACCAACCACAGATTTTTAATGTCCAGAATACACACAAAAGAAAGTCTCCAGAAATAAATCAGACTTTCTTATGGCATTGTAGATTGGGTCACATCAATGAGAGAAGGTTGACGAAGTTACATACAGAAGGGTATTTGAATGCGTTCGAATATCAGTCGTATGCCACTTGTCAATCCTGTCTCAAGGGAAAGATGACAAAGACTCCGTTTACTGGACATAGAGTAAGAGCGAGCGAGCTCTTGGGACTCGTACACAGTGACGTGTGCGGTCCAATGTCTACACATGCCCGAAGCGGACATTCTTACTTCATTACTTTTACGGATGACTTCTCAAGGTACGGTTATGTCTTCTTAATGAAACATAAGTCCGAGGCCTTTGGAAAATTCCAGGAGTATAAGAATGAAGTAGAGAAACAGACCGGCAAAAGTATTAAGATTCTAAGATCGGATCGAGGTGGAGAATACTTAAGTGCCGAGTTCCTGGACTATTTAAAAGAGAACGGAATTCTCTCTCAGCTTACTCCTCCTTACACCCCGCAACATAACGGTGTATCGGAGAGACGGAACCGCACCCTATTGGATATGGTGCGGTCCATGATGAGTAACGCTGAGTTACCGCGATCGTTCTGGGGGTATGCACTAGAATCAGCTGCATACCTTTTGAACCGAGTTCCGACTAAGACTGTGCCTACCACCCCATATGAAATGTGGAGTGGGAAGAAACCCTATCTTCAATATCTGAAGATCTGGGGATGTCCAGCTTTTGTCAAAAAGCAGCATGCGGACAAACTTGAGGCACGCTCAGTACTGTGCAAGTTTGTGGGATACCCAAAGAACACCAGGGGGTATCTTTTCTACTACGCAGAGGAACAAAAAGTCCTTGTTTCTCGTAATGCCCACTTTCTAGAACACCAGTTCTTGGAAAAGGAAATTAGTGGGAGCGCAGTAGAACTAGAAGAAATTCCAGAACCACAGACTATTACTGAAAGGTTAGTGGAACCAGAGGGTTCAACAGAACAGGACATTCCTACGCCGCTCCGCAGGAGTAGTAGGCAGTCTCATCCGCCCGAGAGATACTGCGGTTTTCTCATAGACGGGGATAGAGAGGATTGCATCATAGATTATGATGAGCCTACTAGCTTCCAGCAGGCCGTTCAGAGCGTTGACTCAGTGAAATGGCTGGATGCAATGCGGACCGAAATGGAGTCCATGTACACCAACAAGGTATGGACGTTGGACATTGCTCCAGACGGGGTAAAACCCGTAGGATGCAAGTGGATCTTCAAAAGGAAGATTGGTGTAGATGGACAGGTTGAGACCTATAAAGCTAGGCTGGTAGCAAAGGGTTTTCGTCAAAGACCTGGCTTGGACTACGACGAAACCTTTTCTCCAGTAGCCATGCTGAAATCCATTCGGATCCTTCTTGCCATTGCTGCCTTCCACGATTATGAGATCTGGCAAATGGACGTAAAGACAGCTTTTCTAAATGGAAATTTAGAGGAGTGTGTCTATATGGACCAGCCAGAGGGTTTCATTCAGAGTGGGAGCAGCGGAAAGGTGTGCAAGTTGCTTAAGTCCATCTATGGACTAAAGCAGGCATCGCGGAGTTGGAACATCTGCTTTGATGAGACGGTCAAAGAATTTGGCTTTATCAAAAATCCAGATGAACCATGCATCTATAGTAGATTTGTAGCGAGAACTGTAGTATTCCTCGTTTTATACGTGGATGACATTCTCTTAATAGGAAATGACATTCCTATGCTACAATCTGTCAAGGGGTTCTTGTCACACAGGTTCTCCATGAAAGACCTGGGTGATGCCTCATACATTCTGGGTATCCGGATCTACCGTGACAGATCCAAGAGGATATTAGGACTTTCACAGTCCAGGTACATCGACACCATACTGAAGAGATTCAGTATGGAAGATTCCAAGCGCGGTAACCTACCGGCTTGTCACGGGATCACCCTCTCTAAAGAGATGTCTCCCAAGACTGATTTGGAGAGGGATCGCATGTCTATTATACCCTACGCTTCTGCGGTAGGCTCTATAATGTATGCGATGTTGTGTACCAGACCGGATGTAGCTTATGCACTGAGTGTGGTAAGCCGGTATCAGTCTAACCCTGGGGAGAAACACTGGATAGCGGTAAAGAACATTCTCAAGTACCTGAGAAGGACTAAGGAGATGTTCTTGGTGTATGGCGGAAAGGACCTCCAGATCGAGGCCTTTGCTGACTCCAGCTTCCAGAGTGACAAGGATGATTCCAAGTCCATGTCGGGTTTTGTATTTACCCTCAATGGAGGGGCGGTGTGTTGGAAGAGTTCCAAACAGGAAACCGTTGCAGACTCGACGATGGAAGCGGAATACATCGCTGCATCTGATGCCGCAAAAGAAGCTGTCTGGATGAGGAAGTTCTTGAAAGAACTTCAGGTGGTTCCGTCCATTGTTGATCCAATACCTCTGTATTGCGACAACAACGGGGCTATAGCTTTAGCGAAGGAACCCAGGTCCCATCAGAAATCCAGGCACATCTTAAGGCGGTATCACCTGATCAGGGAGATCGTAGATCGCCAGGAGATCGAGGTTCGGAGAGTCGCTTCAGAAGACAACACTGCAGATCCATTCACCAAGGCCTTGCCCCAGACTCAGTTCGAGCGGCTGATCGAGATGATAGGTCTTCGATACGCCAGTACATGGCCTTAGTGCAAGTGGGAGATTGTTAGTGTATATGCCCTAGAGGCCATTACTGTATCATACTAGTTCGTATATTACTTAATGGATGCTTGGGATATTCACCTTGTATATACAATCTTGCTCAAAATAGTAGTATGCTACTTGGTTTGTTTCTACTTCAATGTGTACTTGTGTTTATTTCAGTATATCACTTATACGCATTAGTGGAGCCCTTAGGATCTTTGCTTGATTACCAGCGTTGTGATGGCAGTCACACTAGTGGGGGCTGGGTAATCTATAAGCACATCCTTATTCAGGTCCCTGGTCGCAGGACTATCGAGACAGGGCATCGATACTCCGGAGTAGACCAGCGCATGCGCTTCTCATCCCAGTGTGGGAGACGGTCTGTCCCACAGCCGTCAGTACGTCGTACTTGAGATAGTATGCGGGTGCTCGTTAGGTTACGGGTACACTGGACAGGACTCGTCGGGAACTGACTAGTTGGTATTATACCTATCATCAGTTATCAGTTCCCAGGTGACATGAGTACAGCTTAGTCCGCTGACTTGACACTGTCACTTCGCCTCGGGTGTGTTCCCACTGTACTTTGATCACTATCCTACCACGGCTCAAAGGAGTCGTGCAAACAGGTGGTGGTTGGGTGCAGTCCCGAAGCACTTGGAGGCAGTGACGGTTAGACAGGATTCGTCTCTCCCGGTATTGGGGGTTGACATCGCGCTGTGTCTAGGAGAGCCATTACATGAGTAGTCCCTGTCCAGGGCAAACGAGATATACTGGTAGGTTTCCAGTGTTATCTCAGGGTGTATTGGGCTTCACTCCGGCACGACTTGTACCGCTATTGGGGGACTGACGTTTACCGCCCCCTAGGCCCGCCATGCGATGTATCAGACGAACAGACCGGACTGTACGGAGAATGTCACGCTCAGGCTCAGTAGGAGTTCAGATGGGTTTCGCCTCGTCGGTCTTCTTGTCGGCATTACCTGGGGACCGTTACGCACAGCTAGTGCCGCTTGCGGTCTGTGGTTAAACCCACTGCCAGCGTAGTGTCGAGTCTTTAGAGTCCCACACAGAAAGCTTTTCGCCTTTAGGCAAACGAGTAGAGGTCGCATGGTATTGCGACAGGTCGCATGGTTTTGCGACAGGGTTCGGTCACATCCGTGCACTTGTGCACGTACAGTGTCCGGACAGTTTACACTAGCGGGCTTTGGTTTAAGCCAGATCCTAGTGTACCTTATGGGATTGGATTTATCCAGTTTGCATTCGTGTTCCTCGGAACGCGGATGCGGGTGTGTATGCACAGTTGACAGGGAGACAGAGGCAGCGGATTCTCATTAGGGTTGTTGACAGTTGACCGTTGACTTTTTGACTTTATGCTCAACCCTAATGAGAATATGATATGTGATTAACTATTATATTAATTAAGTATTATGGTGATATGGTTGTTGACTTGTTGACTTTTATTGACTTGTTGACTTTGGTGACTTGTTGACTTTTGTTGACTTGTTGACCGGTTGACTAGGCTTGACTAGTTGACCATCATGATAACCATGGTTATCATTTCATGCCAAAGACTTTTTCTTGCTTGTTCATTTGAGTAAAATGAGTGCATGACATGATAAGGTTATGGTTACTTCAACCATCACATAACACTTTTGTTGATATGATGAGTTATCATTGCTTTGGAATATGAGAGGGTGAGAGACAAAATACTTGCTCATTCTTTCTTGCTCATTCTCTCTCTTGTTCTTGAGCTCTCCTCTTGCTCTCATCCTCAACCTCTTGCTCCCTCTCTTGATCTATGGTTCTCTTGTCTCATGAGTTGAGAATCAAGAACCATAGATAAAATCCCATTCTAAATCATCTCTACTCATTCTAGTTCACTAGGTTTGGCAAACCAAGTGAACTAGTTTCTTCAAAGAACGAAGAAGGAGCTAAAGGTTGGAGCTTTCAAGTGGATCTATCTTCGGCGTACGGAGACAACGAGAAGGAGCCATCGAACCACCATCGGAGCTTGAAGAGAAGGAGTTCAAGTTTAGGTATAACCATCTTCATCCGAGTAGCTAAATATCTTTAGCTTAGTTTGCTAGTTTTAGTTTAGACAACGATCCTGACCATAGTTTAGTCCATGTTGCCTCTTGCGATAAAAATTCGTTTTTTATACCGTTTCCGCCTCCCCGTAAGAACCGGGGGTCGCAATATGGACTTACAGTCTACAGTGCGCGGCGGAAGGGCGGCGGAATGGGGGTTTGTGCGGCACTTCCGCGCTCTGACTGTGGAATCACTTCATCGAAATTTTACAGAGTTCTTAGATTTTCTAGTACATCAATATTTTACAACCTGAAAAATTTTTCGAGACTAAAAATTTCCAACAGAAAACTGATGTGAGCAAATACGGGTTTTTGGACATTTCGATCGATCGGAACTGAAAAACACATTACACAAAGCTAGACTAAGTTAATGGCGAGGCTCTGATACCACTGTAAGTGCACGGCGGCGCCCCGGCCGTCAATCCGACGGCCAAAAGCGGAAGCGGTGATAAACTTAAATTTTGCGGACTTAGCAAACCGGCACCACCGCGCACTAAACACCCGGATCGTAACCATTAACAAGTCTAAGCTAACTAGAAGAAGGGTTAGAGATTTACCGACGATCCTAGTCCTCCGGTCTTCTCGTCATGGTCCCGATCTCCTGCGGAAAATCCTGCCTCCTCCTCGTCGCCGGAAATGCACCACATCGCCTACTTTGTTTACGGGCTCCCACCTCAATGCCGAGGCAACTCGGGCACGAAGCCGGCTACTCGACGTGCCCAAGATATGCTGTAGAAAGTGTAGTAGAACTTGTGTCTCTTTTTGGGGTAGTGGAGGTTGCCATTAGTGGAGGAATTGAACTTGGAATTTTGGAGAGTCTTCTTGTGTGATTTTTGGAGCATCAAGAGAACCAAAAATTACCACACCAAAATGAATGCCCCCACCTTCTACAAAAGTGGCCGGCCCATGCAAAAGAGAAGGGTGAGAATGGAGAGAAAGTCAAGGAAGTGGGTGAGCTATCATGCAAGCATGGAAAAAGAGTGATGATCAAAACAATATCATCACCAACAAAACAAACACTCCAAAACAACCATGATGACTCCAAATGGTCAAGCCATCATGAGTTTATGAAGTCAAATGATGGGACAAGTATCATGACATGATAATAAGCAAAGACCCCCTCCACAAATGCTTATTTGCAACAATGCAAATAAGCCCTCCTCCACCAATCTTCGGCCAATGAACGGAACAATGGAAATTGGCCGAAACGGAAAGCAAACTGGCAACTCCAGAAAACTGGTCCCGTAATAAATTACAGGAAAACCCCGATACTGTGCATACACACCCGCATTTGTATTCCGACCGAAATACAAATGCAATGAGACAAAATCTACACTGTACTATACTAGGATCCGGCTTAAACCAAAGCCGGCTAGTAATATCTGTTCGATCCTGATCCGTGCAATACCGCACGTATCTGATCGAACCTTGCCATATAACCATACGGCCTATAGTACAAACTGTCCGATCCTGATCCGTGCAATACCGCACGTATCTGATCGGACCTTGCCATATCTCCATACGGCCTCTACAACCTTTCGCCCGAAAGCTGAGTAACTGAATGTGGGGGACTCTAAAGACTCGTCAACACCTTGGTTGTGGATTTAACCACTAGCACGTCAGAGGTATAAGCCAATACGTGACGGGCTACCAGGTACTGACTAAAAGGGACGTCTGTGAGCGAACTTAGCCCGACAACCCTACTGAGCCTGTCAGTGACAATATCCGTACAGTCCGGTCCGTTCGTCTATGAGTATCGCATGGCGGGCCTAGGGGGTTGGTAAAAGTCAGACCCCCAAAAGCGGTACAAGTCGTGTCGGAGTGTAGCCCAGAACACCCTGAGATACTACTGGAATACCTACCAGTAAATCTCCTTGCCTTGGCCAAGGACTTTGTGTAATGGCTTTCCTAGACACAGCACGACCTCACCCCCAATACCGGGAGAGACGAACCCCTGAAGATACGCTCACTGCCTCCATGTGGCTCGGGACTGTACCCAACTAAAACCTGTTTGCACGACTCCTTTGAGCCATGGTAGGGTAGTAATCAAAGTACAGTGGGAACTCACACGAGACAAATGACGATCCCCAGGTCGATGAACTAACCTGCACACATGTCACCAGGGAACTGCCATCTGACGTCTGGTATATGACCAACTAGCATGTTCCCGGCGAGTCCTGTCCGGTGTACTCATAACCCAATGGGCACCTGTATACATCTTAGGTGATCCAACTGACACCAGTGGCTTGTGAGACCGGCCACCGCCCCTCGTCGGGGTCTCGACTGTATACACTAGTCTACTAATGGAGTATCGATGCCCAGTCTCGAAACTCCCACGACTAGGGACCTTTTAAGGATAAGCTTATAGACCCCCAGCTCCCACTTATATGATCGCCCTCATACTGCTGGTGGTCAAGCAAGAATCCTACGGGCTCTATCAACGTGTAATAGCGACGTGTCAGGTCACCTAAAGCAGTACACGATGATAAAGGTAAACCAGATAGCATACTATCATCTCGAGTAAGACTGTCCTACCGGGATAGGTCCTCCCTCAATCATTACAATCACGTACCTGTGACCTAATAATTGACTCTGAGGGCACTATCTCCAACAATCTCCCACTTGCACTCAAGGCTAATTATTGCGATGTCGCATACTCACAGCCCGTGTGATACCGAACATCCAACTCCTCTACTAGTCAGTCTCACAAAGCTCGTTTGCGGAACTATTGCGTTCGAGGAATAGCCTCAGTGAGTGGATCCGCTTAGTTGTTTCTTTCTATGTCTCTCTATATCTCAAGTTCGCGGAGAAAGCCATCTCCCGAAAAGAGCAATACCTGTCTCAGAATATGTCTGGATGTCTGATGGGACCTAGCTCATAAATGAACTCCAAATCCAAACTTCTTAGACTGTATCGTCAACTGAACTTAATCAGTATCCAGCGCGCCATGCCTCCCTCAGTATTGCCTTGGACCACCTGTCCAAAATACTGCCCCTCATCAGAAGGAAAATTATAACTCTGACAACCTCCTTGTCGTCCATGTCACCTTGGAAGCCTGGAATGATAACTGTTTCCCGAATGAGGCTGTCGTTATCATATCCCTAGAACATCCACTTATGTTCTAAAACTGCTTCCGACTGTTTCTCCAGGATTGGACTAATGTCAGCTTATTGCATCTAGTGCAAGAACAACATCTGGTGTGGTACTTGACATCTCACGATTGACTCAATTGCCTGAGCAAGTGATCTGCCAATCATGCCCGTCCCTCTCCCCTTTAGTCTGTAAGACACCTTTGGAGAGGGTGACTCCATTACCTGCAGGTACACTACCGTGCCAGGAGTCGTCCATCCTAAATACTCTTAGAATGCTGTCAAGTACCCTGATTGGGAAACCACCCAAATCTAGATCTAAAACCATAGATCTAGTAACCAGTATGTCTGATATAAAATCCATTTACTTTGTGGAGAAACAACTGTGTGATGACCAAAGTATAACCGATCGTAGTGTAGGAGTTTCTTTTCCTACTATGTGTATATCATCCAAATACCAGGATATCACACCCTACTACCTTCTCAACAGATCCATCCCCTATTCTGATGAAGTCAAACCCATGACTGTCACATCAGAAATAGATGATCTATCTCCGCTACATCTGCTCTAGTCTATAAATAGACATAAGCAACCTGTCCACCAATGCTTCCGCTGCTCCCACTGACTACGACAACCCTCTGGCAGAGTCATATAGACGTACACTTCCAAAACTGGTTTAGAACGACGCTATACTCATCCTCCCGCCGGGTCTCGTAACCTGGAACAACAGCAATGGCAATTGTGGGTAAACAAGAACTTCCCTGTCACCGTCCTTGAGGCTACCGTAGTGCCTCTCGGGTGCCTGAAGTTACCCACCTTATCTGCGGAGTGGCCAATGGAATGTCAATTCAGATTGAATCTTTAGGTTCCTTATCAAATCTTCAGTAATCGTTTGTGGTTCTGGAATCACTTCCAGTTCTACCATACTCCCACTACTGTTTTCTGAAAAAATCCATTTTTAATAAAACTGTGGCGAGTCTAGAACAATATCGCTATTGTTCATCCAGATGGTAGAAAGTCAACCCGTGTCATAGCCTGGGTCAACCCACAAACAGCCATTACAGAAACGTGCCTTGAGTTGTCCAGTGTCTGGTTTTAAGCATAAGCCGGACAACTCCCCGTACCTTAACATCGTTAAGATACGAACTGTTCTATATCCAATATAGGACCAGAGGTACTGATTTAATTGAACCAGATTCAAATCATGCAGCTGTCTCCAGTGCATGTCAACTAAATGGAAGGAGGCTGATCAGCGTTACTCAACTTAGGAATGCTTCCAATTATGAGTAACCTGAAAGAGAAGCAATTTCTCTTAATCACTACTATCAACTGAATACCACATACAAGTATCTACATCTTCGATCACTTTGAAGAATCCCGATACTTGCTACACCTGGTTCTCTACTGTATTAAAATACCTATAACTTCTCCAAATTCGGACCCTGTGTTTCCACGAAACACTTGTCTAAAAACTAAAGGAGTCATAAGTAAACCGAATATAGTACGAGGACCAACCCCTCTGTCCTGATGGACCCTGGACAACATACAATACTCTGTATAAGTCCCTTTGAGTCTAATAACTCATTCACTGTGTGTCGTAGGTTGAAAACTGTACTTATGGTTAAGAAGAATTACACCGCTGTTTAATGCTCCTTACCTAACCATCCACTGATATAGGTAAATGTCGTAGACATAATTTCAGAAAGGTATATCTCACTCTATGAAAATAGACGTACAGATATATTAATTTGAAATTGGTGCATAACAGCGGATATTCAAAACCAAATATTTGCCGACCGGCAAACAGCCCAGGTGATTTCCTCAAATATCACCGATTACAACGAATCCCGATACAATGAGGATGATCACCCAATTCCCAATAACCTACTCCCACTCATCATCTGTAAAACCATACAGATGTGAGAATCATACCTGGTAAATACATACCCTGGAGCAAGTGTCTAATCGGGAAATCAGTTTTCCTTTAACATTACACAGTGAAACTGAAACATTGAAATGTTCCGATGGGGTATTCTGGTATTCCTAGTAATGCCTCTTCCATTATCCAGATTCACAACTGTAACCGTGTAATTCTTTGCCACCTCTCCAAATCCCTTCATATGTCTTTAGTCTCTACCTTCTGCACACCCCTTTATGCCAAATGGTTTTCTTCCTTCCCTACCGTTCGGCACCAGCCTATGGTTTGGAAGAAGACTATCCAATAAGCATAATGGGTGTACTGTCCCAATCCTAGGAACACTCGCAATGAGAGAGGGTGAAGATAAAAGACAACCGAATAAACCTTATTCCTATTTCTCCTGAACCAGAATCCATCCCCGAACTGGAACAAGTTCCATTCGAGTTCGTATATAACCATACGATGGAGTATCCAAATAAACTGTGGATCTTCGTAGTGATACAGAGTGTCCTGGAGAAATATAAAGGTGATTTTATGATTGGCGTAGAAATACCTGGTTTGGTCGTGAATATCTGTTGCAATTTACTTTGCCCTCTTACTAATCCCTTGCTTTGTCTTAACTTAATACCTTCTGCACACCATCGTTATGCTAATTGGTTTTCTTCATTCCCTACCGGTCGGCACCAGCCTAAGGTTTGGAAGAAGACAATCCAATTTGCGTAATAGGTGTACTACCCCTAAACCAAGGAGTACTCGTAACCTGAGAGAGGGTAAAAGGAAAAGACAACTGAATAATCCTATCCGTTTTCTCCAGAACCTGAAACCATCCTCGAATAAATTCTTTCGAGTTCGTATCTAACCATACGATGGTTTTGTCCAATGGAAGTGGACGTTCGTAATAAAACGGGGTGTCCTGGAGAAAAGGGTAAAAGTAGGAGTGGCAATGAGGTTTGCAACTCTGACAATCCAAAAGCCAGTGTTTAAGAAGGTTCGGTCAACTTGGTCACTGAGTCATAGTCTTAGGGTCGGGTCAAATGGTTGCTGCCAGAGAGAGAGAGAAAAGAAATACTCAGCGTGCACTCTAACCTAGATCAGAATGGTTACCAATTTATCTAATCTGGAATCCTCCCACTGTACCTCAAATTCTCCTCCAAACCTGAAAGAAGAATTAGTCGGGGTCACCCGAGGAGTAAACTAACTCATCAGTGGGAATCGGGATCCAACTATCATTGCATGATAACGTGACGGAATCCGCTCACGTCATCACACTCCAGAAGGTATGCGCATATCTGGCAAGTTTCAGTTCTTTTGAAACTCCCGATGTGATTTCTGCCCCATGCTCTTATGACCTTGACTTTGGCCAACAAATCATAAGTCACATGTCAAGTTCCACCCGTCATTCTCCAGGTTGTTTTGAATCCACCCGTACATACCCTTGACTTTGGCCAACAAGGCAGTACGACTGTTCCAAACCAACGCATCTATCTATGCTGCATATGAATAACCAACAGCTACCAAACACTGTGCCTTGACTTTGGCCAACAAACACAGCTTGAATACTATTGACTACCCATATGAAACGACGGAGGGCTACGAATGGTTTCTGGCGAAAACCTTTAACGTAATGAACTTGATATCGTTGAAGGAACGGATAGCTTTTTGAAAATATAGTGACGAAAACCTTCGCTAAAGAGGTCACTCCCGGTGAAGGGATCTCGGCTCTTTCCCCGTAGAATGGGGTGCAGGATATTCCAACTGAATACCACGGTGCAAAGCAAAAGCAATCGGCTATAGTGAAGTTAATGCCCTGACGCAAACTTTTGTCCAAGGGGTCATTCCCGGTGAAGGGATCTCGGCCCTTGCCTCGTCGACTGAGGAGCAGGATATTCCAATGAATACCACGATGCAAAACAAAAGTAAACGTCCTTGCAATAACAGCTTTTTGAAAAGTGTTCCAACAACATCAGATTAGGTTTGTTTTTAACTTGCATTGATCCGAATCAACGCAGTCCCATCAATTGATCACACCACAAAGAACGAAAATATACTGATGTACGTATATGCCATCCGCATTCGCCACTGGGTCCCGTCATTACCCGTTAGGTTAGCTTACTAACGACAGAGCGGGGACTGGACTAGCGCGGATGCAAAACATATACGACATCTACTAATATATATACTTCATTGATATATCCCTACTTGGGCATATATGCATCATATGTCTACAATAGTGCACATGTACATTGCTATATTCACTTTGCATACTTATCCATGCACACATCCATACCGATACATATATTCATATGCTATATACATGGATGATATTGACTTGATTTAAAACTAAGGGACCGCAAGCGATATTTCCAAAACTAGATCTTTCAAAAGAGCGGTTTTCCCTTTCTTTTACTCTTAGCGTCATACGACACATTGCATGGATTACGCATTGTATTTGATTTATGTGATTTCTGGATTTGGGAACCGGAGTACCGTCTTAAGAAAATACGCACTGTTTAAAAACCCGGTTTCCCTTGATATGATATTTTAGTGCGTCCACTATGAGTTTTCTCGATTCTAGAGAGCTTGTGTGAGTATACCCGATTCGAGGAGAGGTAGGCACCGATTGCGGGTACATGGTGGACCCGGTACGGTATCCCGGGGCGAGAATACTCGTATTGTTAGACTGTGAGCCCGACAGAGGGACTACTACCTACCGGTGATTGGTTAGACCTGGAGATTATCCGGAGGATACCGACCAGAGTCGATAGATGGATACTAGACGATGCGTACTGCCGGGGGCCAAGGGCCGATTCCGCAGACGTAGCCCGTGGGCGGATCCGATGGACGGACGCCCCATACTGGAGGATTTGCGTGTCGATACTGGACACGGCTGATTTTATGAGATTTGGAGTGCCGATGTTGGGCACTCACGGTTGTATGATATTTACAGGATTTGAGGGCCGATGTGAATGACGGTGCCTGAGTTTTAATGGGATTTGGGTGTATTGATGGACACCGGTCATTTTTCCACGGTGACATTCCGTGTAGACACTATTTGTTCCCATGCTCAGCATTTAGTATTTGACATCTCATCCTGTACCTATTGTACCTGATATAGTACACATGCTATACATGATTATCGCATACCCTGCTCATGTTATATAGGGTGTTAGATTCCATATCAGACATGGTTATTGCATATCTTGCACATCATATGGAGAGACTTTTAGATTGCACTTGTAGCTTGATGTGAGCACTCAGTTCATCATATAGATGTTATCTGTTGGCATAGGTTAGAGTATCGCAGCACGTTCATACTCGCGATTACCTTTATATGTTATCTACTATTCACGAGTTGGCAACTCACCCCCGTTGTGCCATAGTGCTTGCAGGTTGCCCTTTGGAGTAGTCGCGGCTGGCTGTTTACCGCACCTTTTGACACAGATACCATTGCTGAGGCGTGTTAGCCCTTTTGCTATTAGGTGGGTCGGTATCTGTTTACTTTTCAGTTGCATCTTGATGTATCTAGTATTCTCCATCTACTTTCATGTATTGACTTAGAGACAGTTGTGAGGACGATGTATGTTATTTTGTACTCTGGTGTTGAGCTCGCTGTGAGCCGACTTTATTTATGCAGTCTTATCTTTTATGATATCTGTCTTTACTTTACTGCTCATTCTTCGCTACGGCGTCGTATTTCATATTGTGATGCTCTATTCATTTCACATGTTACTTCTACTACACCTTGCCTTTTACCCGACTTACGGGACAAATTTTTATAAAGGAAATGTTGCCAAAATTATTAAAATATAACTTGAACCAAAAAGGATTGCTACTAAACAACTTAAAGTTTTCTAAACGTTTTAACTCTCCAAATTTTAATGGTTTTGTTTTTTGGGATCGGCTTACTTAGTCACGTCACGCCTGTAGACGTTGCGTGGTTAAGTGCCGGTCACGGGCCGAACTTTGGGTTGTGACAACATGTTACAATTATACATATCTCATATATATACAATTTTGTGACAAAAGAAAATAATACAATTAACATATATCACATATATATCAATATATCATCAAGTGAGAAAAATAATCATTTAAGTGAGCTTATATTAGTTAATGTAATATAATATATCATATATATAATTATACATTAAATTATTAAATCAACACTTGATTTAATAACCCGGCTATATTATATATAACCGACTAATATAATATGTATCTTTTAATCGAATCAACACTTGATCCGATAACCCGGCTATATCACATATACCCGGCCGATATCACATATCGCGAGAATAGAATACGGAATCTCATATCGTATTAATCTCGGCCCCGCACATATCACATATGTGCTCCTACTCCATTTCGCCTGAGCCAGTAAACCTCTGTGTAGGACTCTAAAGGCTCGTCAATACGCCGGCAGTAGGTGATGATCATATCAAACACCCACAACCTGCAAGCGGTCAGCTAAACATAACAGCCACCCGGGTATTGAGCGATCAGAAGATCAACAAGCAAGCCTGTACATACTCCTGTGAATCCAATCAGTAACACTCCCGTACAGTCCGGTCTCTTCGTTTGATATGTCGCATATCCAGTCTAGGGGTAGTAAACGTCAGACCCCAGTAACCGATAAGTCGTGTCGATGTGAGGCTCATAACGGGTCGAGAAACTACTGATAACACTGTAAGTCCACGTTACCTCTCCCGGTACTTACGGGCTTGCGGAAATGATGAAAAACGATTTTTCAAGAGGTGGTAACATGGACTCAAAATACGGATCTTTGTTAAATAACTAACTAACAACCTGACTAGAGTTTTTCCTACTCGGTTAGGGGGCTATACCTTTCTTGAACTCCTTCGTCCACAGCTCTTTCCGGTGTACGGATCGGCCTCACCTCGTCGTCTCCTTGCGCCGAAGATGGATCCACCTGAAAGCTTCTACCTTTGGCTTCTTCTTCGAATTTGAAGAAACTAGAACACTTGGTTTGCTAAACCTTATGAACTAGGATGAGTAGAGAAGTGATATGGGTTTTCTTTTATCTCTAAGGCAATGTTTCTCAACTCATGAGATGGAGTTGCCTTGAACTAGAGAGAGAGAGCAAGAGGAAGGGCAAGAGGGAGAGCTTGAGCATGAGAGAGAAGAAGAATGATAGAATGAGCCAACCCCTTTTCCTCCCATGCTCCCATAACAAAATAATAATAATAATAATAATAATAATAATAATAATAATAATAATAATTGAGTATTATGTGATGGTTCATATCATATCAAGTGGCATTATCATTTCATGCACTCATATTGCAAAGCATCACAAGCAAGTAAAAGTCTTTGCCATGAAATGATAGCCATTGCAATGATGATGGTCAACTAGTCCAACCTAGTCAACCGGTCAACAAAGTCAACAAGTCAACAAAGTCAACCCCTCATCACAACCATGACACAATAATACTTAATTAATATTATCATTAATCATATTTCATATTCTCATTAGGGTTTAGCAAAAGTCAATGGTCAACAGTCAACAGTCAACAGTCAATAACCCCAATGAGAATCCTCTGCCTCTGTCTCTCTGTCAACTGTGCATACACACCCGCATCCGCGTTCCGAGGAACACGAATACAACCGAGATAAAACCAATCACAAAACGTACACTAGGATCTGGCTTAAACCAAAGCCCGCTAGTGTTAACTGTCCGGACACCAAACGTGCACAAGTGCACGGATGTGACCGAACCCTGTCGCAAAACCATGCGACCTATCGCAAAACCATGCGACCTCTACTTTTTGCCTAAAGGCGAATAGCTTTCTGTGTGGGACTCTAAAGACTCGACACTACGCTGGCAGTGGGTAGCTGTGCGTAACGGTCCCCAGGTAGATGCCGACAAGAAGACTGACAAGGTGAAACCTATCTGAACTCCTACTGAGCCTGAATGTGACAATCTCCGTACAGTCCGATCTGTTCGTCTGATACATCGCATGGAGGGCCTAGAGGGCGGTAAACATCAGTCCCCTAATAGCGGTACAAGTCGTGTCGGAGTGTAGCCCAGAACACCCTGAGATAGCATTGGAAACTTACCAGTATATCTCGCTTGCCCTGGCCAGGGACTACTCGTGTAATGGCTCTCCTAGACACAGCGTGATGTCAACCCCCAATACCGGGAGAGACGAATCCTGTCTAACCGTCACTGCCTCCAAGTGCTTCGGGACTGCACCCAACTACTACCTATTTGCACGACTCCTTTGAGCCGTGGTAGGGTAGTAATCAAAGTACAGTGGGAACACACTCGAGGCGAAGTGACAGTGTCAAGTCAGCGGACTAAGCTGTACTCATGTCACCTGAGAACTGATAACTGACGATAGGTATAGTACCAACCAACAGTTCCCGACGAGTCCTGTCCAGTGTACTCGTAACCCAACGAGCGCCCGCATACTATCTCCAGTACGACGTACTGATGGCTGTGGGACAGACCATCTTCCCTGCTGGGATGAGAAGCGCATACGCTAGTCTACTCCGGAGTATCGATGCCCTGTCTCGATAGTCCTACGACTAGGGACCTGTATAAGGATGTGCTTATAGATTACCCAGCCCCCATGAGTGTGACTGCCATCACAACCCTGGTAATCAAGCAAAGATCCTAAGGGCTCTACTAATATGTATAAGCGATATGCTAAAAGAAACACATGCACATATTTAAGTAGAAACAAACCAAGTAGCATACTACCATTTTGAGCAAGATTGTCTATACAACTGTGAATATCCCAAGCTTCCATTAAGTAATATACAAGCTAGTATGATACAGTAATGGCCTCTAGGGTATATACACTAACAATCTCCCACTTGCACTAAGGCCATGAACTGGCATATCGAAGACCTATCATCTCGATCAGCCGCTCGAACTGAGTCTGGGGTAAGGCTTTCGTGAGTGGATCAGCAGTGTTATCTTCTGTATTTACTCTCTTCACCTCGATCTCAGGGCGATCTACGATCTCCCTGATCAGGTGGTACCGCTTCAAAATGTGCCTGGACTTCTGATGGGACCTGGGTTCCTTCATTAAAGCTATAGCGCCGTTGTTGTCATAATACATCGGTATTGGATCAACACTGGTAGGAACCACCTGAAGCTCCGTGAGGAACTTCTTCATCCAGACAGCTTCCTTTGCGGCATCGCAAGCAGATATGTACTCCGCTTCCATAGTTGAGTCTGCAACGGTTTCCTGCTTGGAACTCTTCCAGCAAACCGCCCCTCCATTGAGGGTAAAGATATAACCCGACATGGACTTGGAGTCATCCCTGTCACTCTGGAAGCTGGAGTCAGCAAAGGCCTCGATCTGGAGGTCTTTTCCGCCATACACCAAGAACATCTCCTTAGTCCTTCTCAGGTACTTGAGAATGTTCTTTACTGCTATCCAGTGTTTCTCCCCTGGGTTCGACTGATACCGGCTTACAACGCTCAATGCGTATGCTACATCTGGTGTGATACACAACATCGCATACATAATAGATCCTACCGCAGATGCGTAGGGTATTGATGACGTGCGAGCCCTTTCCAACTCAGTCTTGGGAGACATCTCTTTGGAGAGGGTGATTCCGTGACAAGCCGGTAGATTACCGCGTTTGGAATCTTCCATACTGAATCGTTTCAGTATGGTGTCGATGTACCTTGACTGTGAAAGTCCCAACATCCTTTTAGATCTATCACGATAGATCTGGATCCCCAGAATGTAGTTGGCATCGCCCAGGTCCTTCATGGAGAACCTCTGTGACAAGAATCCTTTGACTGACTGTAACATAGGAATATCATTTCCTATTAGGAGAATGTCATCGATGTACAAGACGAGGAATACCACATTTCTTCCTACAATCTTACTGTAAATGCATGGTTCATCTGGGTTTTTGATAAAGTCGAATTCTTTGACAGTATCATCAAAGCAGATGTTCCAACTCCGCGATGCCTGCTTCAGTCCATAGATGGACTTGAGCAACTTGCACACTTTACCGCTGCTCCCACTCTGAATGAATCCCTCTGGCTGATCCATATAGATGCACTCTTCCAAATATCCATTTAGGAAAGCCGTCTTTACGTCCATCTGCCAGATTTCATAATCGTGGAAGGCAGCAATGGCAAGAAGGACCCGAATGGATTTCAGCATAGCCACTGGAGAAAAGGTTTCGTCATAGTCCAAACCAGGTCTTTGACGAAAACCCTTTGCAAAAAGTCTAGCCTTATAGGTCTCAACCTGTCCATCTATACCAATCTTCCTTTTGAAGATCCACTTGCATCCTACGGGTTTTACCCCATCTGGAGCAACGTCCAACATCCATACTTTGTTGGTGTACATGGACTCCATTTCGGTCCGCATTGCATCCAGCCATTTTACCGAGTCACCGCTCTGAATGGCTTGCTGGAAGCTAGTAGACTCATCATAATCAATAGTGCAATCCTCTTTATCCCCGTCTATAAGAAAACCGTAGTATCTCTCGGGCGGATAAGACTGCCTACTACTCCTGCGGAGCGGCGCAGGAATGTCCGGTTCTCCTGAAACTTCTGGTTCATCCAAGCTTTCAGTAACAGCTTGTGGTTCTGGGATTTCTTTCAGTTCTATTGCGCTCCCACTTATCTGATTTTCCAAAAATTCAGTTTCCAAGAAGTGGGTATGCGGAGAAACAAAAACTTTTTGTTCTTCTGCGGAATAGAAAAGATACCCCCTGGAGTTTTTTGGGTATCCCACAAACTTACACAGTACTGAGCGTGCCTCGAGCTTGTCCGCATGCTGCTTTTTTACAAAAGCTGGACATCCCCATACTTTAAGATACTTAAGACAGGGTTTCTTCCCACTCCACATCTGATATGGGGTGGTAGGCACAGTCTTGGTTGGAGCCTTGTTCAAGAGATATGCAGCTGCTTCTAGTGCATAACCCCAGAAAGATTGCGGTAACTCAGCCTTACTCATCATGGAACGAACCATATACAATAGGGTTCGATTCCGCCTTTCAGATACACCGTTGTTTTGTGGTGTGTATGGAGGAGTACGCTGAGAGAGAATTCCATTCTCTTTTAAGTAGTCCAGAAACTCGGCACTCAAGTATTCACCACTTCGATCAGATCTCAGTGTCTTTATACTTTTGCCTGTTTGTTTTTCAACTTCATTCTTGTATTCCCGAAATTTCCCAAAGGCCTCGGATTTGTGCTTCATTAAGAAGACATGTCCATACCTAGAGAAATCATCTGTGAAAGTAATGAAGTATGAATAAACACTTCGTGCATGTGTAGACATTGGACCACACACATCACTGTGTATGAGTCCCAAGAGCTCGCTCGTTCTTACTCCATGTCCAGTGAACGGAGTCTTTGTCATCTTTCCCATGAGACAAGATTCACAAATGGCATAAGACTGATACTCGAACGGATTCAAGTATCCCTCTTTATGTAACTTAGTTAATCGTGTCTCATTAATGTGACCCAGTCTACAATGCCATAAGAAAGCCTATTTTGTTTCCAGAGACTTTCTTTTAAGTGTGTTCTGGACACTGAATATCTGAGCTTGATTTAATATGTATATCCCATTATTTAATGTACCTGACCCAATTAGAACTTGATTTAGGTGGATGTGTACTGCATCGCTTACAAAAGTAAATTCATATCCTTCCTTAGAAAGTAAGGATACAGATATGATATTACAAGTCGCACCTGGTACATACAAACAGTTACGCAAAATCAATATCTGCCCAGATGTCAGTCCAAGATGATATTCCCCTACGGATTCAGCATCCATGCTCATTCCGTTAGCAACCCTGAGAGTCATATCACCTTTCCTGATAACCCTACGGTTTCTCAGAGCCTGTAATGAATTACAGATGTGAGATCCTGATCCGGTATCCAATACCCAGGAAGTAGGGTTAACTGACATACAGTTCTCTATCACAAACACACCCGAAGCCGAAGCCACAACATGCTTCGAATTCTGGCTACTGGCTTTGCTAGCCCTACAATCCTTCTGCCCATGTTCATTCCCGTAACAATAGGATCCTCCCTCTTTTACTACATCCAGTCCCGAAACTTTTGCCCTTCTCCTTCCTTCTTCTTCCCTGGTTTCCTTCAGGGTATAAGCAGAGGGCAGGGACTGTAGAATTAAGTCAGTACTTGACCCATTCTCCAACGTGGTCTCCAGGTCCGTGAGCTCAAAATAGCTGGTCTCTGTAAGGACGTTGTTCCCTACAGATGACCCGACAACCAACCTTGCTTGAAGCAATTCGTTCGAGGTCTCATATCTTGCGATACGAGATTGCTCTGCATATAAATCTTTGTTATGGAGGAAGATAGAAACTGAGTCCATCTTCTCGTGCTGCCTCTGGTTTGCACCATCAACTGAGGCTAACACGAGGCACTTGGCTTTCGCACAGTCTTTTTCCGATGTCATACGGATGTCAATGTCCGTGACAGGGGAAACTGGTCCTGAGACGGCAAGGGTTTGATTAGTTAAGAGGTGTCCCAGTTTGTCATGGGTAATAGACATCTGGACAGACCTTTGCCAATCATAACAGTCAGGTTCAGTCATTTTATTATCTAGATGTAACCTATGTCTGGTCACTAGGTCGCTGCAATTAAGAGAGAGAGAAGAAAACACTCAGCATGATGATTCTTGCAAGTTTAGATTGGTTTTTAATTTATCTAAACAGGATGGCTCCCACTGTCTCTCGAATCCCTCCTCAAATCATAAAGGAAGAATTAGTCAGGATCAATCTCACCGTACAATACTTGCTTAACCGTTCGGCCAGGCTGGTGTCGGTATTTCGAGGGAGGTTTTCCAACGTTTTCGCGAAGTTCCTTAATTAAATAACCTCTTTTCCCTGTGGGCGTAGCCCCGCTAACACCTTTCTAGGCACCTACTTGGTTTATAGCATTGATCGTTAAGTGTGAAAGTTCCGGAGGAGTAGCATATACTCACAGTAGGATCGGGATCCAAATATCATCGTGTGATAAACTGAAGGAATCCTACCAGAATCATCACACTCCAAATGGTATGCAACGCTAGCAAGTTTCAGTTCTTTTGAAACTCCCGATGTGGATTTTTGCCCCATGCTCTTATGACCTTGACGAAGGTCAACAAATCATAAGTCACATGTCAAGTTCTACCCGTCATTGTCCAGGTTAATTTGAACCCACCCGTATATACCCTTGACGAAGGTCAACGAGGTAATACGACTGTCCCAAACCAACGCATCTATCTATGCTACATATGAACACCCAACAGCTACCAATCACTATGCCTTGACGAAGGTCAACAAACATAGCTTGAATACTATTGAATATTCATACGAAACGACGGAGGGCTACGAATGGTTTTGGTGAAACCTTGAACGTAGTGAACTTGATATAATCGAAGGAACCTTGATAGCTTTTAAAAAGAGTGGCTTAAGCTCCGCGTTTTAAAAGTTATTTTTGAAAAGAAACCGAGTGGTTTTTGAAATTGTTCCAACGACTTTTACTTGGCTTATTTTTCTTGCATTAATTTTAATGCGTCCCATCAATTAATCCTACCATTGCAGAAAACAACGAAAATATTACGTACACTTATGCCATCGGCATTCGCCACGGGGCCCGTCATTACCCGTTAGGTTACTTAACTAACGACAGAGCGGGGTGATTAGTCGAAAATATTGTATATTTTAGCCGGCAATTTCCTCATCATTTGCACTCATTTAGAAGTGTACGGCATTCATATTTTACATATTAGCAAAACTGTCGCAAAATATCAGATTACATGTATTAGACCTTAAAACCAGCATTTCTAGGGAAATTGACTGCATTGCATGGCATCGCAATATTTCTATATGTCGCAACCCGTGTTTCGAAGTCTGTGCAGGAAACTAGAAGCATGCTCGAATCAACACTGCTCAAAAGATACGCCAACTCACTAACTTCAGATCTGGTATCAATTCAAAGGAGCAATCACAAATCAACATATCATAAGAAGCCCTAAAATACAGTACAAAGCTTCACCAGAAGAACCAAAGCCCAAGACCATCAAAGAGCCGCGGATCCGCGGCAATGGCTTGCTTGTGCCGCGGATCCGCGGTGGCTTCAAGGAATTAGCCTCCCAAATTTGCACCAAAACTCCTACATCAGTGGCTACAGTTCATAAATGTACTCCAACTTCCAGAAGATTCCAGATGTTTCTGCCAGATCAGCAAACTAGGGTTTTCTAATGCTTAATTAATCCTAGCTTAAACCCTAAGCTAGCTCCTAACAAACTCCTTCTAGAAACTCCTCAACAAACTTTTGGAGGGAATGGGAAGTTCAAACTTAGACTTAGAGTTTAGGTGTTCTATAAATAAGACCCTAGGCTCACTAACTATTCATCTTGGAAAAATAAGATCATCAATCCAAAATCTAGTATCAAACTAGACCCATTCTACCTCTTTCTTCATCCTCTTCTTCCACAAGTCTAGTGACAGGGCTTGTGTGAAACCCTAACCCTAATTCCAACTCTAAAAGCCAAGATCCCGAGTACCCATTAAGCAAGAAGCACTACAACCTTTAGGAGCAGAGCCGATCTTCAATGGAGCAAGCGATCCGAGCTGATCCACGACTCACGAAGCCGAGCGACGCCCGATCAACAATCTAGATTCTTCCTCTTGTAGTTCTTGAAGCGAATGTAATCAAAATTGTTGAGATAAATAAAGGTGATATTCTTTTATCTTGTTTTCTTTAATTTCTGCATCATGATATCTTTACAATTCGTAAATATTTTCTGTGTGGTGATGTGTGAATAAAACTCCGCTCGTCAAGGAGTCGAGACGGTCAATAGAATGATGATGTAACATAGCTTTAATCGATTCTTGATTCCTACGAGTTTTGTAAACCCTAGCAAGTTCAAGAACCGACAACCCATTTCGTTACGATGCTTTCTTGAATGATATCGCTCGAAATTGGGGAGTTAGGATCGTTTCTTGAAATTGCTAGAGGCTAGAATGTGAATGATATCGACAAAAGAACAAGGGATAAGATGAAACCCTAGTTTCACGAGAAAGCCCTAACTCTCGTCGATGATCATCGATCTAGCATCAATCCTTCGAAGGATAAGAACACGAAATCTTTAGATTACATCACGTCTATCGATCCGATCGATTCCTACGAGCCTCTTTTATATTCTTGACTGTTGATTGGAAATATTATCGAAACCCAATTCTTGATTGTTTATCAGTTTCTTGATTCTTGATTAAGCATCGTGACACCTGAATCATTTGATAAATTCTTGAATCATGTTTTCGTTTATTTTAGCTTAACTTTTCAATTCAAGCATATCATAATACAAACGAATCGTGCAATCCCTGTGGACGATCCGCATTCATTCATGAACTACAATTGACACCGTAGTTTGATTGCGGTCAAAATAATTTTTGGTTGTAAAGTTCTTTATAAATTTTCTGAATACCGACACAAGAAACAGTTTCGATCAAATGGTGCCATTTTAGGGAACCTTTTGAATTGATTCATACTACACAACAGGAAAATCTACCAATCAAAATGGCGCCGTTGCCGGGGATCGCGCGCTAATTCGTTTCATATTATAGTTTGAATTGAAAGAATTATTTCATTGTTATTTTGAGATCAAAATTCATGCAAACCCTAAACAATTTGTTGTGTTTCATTGCAAGGAGATCTGGAGCTTGCTGGAAATTGATAAAAATTTTTGGAAAATTCTAGAGAGCAAAGGGAGTCAACATAAGCTCCCTGAAAATTTTTGGTGCAGTGTTCCTACAATACCACCGCGGAAGAGCGGCATTAGAGTGCATACGCGGCGGAAACGCGGCTCTCTTAAGGGATCTCTGCAAACTTTTTGCTTCAGGTACTTTCTTGACTTCTCCTCTCTCCTCTTTTTAGCTCCAACTAACACTTTGCTGCAGGATTCTTTGCAAATAATCGCAGCTTGCAAATTGCAAATTAAAATTTATGCGTGATTTTGATTTCTTGGTTGTTTGCATTCTAAATACGGATATTAAGGGGCACGGCCAAATCCAAATTAGGTGGGGATTTCATTACCCTTCCTAGGCCCCGAAAACCACCAAACTTGCATCCGCATTGACCCACATTAACTAAAAGAAATCTAGAGATGACTCTAAGGACTGTCGCGCTCAATTAGGACAAGAGAAGGCCGTGGGTAATTCATTGCTTATCCGCGTTTTCTTGTGGTGCCTAAGGCGAGTGTGTCTAAGGCTAGTGGTTTTTAATTAGGCCCACTACTTACGTAGTGGAGTACCTTCCCACTTACCTGGCATTTATCCGGCCACAGGGGGACAAAGAGGCAGTGGAGGATTCTATCCTGCGACTTGTCTTTTGGCAGTTAGGAGCGGTCTAGAGCCGGACCTAGGTGACCACTAGATTCTAAGGTTGAGTGCTGCATTTGTTTTGTCGCATCATTTTTTTTAAAATCCGACCCTTTTTCAAAAGCAAACACCGCATTCATTCATTTACCCCTAATTATAAGCCAACGCTGCCACTTGTACTAACCCTTTTTAGTACAAGATAGGCTGGACACGGGATTCTAGTGCCCGTTTAGTCCGCGTACCCTTTATCGACTCCGAAGTCGATATTTCTCCATTTACCTTTTCTTTACCCACTACCACACCCACACCGATGGATCCGAATCCATCAAACTTCTTTAACCCTAATTTGCCACCGTCCGTTGGTGTGCAGAATCCACCCCGTATCTCTCTTCAGGAGAGGTGCTACCCTATTCGAGGTCCTCTTTCGACCTGCTTATCCACACCACCAGCCAATGGGGATAACTTTGAGATTAAACCCCAGTATATCAATCTTTTACCCAAATTCCACGGACTCGAGACTGAGGACGCTTACGTTTTCATTACCAAATTTGAAAACGTATGCGCAATGATGGGTACGTCACAACTTTCAGTGGATGCGATGCGTCTACGACTTCTCCCATTTACCTTGTGCGATATAGCCGAGAAGTGGCTATACAACACTACCGCACATTCTATTACGAATTGGGGAGAATTCGTCGCGGCATTCCTTAAGAAATTTTACCCAATACAAAAGACAGCTCGAATCCGTAGCGAACTGAATCAATTTGCTCAGCTCCCTGCTGAACCATTCTCTAAATGCTTTGAACGTTTCAAGGATCTATTGGTTCAATGTCCTCATCACGGCATCCCGAGATGGGAACTTTGCCGAATCATATATGAGGGCAGTAACCCTAACACTAAACAGAGCCTTGAAAACATGTGTCAAGGTACCTTCATGTCCAAGGATGATGGGGAAGCTTGGCGATATTTAGAAGAGTTCGCTGAAAAGTCTTTACAGTGGGAAAGTCCATCATTTAGGAGTGGCAACAACCAATCGGATGTTTCCATAGGAGTTAGAGCTGACATTTCAGCCATACACAAGAAACTCGAGACTATGGAAAACAAATTTTTAGCCGCCTCCCTTAATCAAATGTCACTTTCCAAAACTGTATGTGGCTGCTGTTCTGATCCGTCTCACTTGACGGAAGAATGTCCGTTTCAAGGTCGTGAGCATGCCAATGCCACATTTCAAAGACCTAGAAACGATCCATTTTCTTCCACATATAATCAGGGTTGGAGGAATCACCCTAATTTTGCTTGGAACCAATCACAATCTCAAAACACGGTTCCAAATCAAAACAATTTCCAAAGGGTCCCTCCACCACAACAGCAACCACAACTTCAATTAAGTCAGCACCCCTTTCAAGCACATAATTTTCAAAATCCGGTCAACACACCTGCACTGTCTAGTCCTTTACAGTTGACCGAAACTGATGAATCCTCTTCTTTTGCACAATACATGAATTTGGTCTTAACAAATATCATGCAAGTTTCGGCTGAAATGAAGTCTTCTGTCGATAAAATTGAGAAAAACTCTGCGTCCCAAAACGAGAGTATTAAATCGATGGAAGAAGAAATTGCACGATTAAAAGCCAAAATGAGTGCAAGAGAGAGGGAAACTTCCAGCTCAACCCTTACCCAATCCTGGCTATTCACATCATGTGAATGCAATCACCACGTTGAGATCTGGAAGAGTGCTTGACAATCATGTTGGGGAAGAAGTTGATGATACTGACAATCCTATCAACACCCCGGCTGAGACCTTTCCACACACACACACTTCTAATTCTGACCCCAGTTCTTCTACCCAACCACCTTCTTCCGAGCCTATTCTCCATTTCCCAAAAGGCTCGCCACTACAGCCCACCTCTTTTACCCCTCCACGGACGATACCCACTTCTATTCTGGGATCGGTTCCACACACACTTCCTTCTCCTATGATGGACCCAGCGCTTATTGCTAAAGCACCTTATCCTAATCGGTTAAGGGCTAACACACCAAGTCCATAAATGGAGAAGATCACTGAGATGTTTAAACAGGTTAACATCAATATCCCTCTTCTAGATGCTATCCAACAAGTCCCTGCATATGCGAAAGTTCTTAAAGACTTTTGCACTAGAAAGAGGAAGAAACAAATGCCCAAGAAGATATTCATGGCAAAAACAGTAGACACAGCTTTCCCCCAGCAATTACCGAGGAAACGTAAGGATCCTGGTTATCCTACGATTTCCATCTCTATTGGGGAGAAACACATTAACCGTGCTCTACTAGATCTTGGGGCAAGTGTTAACCTGCTTCCTTTCTCAGTTTATGAACAGTTAGGGATCGGAGAGTTGAAACCATCTCCTTGCACTCTCTAGATGGCTGACCGATCAATCACCAGACCTAGGGGTGAACTAGAGGATGTGTTAATAAAAATCGGGGAATTTATATTCCCTGTAGATTTTATTGTAATTGATACACAGCCTGTAGCGAACTCACGGAATCAAATTCCGGTGATTTTAGGTCATCCCTTTTTGGCCACTTCCAATGCTATCATCAATTGTCGTAACGGTTCTATGACCCTATCTTTCGGGAAGAGGACAATCGAGATGAACATTTACAAGTTAGGAAGTGTACCCTCCGAACCTACTGCTCAGGTCTGTTCTGTCGACTTAATGGATGTCGATAGCAGCGAATTTAATGATCCTCCTGATACCGATCTTGACTCTTTTCATACGTTATTGTTTGACCCAACTATATATCATACATATACGGACTCTTCCACCGAGATGTCCGGGTCAACAATTAACACCGATTATGAACTATTTTTAGAGTCTAAAGATCACCCCGCACTTTGTGATGACATTATTCTTCGGGGTATTGATGAAACTTTTGAGGAGATCTTCGCTGATGAACTCGCATTTCTGAATAACACGGGTGTTAAGACGAATCTTGTCCTACTCACTGAAATTGAACCTCCACCCCTTTTTCTGACTTGTAAAAAGAATGCGAGTAATCCATCATATACACTGCATCGTCTCTCCAAAATGAGACGCACACACATTCTATTCCACCACTTGACCTTTCCCCACTTCTTCTTCCACCAACCCGAGCACTGCATTGATAAAATTTTCGAATGGTTGGTGTTGATGTTCGGTCTTTGCAAAGCTTGGCATCGACCAATGATTTTTGACCCCCACTTGTGATTTTAAAAGATTAACATTGCATAACTCAAGTTTGGGGGGGTATATTTTCTGGCTCTTGAAAAGAAAAGGTTTACAAAATTTTGAGCCAAAAATAAGTTTGGGGGAGGTTCTTCACTTAAATATTTTGCCCCCACTAATAAATTCCTCCCAAGCTTACAGTTTTTTTTTGAGATTTAGCAGATGGCAACAGTGAGGACACTGTTGAAAACAAGTTTGGGGGAGGTTTGTGCTTATTTTCGCATCATTTGCATATCATTAGCATAAGCACAAAACATTTTTGAAAACCGAAAAATTTAATTTTTTTTTCAAAAAGATAAAAATATTTTTTGTATATAAATAAGATAATAAAAGTTTAGATAGTGAAAAGTTACATCCATGAGATTAGAAAAATTTAAGAAAACTAAGAAAATTAGAAGTTTTCTTATACGAACTAGTAATAAGTAGTTATGAGCCGTTGTCCCAAGGGTTAGTAAGATGAAGGACGTCACTAATCGGGGGATAAAAATAAGTCTGAAAAATAGTTCCTATTCTGGAAGCCAAACATTTTGAACATTGATACCCTGCTATTCGCACTTACACACGTCTTGAAGCCTGGGATAGTAGAGGATACCTTGAAATGCTCTTGTCTTAAAGCCAATGTATGAAGGAAATAAAAAGAAAAAAAAATGAATGAAAAATATATAAAGTGGTGAGAAAAATGGACACTGGTTTTGTTATCACCAAGGGCAATAAAAAAATATATAGCGAGGGTGCCTCTTCACCTAGTGCCCTAAGGCCAACTGGTCTGGGAGTCACTGCTATGCCTGAGGTGGTGCAAGACGAGGAAAATACACCGAATAAGCAAGCACATGAGTAATCGGTCGGTTAGTACCTCAAGAAGTATTAACGGTCGCATGAAAGTGTGTGAGCAATCTCATCTAAATATTCATTAATTAAAAAGTACTGAGGCTGATGGGCAAGAGTATGATAGCTTGAATTGAATTCTCCGGGTGTAGGGATGTCTTTACACACACGCAGGGTGATATGATCGATGTTTGGAAGAAAGATAGGAATGAAGAATAAGAAGATGTTTTATTGAGGGAGGACGTGATTTTTGACATCTTTTCATTGAAAGGTTTGTTTAGCACCCTATGAAGAGTTTTGAAGCATCACATGACCCAAAATTTAAATTTTTATGGTGCTAAACGAACATGCAAAGGAATCGATCCTAGAAAATTAGGGTTTCGAAATATAAAGCGAACTAATCTAGGGTTTCGAGACTACAACCTTTGTAGCTCCCTTTCGCTGGACTCCTTGGTCTCTAGGGTGTTGAACGGAGGTCCTCTTGAAGTCCTCTTGTGTCCACAACGATCCACCACGGAGATCTCCGTCCAAGCTCGCAACTTCGCAAAACCGAAGAGAACACTCTAAACAAAACGGCTAAGCTTGTGTAGAATGAAGTTGTGGTTAAGTTTCTCACTTCAAAAACCTTTCTTTAAGTGGTATTTGCTCACTAGAAAAGACTAGAGAGCAAAAGAGAAAGAGGTAGAAGATGGTGGCAATTTTTTAACAAGAGGTAAAAAGATAACTCATGAGAAGAAAAAAAAAATATCAATATATATTTTATTCCTTCTCACTATGAACCATGGTTAAAGTGATGGAGACATTATTTAACTTGAGTTTTAAATGATAAAGAGAAGGATAACCCTAGGTTAGTGGTAGTTGAGCATGGTTAGGTCAAAGGAAGAATGTGGAAGCAAGAATGATTATCCTTTCCTTTTTCATTTTCTTTTAAATCCAAAATTAAATAATAATCCATTATATAATCCATGGTGTGAGTCTTATATTGCCACCATTTCCATATGCTAACAACCATGATGGATGGGTGTATGTATGTATGCATGTATGCACATCCTTATGTGCATGAAACTAGCATGAAAGAAAGAAAGAAAAGCACACATGCATGCACACATCCATCATCCAAGAAAAGGTTTTAAGTGAGAAAACTAATGGTTAAATGATAAATCAACACTTGATTTATCAATCCGGTCATATCTCATATGACCCCACCAAAAGCAGTTCACCCGATCAATGTTCGGTATTATATACGCACATTTCAATCGGGTGCATGCGCATATCGCATACGCGCACCACAACGTTTCGCCTGGACTGGGTAACTCCTTTGTGGGACTCTAAGACTCGTCAATATGCCGGCAGAGGGTGATGATCATATCAAGTACCCTCAAGCCGCAAGCGGTCAGCTAAACGTAACGGCCACCCGGGTATTGAGCGATCAGAAGACAACAAGCGAACCTGCTACAACTCCCGTCGAGCCATCCGGCAACACTCCCATACAGTCCGGTCTCTTCGTCAGATATGCTGCATATCGAGCCTAGGGATGGTCACGTCGACCCCAATAACTCAATAAGTCGTGCCGGTGAATGGTCTATAACAGATCGAGAAACTACTGATAACACTTATCAGCAAATCTCAGCAGCCCTGGCCAGGGACTTGCTGTTATAACCAGTCGGGCACAGCACAGCATCAACTCCCAATACCGGGAGAGACGAAACCCCTCCTATCGCTCATCGCCTTCGTGTGTCTCGGGACTGTACCCAACGGCCACCTGTTTGCACGACTCAGTAGAGCCGTGGTAGGGTGGTAATCAAAGTACAGTGGGAGAACACACAAGGCTCTATGACGATCTCGGGTCTACAGACTAACCTGTACCAGTGTCACCTGAGAACTGCTATCCGACGATAGATATAATTCCATATAGGAGTTCTCGGTGAGTCCGTCCAGTGTACCCAGTCACCACTGAGCACCCGTATATGATCTTGATGTCAAACATCGATGAATGTGGGAACATCCATCGCCCATCGTATGGGTCTAGTATCATATACGCTAGTCTACTCTGGTATATCAATGCCCCGTCTCGATATACCTACGACTAGGGACGTTCCAGGATATGCTTATAGACTACAGATATCCCACTAGTATGATCTCCATCATAATCAGAGTAGTCAAGCCGATATCCTCAGGGCTTTATCAGCATGTATGAATGAATAAAAGCATGATCAAATCAACATGTCAGATAAAGAAGAACCAGATAGCATACTATCATGTCGAGCAAGAATGCAAACTGAATATATATACATGTATAGATACATCGACTATCACATAATGGCCTCTAGGGCATACATATATCCAACAATCTCCCACTTGCACTAAGGCCAGTTATTGGCGTATCTCATACCCAACATCTCAAAAAGTCGCTCATGCTGTGGCTGAGGGAGGGCCTTGGTGAGTGGATCCGCGGCGTTGTTCTTTGTATCTACTCTCTTAATCTCGATCTCGCGGCGATCTACAATCTCCCGGATCAAATGAAAGCGTCTCAGGATATGTCTGGACCGCTGATGGGATCTGGGCTCCTTGGCTAACGCCATCGCCCCATTATTGTCACAATACAAAGGTATTGGATCAATAATGGTTGGAACTACTCCTAGCTTCGAGACGAACTTCTTCATCTAGACGGCTTCCTTGGCGGCATCATTTGCAGCAATGTACTCAGCTTCCATCGTAGAGTCTGCAACGGTATCTTGTTTGGAACTCTTCCAACTTACCGCCCCTCCATTGAGGGTAAATACAAACCCTGAGATAGATTTGCTGTCATCCTTATCGCTCTGGAAGCTCGAATCGGTAAAGGCCTCCATTTGGAGATCTGTATTACCATACACCAAGAACAATTCTTTAGTCCTTCGTAAGTACTTAAGAATGTTCTTCACAGCTGTCCAGTGGTTCTCCCCTGGGTTGGATTGATACCTGCTTACAACACTAAGTGCATAAGCTACATCTGGGCGTGTACATAACATCGCATACATTATAGATCCTACTGCCGAAGCATAAGGTATAATGCTCATGCGAGCTCTCTCTTCATCGGTCTTTGGACAAGAATCCTTGGAGAGAGTGACTCCATGGCAAGCGGGTAAGGCACCTCGCTTGGAGTCTTCCATACTAAACCTCTTTAGGATGGTGTTGATGTACCTGGTTTGGGACAATCCCAATAACTTTTTGGATCTATCCCTATAGATCCTTATGCCCAGGATGTATGTGGCATCACCCAGGTCCTTCATGGAGAACCTTAGTGATAAGAATGATTTGACCGACTGTAGCATAGGAATATCATTTCCTATCAGAAGAATGTCATCCACGTACAATACGAGGAATGTGACAGCTCTTCCTACAGCCTTCTTATAAACACAAGGTTCATATGGATTTTTGATGAAATCAAACTCTTTGATAACATCATCGAAACAGATGTTCCAACTCCGAGATGCCTGCTTTAACCCATATATGGATTTAAGCAATCTACATGCTTTCTCGCTGCTCCCACTGTCAATGAAGCCCTCTGGCTGATCCATATAAACGCATTCTTCTAAATCTCCATTTAGAAATGCTGTTTTAACGTCCATCTGCCAGATTTCATAGTCGTAGTGAGCAGCAATAGCAAGTAGGATCCGAATGGATTTAAGCATGGCTACGGGCGAAAAAGTTTCGTCATGGTCCAAACCTGGTCTTTGACGAAAACCTTTCGCTACAAGTCTTGCCTTATAGGTCTCTACCTGCCCATCCACACCATTCTTTCTTTTAAAGATCCATTTTCACCCTACAGGTTTTACCCCAGGGGGTACAACGTCCAAAGTCCATACTTTGTTGGTGTACATAGACTCCATTTCAGATCTCATGGCATCCAGCCACTTCACAGAGTCACCACTCGTGATAGCTTGCTGAAAACTGGTAGTATCATCATCATCCATGATGCAATCTTCTCCGTTACCATCAATGAGGAAACCGTAGTATCTCTCCGGTGGGCGAGAAGTCCTACCAGACCTACGGAGTGGCCGAGGTTCTTCAGTTTCTGTTGCAACAGCCGGTTCAACCAAATCGTCATTTGTAGTTTGTGTTTCCAGAACCTCTTCTAGATCTACTACCTTGCCATCATCTTTATCTGTGAAAAACTCTTTTTCCAAGAATGTGGCATACTGAGAAACAAACACTTTTTTTTCCTCTTTGTGGTAGAACAGATATCCATAAGAATTCTTTGGATATCCCACAAAGTTACACATGACTGACCGTGTCTCGAGTTTGTCCGGATTCTGCTTTTTAACATAGGCCGGGCAACCCCAAATCTTAATTCTCTTAAGAGATGGTCTCTTCCCATTCCATATCTCATATGGCGTGGTAGACACGGCTTTGGTTGGAACCCTGTTTAGCAGAAACGCTGCAGTCTCCAATGCATGCCCCCAAAACGAGACTGGTAACTCAGCGTCACTCATCATGGACCGGACCATATCTAATAGGGTCCTATTCCGTCGTTCTGACACACCGTTGTGCTGTGGTGTGTAAGGAGGAGTGAGCTGAGAGAGAATCCCATTCTCTTTTAGGAAGTTTGCAAATTCTGTACTGAGATACTCTCCACCTCGATCTGATCGAAGCATCTTAATACTCAAGCCGGTTTGTTTTTCTACTTCTTGTTTATATTCAACGAATTTCTCGAAAGCGTCGGACTTGTGCTTTAATAAAAATACATGACCGAATCTTGAGAAATCGTCGGTGAATGTAATGAAGTATGAAAAACCGCCTCTAGCCTGTGTAGACATTGGCCCACATACATCACTATGTATGAGGCCAAGGAGCTGGGTAGCTCTTTCTCCGTGTCCGGTAAACGGAGTTTTGGTCATTTTACCCTTGATACAAGACTGGCAAGTCGCATAAGATTTATATTCAAAAGAGTTTAAATATCCGTCTTTGTGTAACCTGTTTAGTCTTGTTTCGTTAATATGACCAAGTCTACAATACCAAAGAAAAGCTTCATTTAATTCTGAAAGTTTTCTTTTATTAGTATGTTGTATACTGAAAACTGTGTGTTGATTTAGGACATATATTCCGTTATTAAGCGTACCATACCCAACCAACATTTGATTTAGGTGAATGTTCATAACATTGTTCTGCAACACAAAATTATACCCTTCATTGTCCAACAAAGAAGCGGATATTATATTACATAGCATACTTGGTACAAAATAACATGGATTCAAAATCAAAATACATCCAGATGGCAACCCCAAGTGATACTCTCCCACTGCGACTGTATGTACATTGGAACTATTTTCAATACGGAGAGTATGGTCACCTGTCCTCAAAACCTTGCTATTTCTCAGCCCCTGCATAGAATTGCAAATGTGAGAACCTGAACCGGTATCCAATACCCAGGAAGCAGAGTTTATAGAAAAACAGTTTTCAGTCACAAACGCACCTGAAGCAGAAGCATCACCATGCTTCTTCTTGAGACTTAGGTACTCCGTGCAATTGCGCTTCCAATGTCCTGTCTTGTGGCAATGAAAACACTCGCCTTTTCCTGGGTCTCCAGCTGTGGACTTTCCCTTTCCCTTCACCTTTTTAACTCTGCCCTTAGGATTAGTTGGTTTCTTCTTTTTCTTTCCCTTGGCCTTAGCTTTCGGGCGAGAAGAAGAAGACTGTCCAATGGTCATAACGGGAGTCTTTGCTGACTTCATAGTGCTCTCTGCACTCCCTAACATATTAAGGAGTTCAGGGAGTTCCTTCTCCATGCCATGCATGTTAAAGTTCACTATGAACTGAGCAAAGGTGGAGGGGAGGGACTGCAGAATAATATCTATATATTGTTCATTGTCCATTGTCCATCCAAGGTCCTCATGCTCTTCTATAAGAGCTATCATCTTCAAAACATGGTCTCCTACTGGTGTGCCAGGGGCCATTCACATCTGAAACAGTTTCTTTGATGTTTCGTATCGTAATACGCGGGATTGCTCCCCATACAACTCCTTTGTATGGAGCAATATACCGTGAATGTCTATGTCCTCGTGCTGCTTTTGATGTGTGTTGTCCATCGATGCAAGCGCGAGGCATTTTGCCGTGGCACAGTCAGCGTCCCATGTCTTGCGGACTTCAATGTCTGCAACTGAGGATTTTGGACCTGGGACGGGCGGGGCTGAAGCCGTGAGGACATATGATACTTTATCATAAGTCAAGGCGATCTTCAGATTCCTCAGCCAGTCTTTATAGTTGGTCCCATTCAGTTTGTTTTTATCTAGTAGAAGCTTAAGTCCAGTCATTGGTATCTGCAATTAAGAGAGAGAAAAGAATACACTCAGCGAAAGCTCTTGCACAGATTAGATTGGTTTATTATCTTGTCTAATCGATGTTTCCCACTGCTTTTTATCAAGTTTTTCTTTCAAACCTTAAAAAGAAAAACTAGCCAGGATTAATTACAGTCTACAACTTCGCTAACCGTTCAGCCAGGCCAGTGTCGGTACTTTGAGGGAGGTTCCCCGTGCTTTCGCACGGACCTAATTAGAGTAAACCTCATTTTCCCAGAGGCGGAGCCCCGTTAACACCTTTCTAGACACCTAATGAGTTAGCTAATTGTAAACTGTAAAACTCTCCTAGGAGCAACTATTGCCCACAGTGGGATTGGGATCTAACCATTACATGGAAGGTATGCAATCTCATTGCAAATTTCAACACTTGAAATTCCCGATGTAATTTTTACCCCTAGTACTTATGACCTTAACTATGGTCAACAAATCATAAGTACCAGTCAAGTTCTACCCATCATTTCTTGATCAATTAGACCCACCCATATGACCCTTAACTATGGTCAACAAAGTCGCATGAATGTCCTAATTAATCTGCATCATATGCAGTGTAGGAAGACATCACTTAGCTACCGTACACTACGCCTTAACTAAAGTCAACAAACGTAGCACGAATACTAAGTACTCTACTTCCTAAAATGACGGAGGGTTGCGAATGATTTTTAAGAAAATCTTTAACGCTTTGAACTTGATATCGTTGTAGAATCAAACAGTTTTCAAAAGGAGTGGCTTAAGCTCCGCAGTTTTGAAATGTAGCTTTTTCATAAATAGCCGAGTAGTTTTTAAATCCGATTCTACAACATCATTTTAGGTTTATTTTCTTTACATTAATCACATTAATGTAATCCCATCATTTAAGTCCTAAAGCCAATCTCAGAAAAGAAACGAAAATAACACGTACGCTTATGCCATCCGCATTCGCCGCAATGTTCCGTTATGCACCGTTAGGTTACTTAACTAACGGCATACCGGAACGGGACTAGCGCGGGTGTAAAACATAAGCAACGTCTACTATATATCATATATATAATATGTCATTCGTCTCAGATATCACAGAACACAGGCAGCAGAAACATAGATATAACGTGGGATATCCTAGGACGTCCGTATTTAGTATTTAGCCAGAATAGAAAATACGGATTCCACAGTCGCGATGAATAGCCAAGCCCACACCCTGGACCCCTACGAGAGCGGCAAGTGACCCTACCAATTCTGGAGTTTAGAAGACTCGGTCTCGACTCCTCGAGATGGCCTCCCACTGAACCCCAGAACCCGGTCACCTGTGCTCCCCTCCTTGGGTCCATCCTAATGCGGAAAAGTAAATAATATACAACACTGGTGACACAACCTCAACCTGGAAGTGTCCCAAATAAAAGAATATTACATTACATTTGAATTTACATGAATGAAAATATAAAACTCTCATCTCAGAAAAAACCCCCGGCTATTCGATCGCGACAATCCTGCACATCATATCTCAGCAACACATAATATCACATATCATCAACGTAAGTAAGTATGCGTACCCCGATTGTCGTTGATGTATAGCAACGAAACCGGCGATATCGAATATACTACACTTACGGTCACAGAAAAGAAAGTGTAAAACTACAATATTTGGAATCCAGATTCTCTTTAGACATCATAAATGCGAAATATCACATATTTCGTATTTCATGCCTAAACTATATGAATTCCACATATTGTATCACATTCCAGACAAACAGACAGTATTAATGTTTTCGAACGAACGATCAAATACCCAAGATTCACTAAAGCTCAACACTTGAGCAGGGTTCAAAAATCCGGAGTGTGACACAGTAGTAGCGGTCCAGCCGTAGAGGGGTCAAGCCAACGCCTCACATGTGGCACGCCGTACTGCCCCAAACCCTAAGGTTCAAAGGGCAGTTCGAGATGGTCACATAATCGAGTTAAGGTTTGTTGTCTTCTAGAGGGACCACCGCAAAAAGACTTGCACGTATCTCCAAAGTATTTAAACCCCGTGAATAGTGAGTAAATGATACTCGTTCAAACACTTCAATGCTTTCTAATTTACCCGGAAAAGCTACGAAATGAAAATCCCGATCGAATTGACGAGTCCGAAACCATCTCCAGAATTTTTCAAAACCAAATACAGATTAAAAATATCCAAAAATTTATACAAGCAGATTCATGAATTACTGTATAAAAAGTATCCATCAATTCATAAATACGGCCGCGGAACCGCGGCCTAAGCAAGCTTAGGCCGCGCTTCCGCGGTGGGATTCATTGTTCATGGAATAATTTTTGTACCGTAATCCTTATTTTTTCCTGCTGTATTTTTTATATATTTTTAATTCTGAAAAATGTCAATTTTTAGAAAATTTCCAGAGAGCACCCTAAAAAGTCGTATTTCGGTTCGATCGGAGTTTTAACTTCGTAAAAAGGTCGCCTAATGTTCTAGGTCGGCTATGATACCAATGAAAGGTTTGTTTAGCACCCTATGAAGTGTTTTGAAGCATCACATGACCCAAAGTTTAAATTTTTATGGTGCTAAACGAACATGCAAAGGAATCGATCCTAGAAAATTAGGGTTTCGAAATATAAAGCGAACTAATCTAGGGTTTCGAGACTACAACCTTTGTAGCTCCCTTTCGCTGGACTCCTTGGTCTCTAGGGTGTTGAACGGAGGTCCTCTTGAAGTCTTCTTGTGTCCACAACGATCCACCACGGAGATCTCCGTCCAAGCTCGCAACTTCGCAAAACCGAAGAGAACACTCTAAACAAAACGGCTAAGCTTGTGTAGAATGAAGTTGTGGTTCAGTTTCTCACTTCAAAAACCTTTCTTTAAGTGGTATTTGCTCACTAGAAAAGACTAGAGATCAAAAGAGAAAGAGGAAGAAGATGGTGGCAATTTTTTAACAAGAGGTAAAAAGATAACTCATGAGAAGAAAAAGAAATATATCAATATATATTTTATTCCTTCTCACTATGAACCATGGTTAAAGTGATGGAGACATTATTTAACTTGAGTTTTAAATGATAAAGTGAAGGATAACCCTAGGTTAGTGGTAGTTGAGCATGGTTAGGTCAAAGGAAGAATGTGGAAGCAAGAATGATTATCCTTTCCTTTTTCATTTTCTTTTAAACCCAAAATTAAATAATAATCCATTATATAATCCATGGTGTGAGTCTTATATTGCCACCATTTCCATATGCTAACAACCATGATGGATGGGTGTATGTATGTATGCATGTATGCATGTATGCACATCCTTATGTGCATGAAACTAGCATGAAAGAAAGAAAGAAAAGCACACATGCATGCACACATCCATCATCCAAGAAAAGGTTTTAAGTGAGAAAACTAATGGTTAAATGATAAATCAACACTTGATTTATCAATTCGGTCATATCTCATATGACCCCACCAAAAGCAGTTCACCCGATCAATGTTCGGTATCATATACGCACATTTCAATCGGGTGCATGCGCATATCGCATACGCGCACCACAACGTTTCGCCTGGACTGGGTAACTCCTTTGTGGGACTCTACGACTCGTCAATACGCCGGCAGAGGGTGATGATCATATCAAGTACCCTCAAGCCGCAAGCGGTCAGCTAAACGTAACGGCCACCCGGGTATTGAGCGATCAGAAGACAACAAGCGAACCTGCTACAACTCCCGTCGAGCCATCCGGCAACACTCCCATACAGTCCGGTCTCTTCGTCAGATATGCTGCATATCGAGCCTAGGGATGGTCACGTCGACCCCAATAACTCAATAAGTCGTGCCGGTGAATGGTCTATAACAGATCGAGAAACTACTGATAACACTTATCAGCAAATCTCAGCAGCCCTGGCCAGGGACTTGCTGTTATAACCAGTCGGGCACAGCACAGCATCAACTCCCAATACCGGGAGAGGCGAAACCCCTCCTGTCGCTCATCGCCTTCGTGTGTCTCGGGACTGTACCCAACGGCCACCTGTTTGCACGACTCAGTAGAGCCGTGGTAGGGTGGTAATCAAAGTACAGTGGGAGAACACACAAGGCTCTATGACGATCTCGGGTCTACAGACTAACCTGTACCAGTGTCACCTGAGAACTTCTATCCGACGATAGATATAATTCCATATAGGAGTTCTCGGTGAGTCCGTCCAGTGTACCCAGTCACCACTGAGCACCCGTATATGATCTTGATGTCAAACATCGATGAATGTGGGAACATCCATCGCCCATCGTATGGGTCTAGTATCATATACGCTAGTCTACTCTGGTATATCAATGCCCCGTCTCGATATACCTATGACTAGGGACGTTCCAGGATATGCTTATAGACTACAGATGTCCCACTAGTATGATCTCCATCATAATCAGAGTAGTCAAGCCGATATCCTCAGGGCTTTATCAGCATGTATGAATGAATAAAAGCATGATCAAATCAACATGTCAGATAAAGAAGAACCAGATAGCATACTATCATGTCGAGCAAGAATGCAAACTGAATATATATACATGTATAGATACATCGACTATCACATAATGGCCTCTAGGGCATACATATATCCAACATTCATGACCATTAAGATAGGGCTCATGACAACTGAAAAGCTAGCTTAGTTGGAAACCCTAATTTTCGAAGCTTTTCTTTTACAATTCTTTTCTTTAAATTTAATATTCATGATCTTCCTTTTATTATTGGATTTTGTGGGTGCAATCCGCTGAAAACCCTCAGGAGACAACACTCCTCCTACTAGGGACACCTAGAGGTTTAAAGGCTTGTTGCACGTGCTCAGTGCAATCGTGTTGCCTACGAAAGTGTGCTAGTTAGTTTTTCTCTTTCTTTATTCTCTCCTTCTCTTTTTAATAAAACATTCGCTCGAGACGATCGAAATTAAGTTTGGGGGTATTTGATTAGTCGAAAATATTGTATATTTTAGCCGGCAATTTCCTCATCATTTGCACTCATTTAGAAGTGTACGGCATTCATATTTTACATATTAGCAAAACTGTCATAAAATATCAGATTACATGTATTAGACCTTAAAACCAGCATTTCTAGGGAAATTGACTGCATTGCATGGCATCGCAATATTTCTATATGTCGCAACCCGTGTTTCGAAGTCTGTGCAGGAAACTAGAAGCATGCTCGAATCAACACTGCTCAAAAGATACGCCAACTCACTAACTTTAGATCTGGTATCAATTCAAAGGAGCAATCACAAATCAACATATCATAAGAAGCCCTAAAATACAGTACAAAGCTTCACCAGAAGAACCAAAGCCCAAGACCATCAAAGAGCCGCGGATCCGCGGCAATGGCTTGCTTGTTCCGCGGATCCGCGGTGGCTTCAAGGAATTAGCCTCCCAAATTTGCACCAAAACTCCTACATCAGTGGCTACAGTTCATAAATGTACTCCAACTTCCAGAAGATTCCAGATGTTTCTGCCAGATCAGTAAACTAGGGTTTTCTAATGCTTAATTAATCCTAGCTTAAACCCTAAGCTAGCTTCCAATAAACTCCTTCTAGAAACTCCTCAACAAACTTTTGGAGGGAATGGGAAGTTCAAACTTAGACCTAGAGTTTGGGTGTTCTATAAATAAGACCCTAGGCTCACTAACTATTCATCTTAGAAAAATAAGATCATCAATCCAAAATCTAGTATCAAACTAGACCCATTCTACCTCTTTCTTCATCCTCTTCTTCCACAAGTCTAGTGACAGGGCTTGTGTGAAACCCTAACCCTAATTCCAACTCCAAAAGCCAAGATCCCGAGTACCCATTAAGCAAGAAGCACTACAACCTTTAGGAGCAGAGCCGATCTTCAACGGAGCAAGCGATCCGAGCTGATCCACGACTCACGAAGCCGAGCGACGCCCGATCAACAATCTAGATTCTTCCTCTTGTAGTTCTTGAAGCGAATGTAATCAAAATTGTTGAGATAAATAAAGGTGATATTCTTTTATCTTGTTTTCTTTAATTTCTGCATCATGATATCTTTACAATTCGTAAATATTTTCTGTGTGGTGATGTGTGAATAAAACTCTGCTCGTCAAGGAGTCGAGACGGTCAATAGAATGATGATGTAACATAGCTTTAATCGATTCTTGATTCCTACGAGTTTTGTAAACCCTAGCAAGTTCAAGAACCGACAACCCATTTCGTTACGATGCTTTCTTGAATGATATCGCTCGAAATTGGGGAGTTAGGATCGTTTCTTGAAATTGCTAGAGGCTAGAATGTGAATGATATCGATAAAAGAACAAGGGATAAGATGAAACCCTAGTTTCACGAGAAAGCCCTAACTCTCGTCGATGATCATCGATCTAGTATCAATCCTTCGAAGGATAAGAACACGAAATCTTTAGATTACATCACGTCTATCGATCCGATCGATTCCTACGAGCCTCTTTTATATTCTTGACTGTTGATTGGAAATATTATCGAAACCCAATTCTTGATTGTTTATCAGTTTCTTGATTCTTGATTAAACATCGTGACACCTGAATCATTTGATAAATTCTTGAATCATGTTTTCGTTTATTTTAGCTTAACTTTTCAATTCAAGCATATCATAATACAAACGAATCGTGCAATCCCTGTGGACGATCCGCACTCATTCATGAACTACAATTGACACCGTAGTTTGATTGCGGTCAAAATAATTTTTGGTTGTGAAGTTCTTTATAAATTTTCTGAATACCGACACAAGAAACAGTTTCGATCAAATGGTGCCATTTTAGGGAACCTTTTGAATTGATTCATACTACACAACAGGAAAATTTACCAATCACGGGGGCTGGACTAGCGCGGATGCAAAACATAAGCAACGCCTAAATAGATATCATATATAGATATACTCATTCGTCACATGCAACATTCCAGATCACAGATGAACACATTGGATATACTAGGAATCCACAATTCGTACGAGCCTGTAAAGAAAAGCGGATTACACGGTCGCGATGAATAGCCAATACCCCACCCTAGACCCCTACGGGTGCGGCAAACTACCCGCCAAATATCCGAAGCGGAGCAACCTCCCTCAACGACGTGAGTAGGCCACTCGGCACTTCGAGATACCCGGTAGTTTGTGCACCCCACCTTGGGTCTATCCTAGGAGCAAAAACAGTAAAAAGAAATTATACAATGACGGCTACAACCCCGACCCGGTTGTGCGGCCAAAAATACTATTACATCAATTTACATATTACATGAATTGAAAGATAAAAGAAAACTCTCATCTCACAACCCCCCGGCTATTCATCTGCGACAATCCAGTGAATTCATATACACATACCATCAACATTACAGATCACAGATATGTATAACCCCCATTAATCGGTGTATAGCGATTAGCGGACGTTCAATACATATATCACATCACAGATATATACCCGTCAGCTTAAGTATTTAGAAGTTCGATCAAAATACGGATTTTCAAGCCCCAAACACAAAATTTTCTTTCTGGAAAATCTGGGCAGAAAAAACATATTTTAAAAATCCCAGAACACCCCTATGACCTCACTGCAAGAAAAATCGTCGACGGCCGAGTCAACTCGGCCGCGGATCCGCGGCGGGAGCAAGCTCCCGCCGCGGTTCCGCGGCGCGTTGATGGGCTCTCTGGACCATTTTTCTACAGTGAGATGTAAAAACCCTGAGTCAAATTTTAAGCCAAGATTTATTAATTTTAGAACATAGGCAAAATTCGACAGAAAGTGTACTTTTCGGGCGTGTTTCGCGACTTTTTCTCCGATCGAATTTCTAGTTACTTTGCTAACATGTTAAATAGTGTTTAACTAGTCTCTGATACCACTGTAAGTCCACGTTACCTCTCCCGGTACTTACGGGCTTGCGGAAATGATGAAAAACGATTTTTCAAGAGGTGGTAATTTTTCAAGAGGTGGTAACATGGACTCAAAATACGGATCTTTGTTAAACAACTAATTAACAACTTAACTAGAGTTTTTCCTACTCGGTTAGGGGGCTATAACTTTCTTGAACTCCTTCGTCTTCAACTCTTTCTGGTGTACGGATCGGCCTCACCTCGTCGTCTCCTTGCGCCGAAGATGGATCCACCTGAAAGCTTCTACCTTTGGCTTCTTCTTCGAACTTGAAGAAACTAGAACACTTGGTTTGCTAAACCTTGTGAACTAGGATGAGTAGAGAAGTGATATGGGTTTTCTTTTATCTCTAAGGCAATGTTTCTCAACTCATGAGATGGAGTTGCCTTGAACTAGAGAGAGAGCAAGAGGAAGAGCAAGAGGGAGAGCTTGAGCATGAGAGAGAAGAAGAATGATAGAATGAGGCAACCCCTTTTCCTCCTATGCTCCCATAACAAAATAATAATAATAATAATAATAATTGAGTATTATGTGATGGTTCATATCATATCAAGTGGCATTATCATTTCATGCACTCATATTGCAAAGCATAACAAGCAAGCAAAAGTCTTTGCCATGAAATGATAGCCATTGCAATGATGATTGTCAACTAGTCCAACCTAATCAACCGGTCAACAAAGTCAACAAGTCAATAAAGTCAACCCCTCATCACAACCATGACACAATAATACTTAATTAATATTATCATTAATCATATTTCATATTCTCATTAGGGTTTAGCAAAAGTCAATGGTCAACAGTCAACAGTCAACAGTCAATAACCCCAATGAGAATTTTCTGCCTCTGTCTCTCTGTCCACTGTGCATACACACCCGCATCCGCGTTCCGAGGAACACGAATACAACCGAGATAAAACCAATCCCAAAACGTACACTAGGATCTGGCTTAAACCAAAGCCCGCTAGTGTTAACTGTCCGGACACCAAACGTACACAAGTGAACGGATGTGACCGAACCCTGTCGCAAAACCATGCGACCTGTCGCAAAACCATGCGACCTCTACTCTTTTGCCTAAAGGCGAATAGCTTTCTGTGTGGGACTCTAAAGACTCGACACTACGCTGGCAGTGGGTTTAACCACAGACCGCAAGCGGCACTAGCTGTGCGTAACGGTCCCCAGGTAGATGCCGACAAGAAGACTGACGAGGTGAAACCCATCTGAACTCCTACTGAGCCTGAATATGACAATCTCCATACAGTCCGGTCTGTTCGTCTGATACATCGCTTGGCGGGCCTAGGGGCGGTAAACGTCAGTCCCCTAATAGCGGTACAAGTCGTGTCGGAGTGTAGCCCAGAACACCCTGAGATAGCACTGGAAACCTACCAGTTTATTTCGCTTGCCCTGGCCAGGGACTACTCGTGTAATGGCTCTCCTAGACACAGCGCGATGTCAACCCCCAATACCGGGAGAGACGAATCCTGTCTAACCGTCACTGCCTCCAAGTGCTTCGGGACTGCACCCAACTACTACCTATTTGCACAACTCTTTTGAGCCGTGGTAAGGTAGTAATCAAAGTACAGTGGGAACACACTCGAGGCGAAGTGACAGTGTCAAGTCAGCGGACTAAGCTGTACTCATGTCACCTGGGAACTGATAACTGACGATAGGTATAGTACCAACCAACAGTTCCCGACGAGTCCTGTCCAGTGTTCTCGAAACCCAACGAGCACCCGCATACTATCTCCAGTACGACGTACTGATGGCTGTAGGACAGACCATCTCCTCTGCTGGGATGAGAAGCGCATACGCTAGTCTACTCCGGAGTATCGATGCCCTGTCTCGATAGTCCTACGACTAGGGACCTGTATAAGGATGTGCTTATAGATTACCCAGCCCCCACGAGTGTGACTGCCATCACAACGCTGGTAATCAAGCAAAGATCTTAAGGGCTCTACTAATATGTATAAGCGATATGCTAAAAGAAACACATGCACAAATTGAAGTAGAAATAAACCAAGTAGCATACTACCATTTTGAGCAAGATTGTCTATACAACTGTGAATATCCCAAGCTTCCATTAAGTAATATACAAGCTAGTATGATACAGTAATGGCCTCTAGGGCATATACACTAACAAACACTTATCAGTAGGTCTCCATATTAGCCCTGGCCAGGGAATTCCAGTTATAGCCAATCGAACATAGCGCAACATCAACCCCCAATACCTGGAGAGACGAAACCCCTATCGCTCATTGCCTCCATGTGATTCGGGACTGTACCCAAAAGACACCGTTTTGCACATTCTCATGAACGTGGTAAGGTGGAAATCAAAGCACAGTGGGAATCACACAAAACTCTATGACGATCTCAGGTCTACAGACTAACCTGTACCGGTGTCACCAGAGAACTGCTATCTGACGATAGGTATAATACCATCTAGGAGTTCTCGGCGAGTCCGTTCAGTGTACCCAGTCTCTACTGAGCACCCGTACACCATCTTTGATGTCAAACACCGATGGATATGGGATCATCCATCGCCCATCATATGGGTCAAGATGCGTATACGTTAGTCTACTCCGGAGTATCGACGCTCTGTCTCGATACACCCTCGACTAGGAACAGTTATTAGATGTACTCTTGGACTACCTTGGCCCCACTAGTATGATCTACATCATATTCCTAGTAGTCGAGTACATATCCTAAGGGCTTTATCAACATGTGAAAGCAAGACAGTAAACCAATACAAGTCAACATGTTAAGACAAAGTGAAACCAGATAGCATACTATCATATCGTGCAAGAAAGTCCTCTCTATATATATCCAAGCATCCACTATAATATGCATCATATGTACAACAATGGCCTCTAGGGCATATACATAACTAACAATCTCCCACTTGCACTAAGGCCAGCTGTTGTAGTATCTCATACCCAACATCCCGAAGAGTCTCTCAAATTGTATCTGGGGTATGGCCTTTGTGAGTGGATCCGCAGTGTTGTCCTTCGTGTCAACTCTCCTGACCTCGATCTCTCGGCGATCAACTATCTCCTGGATCAGGTGATACCGCCTCAGAATATGCCTGGATCTCTGATGGGACCTGGGTTCCTTGGCCAAAGCCACAGCTCCATTGTTATCACAATACAAAGGTATTGGATGCTCAATGGACGGAACTACTCCAAGTTCAGTTATGAACTTCTTGATCCAGACAGCCACTTTGGCAGCATCGTTGGCATCGTTGTATTCAGCCTCCATCGTCGAGTCTGCCACGGTTTCCTGTTCAGAACTCTTCCAACACACCGCCCCTCCATTTAGGGTAAAGAAAAATCCTGAGTGCGGCTTAGAGTCATCTTTATCACTTTGGAAGCTCGAATCGGTAAAGGACTCCACCCGGAGTTCTCCGTTACCATACACTAAGAACATCTCTTTAGTCCTTCTCAAGTACTTGAGAATGTTCTTCACAGCTGTCCAGTAACTCTCTCCAGGATCTGCTTGATACCTGCTCACTACACTTAGTGAGTATGCTACATCGGGTCTGGTACATAGCATTGCGTACATGATAGAGCCTACTGCCGAAGCATAGGGTATCCCTTGCATGCGAGCTCTCTCCAAATCAGTCTTGGGAGACATCTCTTTGGAGAGAGTGAGTCCAGAGATCGTGGGTAAATTCCCACGCTTGGATTCTTCCATACTAAACCTCTTTATTATGGTGTCAATGTACCTGGATTGGGACAATCCCAATATCCGCTTAGATCTATCTCTATAGATCTTAATTCCCAAAATACAGGAGGCATCACCTAGTTCTTTCATTGAGAATCTATGTGATAAGAAGAGCTTGACCGAGTGCAGCACAGGAACATCATTTCCTATCAAGAGTATGTTATCCACGTACAATACGAGGAAGACAACCTTACTTTCTGCAACCTTCTTGTAAATACAAGGTTCATCTACGTTCTTGATGAAGTCAAACTTTTCGACTACAACATCAAAACAGATGTTCCAACTCCGCGATGCCTTCTTTAATCCGTAGATGGATTTAAACAGCTTGCACACCTTTCTGCTGCTCCCACTGTTTACGAAGCTCTCTGGCTGAGTCATGTACACGCACTCCTCTAAATCACCATTTAGAAAGGCGGTCTTAACATCCATTTGCCAGATTTTGTAGTCATGGTATGCAGCAATAGCAAGTAAGATCCGGATGGACTTAAGCATAGCCACTGGAGAAAAGGTTTCGTCATAATCCACACCTGGTCGTTGACGAAAACCCTTTGCAACAAGTCTAGCTTTGAAAGTCTCAACTTTTCCATCTACATCAAGTTTCTTCTTAAAGATCCATTTGCTCCCAATGGGTTTTACCCCTTCAGGAGCAATTTCCAAAGTCCATACTTTGTTGGTGTACATGGATTCCATCTCAGATCATATTGCATCCAGCCATTTCATAGAGTCCCCACTCGTGATGGCCTGCTCGAAGCTAGTCGGGTCATCATCTTCCATGATGCAATCCTCGCTCCCACCATCGATGAGAAAACCGTAGTATTTCTCAGGTGGATAAGGAACCCTACTAGATTGGCGGAGCGACCAAGGTTCGTCGGGAACTACTGAATCCTTTTGTTCCAATAAATCATCAGTCGTAGTTTATGCTGCTGGAACTTCTTCCAGCTCTACCTCTTCGCCACTAATTTCTTTAGCAAGAAATTTCTTTTCTAAAAAGGTGGCATATTGAGAAACAAACACTTTTTTCTCCTCAGCGTGGTAGAAAATATATCCTTGTGAATTCTTTGGATATCCCATAAACTTGCATAAAACTGATCGTGCCTCGAGCTTGTCCGGATTTTGCCTTTTGACATAGGCCGGACAACCTCATATCTTAATTTGTTTAAAATATGGTCTCATTCCCCTCCATATCTCATATGGGGTTGTAGGCACTGATTTATATGGAACTTGATTCAATAGGTATGCTGCTGTCTCAAGCGCATAACCCCAAAAGGAAATAGGCAACTCAGCGGTGCTCATCATATAGCGTATCATATCTAATAGGGTGTGATTCCTCCGTTCCGATACACTATTATGCTGTGGTGTATACGGAAGAGTAAGCTGAGAGAGAATCCCATTCTCTTTTAGATAGTCCAGGAACTCATTGCTCAAGTATTCTCCTCCTCGATCAGATCAAAAGATCTTAATACATTTACCCATCTGGTTCTCAACTTCGTGCTTATATTCTTTGAATTTCTCAAAAGTTTCAGACTTGTGTTTCATCAGGAACACATGTCCGTATCTTGAGAGATCGTCAGTGAATGTAATGAAGTACGAGGAACCATTCCTGGCATGTGTAGACATGGGACCGCATACATCACTATGTATCAGTTCCAAGAGTTCAGTAACTCTTTCTCCGTGTCCACTAAACAGAGTTTTGGTCATCTTGCCTTTGAGACATGAATGGCAAGTTTCATAAGATGAAAATTCGAACGGATTCAAATATCCATCCTTATGTAACTTAGCTAGTCGTGTCACATTGATATGACCTAGTCTACAATACCACAAGAAGGATTCGTTCATTTCTGAACTCTTCCTCTTATGTGTGTTTTGTACATTAAGAACCGTAGTTTGATTCAGAACGTATATGCCATTATTTAACGAGCCCGATCCAATCAACTTTTGATTCAGGAAGATGTTCATAACATTATCCTGTACTACAAAATTATATCCTTCTTTACTCAATAAAGAAACTGATATAAGATTGCATATCAGGGTCGGAATGTAATAGCATTCGTTCAGAATCAATGTATTACCATTTGGTAACACAAGGTGATATTCGCCAACTGTTTTGGCTGTAACATTTGCACCATTCCCTACTCTTATGGAATGATCACCCATTTATCTAATACCCAGGACGTAGAGTGAACTGAGAAATAGTTCTCGATAACTAACACACCCGAAGAAGATGCATCAGCATGCTTATTCTTCGTTGGGGCGGCGTGAGAATCCGGATATTCTCCTATTCCCTGCTCGGACTTATAACAATTATAAGTTGGAGCGGGACCAACGTTCCCTGCTCAGTATAATAAGCGGGTTCGGTCAATACATTTATATTATTATATTGATTAAGGCCTGACATGGTCTCTACCTGGAGAGAGAGAGAGAGAGAAGAAAACACTTTAGCGTATGCTCTTGCAAGATTAGATTGGTTATTATCTTATCTAATCAGGATGGCTCCCACTGTTTTCATCAAATCTTCCTTCAAACCCTAAAAGGTAAGACTAGCCGGGATTAATTACACCTTACAAGTTCGCCAATCTTTCAGCCAGGCCAGTGTTGGTACTTTGAGGGAGGTTCCCCGTGCTTTCACACGGACCTAATTAAAATAAACCTCGTTTTCCCAGAGGCATAACCCCGTAAACACCTTTCTAGACACCTACTTGATCGGCTAATTGTCATGTGTAAAACTCTCCCAGGAGTAACTCTTACTCGCAGTGGGTATCGGGATCCAACTATATCATAGAAGGTATGCAATCTCATTGCAAATTTCAACACTTGAAATTCCCAATAATATTTTTTGCCCCTAGCTACTTATGATCTTAACATGGTCAACAAATCATAAGCGCTAGCCAAGTTCAACCCGTCATTTCCTGATTGAATTAAACCCACCCACACGACCCTTAACATGGTCAACAAAGTCGTATGACTACCCTAATCCAATCTCATCACATGTTTTAGCAGATAAGCACTAATTAGCTACCGCACACTACGCCTTAACATGGTCAACAAACGTAGCACGAATAGTAAGTAGTACTTATCTGAAATGACGGAGTGCTACGTTAGGTTTGTATGAAAACCTTTTACGTAATGAACTTGATATCGTTGTAGAAACAAGTGATTTCGAAAAGGACTGTTTTTGAGGCTTTTACTAGTTTCGCTAAAGAGGTCACTCCCGGTGAAGGGATCTCGACTCTTTCCTTATCGAATAAGGTGCATGATATTTCACAAATATCGCTATGCAAAGCAAGAACTATAGAAGCAATTAAAAAATAACCAAGTGAGTTGTAGCATCTGCTAGTTTCGCTAAAGAGGTCACACCCGGTGAAGGGATCTCGGCTCTTTCCTTATCGAAAAAGTTGCTGGATATTCCACAAGGAATACTGCTATGAAAAACAAAAACTAGAGCTACCCTTTTTATAAATTTGATTCTACAACATCTTTTAGGTTTATTTTTCTTTCATTAATCTCATTAATGAATCCCATCATTTATGCTTCCTAAGCATCACAGAAGAAACGAAAATACAACGTACGCTTATGCTATCCGCATTCGCCACAGTGTCCCGTTATGCACCGTTAGGTTACTTAACTATCGGCATACTGGGGAGGGACTAGCACGGGTGCAAAATATAAGCAACATTTTTATATATCATATATATAATAATAAAGCATTCGTCTCACGCATATAGAATGATCACATCACAGTATATTAGCAGCAGAAGATAACATATGAAATATTGGATATATTAGGAGGTCCGTGTTTTATTTTGAGCCTGTATAAAACACGGATTCCACGGTCATAATGAATAGCCAAACCCACATCCCTAGACCCCTACGAGAGCGGCAAGCAACCCTACCAATTCTAGGGTTAGGAGACCCGGTCTCGACTCCTCGAGATGGCCTCCCACTGGACCCTAGAACCCGCTTACTTGTACTCCCCTACTTGGGTCTATCCTAATGCGAAAAAGTAAATAATATACAATGGTGACATCATCCTCAACCTGGAAGTGCCCCAATAAAAGAATATTACATACAATGAATTTTACATGAATGAAAATAAAAACCCTCATCTCACATAAAAGTCCCGGCTATTCAAAAACACGACGATCCAATATAACATATCACAGCAACACATAACATCACATGTCATCAACGTAAGTAAATATGTGTATCCCAATTGTCGTTGATTTATAGCTATGAAACCGGCGATACACCACATATTACACTTACGGTCGCAGAAAAGAAAGTGAAAAACTACAACATTTGGAATCCATAATCTCTTCAGACATCGTAAACCCGAAATATCACATATTACGGATTTCATGCCTAACTATATGAATTCCACATATTGTATCACATTAGAAAAAAAAACTTGATGATGTTAAACATTCCGATTGAATCAACAAACACCTAAAAATTCCCAAAAGCTCAACACTTGAGCGTAGTTTGAAAATACTCAGTACATGCCACAGTACCAATGAACCAGCCGTAGAAGGGCCAGCCAATGCCTCACATGTGGCACCGCTGAACTACCACAAACCCTAGGGTTTAGTGGCGGTTCTGACGGTTACATAATCGAGTTAAGGTTTCGTTCTTCTAGAGGGTCCACCGAATCACTTGCACGATATTTGAATGTTCTTTAATTATGAAAAAGATCCAACTCTTGAAAAAATTCAGCAAGGAAAAAGTGGGTATTTGATATCCGTTCGAACTTTTTAACACCGTCTAAATAACCCGAAAACAAACTAGAATTACGAATACGAAACACTTCGAATTGCCTTTGCTAAAAGATAACATCACATGCAAAATTAGCAAAAACAAACAACATCTAAAGTACCTAAACCCAGAGCCATGAACACCGTAAAAATTTCAACCCCTTCGAGGCCGATCTGGCCGGTTTTGGTACTATGGTGGCGGGCCCATTTCTGAGTGAAGGGGGTGAATTTTGTACAGTGTTCATTATTTATCTCATACATCATTCTGCAACTGTTTAAAATTTTTTTTGACATCTAGAAAAAATCGACAGAAACTAGGGTTTCGATTCGGATGTTTCGGAGTTGTTATGTTTCGTAATCCTACACTTATCTGTCTAATTCTCTAGCTAGGCTCTGATACCACTGTTGGGATACCTACAATGGCAACAAGGTTTCGGGAGGCATCGTCCATGCCAATTTCAAATTTTTGCCGTTCTAGATAACCCTAGCCATGAGTCTTTAACTAGAGAATCAAACTAAACATTCATGTTAACAACTTAACATCTATGAGTTAGGAATTACAACCTTTGTAGTCTGTTCTTTCGCTTCATAAGCTCCGAGTTGAGGTCCCTTCGCTGCGATCATCAAGCTCCCGGACTCTATAGAGGCTCCATGAGGTGAATGAGACATCCTTGCTTGAAGGCTTCACAATCAAAGATGATTTACCTTGAGGAATTACAAACCCAAGCTCTCACTTCACTAATGAGGTATTAGTGAAGCAAACACCCTAATCTAAGTGGCTAGAATAGATGAGGATGATGAAGTAGGAATTTTGCTCTCTTCAGTTTTCTTTTTCTCTTAATCATTCATCACAAAATAAAATCAACCAAGCTCTTTTCTTTTGGTGGAGGAAGAAGAAGATGAGCAAGTGATGAAATGAAATTATTGTGTGAGGTTATAAATGTAACCAAGGGTTAAGCATGGCATGCTTAACCCTTGTAGAGACTTAACCATGAGTTAGGGTTAGGGTTGGGTTACTAAATATCTTGAGAAATATCAAGGGGTGGACTAAGTCAACAAGAGAAAAATATCCACATAATATTGATTTATCCAAAATAGAATATTAACCCTAAACTAAACCCTAGCATGGTTTAATCTCAAAAACCCTAGTTGCATTTGTAACCTAACATGTTACAATTATACATATCTCATATATATACAATTTTGTAACAAAATAAAATAATACAATTAACATATATCATATATATATCAATGTATCATCAAGTGAGAAAAAGAATCATTTAAGAGAGCTTATATTAGTTAATGTAATGTAATATATCACATATATAATTATACATTAAATTATTAAACCAACACTTGATTTAATAACCCGGCTATATTACATATAACCGACTAATATAATTTGTATCTTTTTATCGAATCAACACTTGATCCGATAACCCGGCTATATCACATATACCCGGACGATATCACATATCGCGAGAATAGAATACGGTATCTCATATCGTATTAATCTAGTCCCGCACATATCACATATGTGCTCCTACACCGTTTCGCCTAAGCCAGGAAACCTCTGTGTAGGACTCTAAAGACTCGTCAATACGCCGGCAGTAGGTGATGATCATATCAAACACCCACAAGCTGCAAGCGGTCAGCTAAACGTAACAGCCACCCGGGTATTGAGCGATCAAAAGATCAACAAGCAAGCCTGTACATACTCCTGTGAATCCAATCAGTAACACTCCCGTATAGTCCGGTCTCTTCGTCTGATATGTCGCATATCCAGTCTAGGGGTGGTAAACGTCAGACCCCAGTAACCGATAAGTCGTGTCGATGTGAGGCTCATAACGGGTCGAGAAACTACTGATAACACTTATCAGTAGGTCTCCATATCAGCCCTGGTTAGGGACTTTCAGTTATAGCCAATCGAACACAGCGCAATATCAACCCCTAATACCGGGAGAGACGAAACCCCTATCGCTCATTGTCTCCATGTGATTCGGGACTGTATCCAAAAGCCATCGTTTTGCACGTTCATATGAACGTGGTAAGGTGGAAATCAAAGCACAGTGGGAATCACACAAGACTCTATGCCGATCTCCAGTTTACAGACTAATCTGCACCGGTGTCACCAGATAACTGCTATCTAACGATAGGTGATCAGTCGAAAATAGTGCATTCTCAACACGTTAATTTCCCTACTCTTATCATTCATATATAAGTGTTTATTGTAATTATAACACAGATTACGAATTCATCTGGAAAATACCAAATAACCTGTGTTATAGTTATAATCGACATTCTAGAGGGAAATTAAGTGTTTATTACTACTTGCATTGATCTGTATATATCAACCCTTGTCTCGAGATTGTGTGCAGGAAATTCTCCAGGTTAAAACCCGGAATCATAAAAGTGCTGATAAAATGCATCAAGTCCAAGAATTGAAATCTGGCAGTAAACTAGAAAGAATTAAAAGATTCCATACATCAGGAAATAACCATGAAGACAACATGAAACAATACAGGAGAAATAATGCAGCAACTCCACCAAATGGCCGCGGATCCGCGGCCGAGTCAGGCCGATCCGCCGCGGATCTGCGGCCGAGTAAACTCGTCAGCGGCAGAAACCTTTTTCAGAAACCCCCTTTCATCAGCCAAACTTCTTCAAGACGCTTCAATTCTCCAGAAGCTTCCCTCCAACAGCAAGTCTTCTCTTGCAAGCTTGCTAACTATCTTAATCTAGAAACTTCTCATAACAACCAAGCTTCCAAGGGAACCTATACCTAGCTTCTAGGGGAAGCTAAATGGAAACACTATAAAAAGGCACCTAAGGCTTCATTACAAAGGTTGTTGAATATTGAGCCAAATTTCTATAAGTTGAGTGACACAACTTGCAATTCAAAACCCTAGCCCCAAATCCATTTCAAAAAGCCAAATCAAGATTCATCGAGTATAAAATCAAGCAAGCCTTCAACGAGCCTTTGAAGCAACACCGATCTTCATCCGAGCAAGAGATCCACGACGATCCACGACTCAAGAAGACGATGAGAAGCTAGTTTCGACGATTGAGTTCTCTCCTCAAAATCTTGTAATCTTTAAGTGAATTGTAACGAAACGTTGATTAATAAAAGGTGAAAATTCTTGATCTTTCTTTTCTTTACATTTGAGCATTATGAAGAGTTGTCGATTCTTGATTGTTTTCTTTTTCATGATGTTTGAGTGAAAACTCCGCTTGTGGAGGAATCGAGAAAATAGGTAGATGATGATGAGTAAATTCTTGAACGATTCTTAAGTCTTATGAGTTTTGTAAACTTTAGGAAATTAAATCAACGATGACCTAGTTTTGAGCGAGATACTTTATTGAATGTTTTCGCTCCAAATTAGAGATCAATGATCGATGATTGAATTTCCTAGAGGCTAGAATTTGAATGCTAATCAACGAAAGGACAAGAGATGATGATGGAGAAACCCTATTTTCTTCAATAGATCCCTAAACCTCATTGATTGTCATTGATCTAGCAACAAATCTTCAATAGATAAGAATTTGTAATCATAAGTATTAATCATCACTATCGATTGTATCGATTCCTACAAGCCTCTTTACAAATCTTGATAATTCATTCGATTTGGACATCTTCTTGAACTTTAGTATTTCTTGATTTTTGATCTATCTCTTGATTCTTGAAACTAAATTTCACATATATTGAATCATTTTCTTTTATCTTTTAATTTCCAACTCAACTAAAACAAGATCGATCAAATTACACTTTCTCTGTAGACGATTCCTATTCATTGACGAAGCTACAATAGACACCGTTAATTGATTGCGGTTTACAAATTTCTTTGGTTGTGAACCATTTTACTTAACACGTCAATAGAATTATCAATCAAATGGCGCCATTGCCGGGGATCGTGTGCTAATTTGTTCGTTTTTGTAATTTGAGTTGGAAAATTTATTATTCCATCAGAATTTTTAGATCAAAATTCGTAACAAGCGCTTAACGATTTGTTGTGAATTGTTGCAAGGAGATCTAGAATCTGTGGAGCGAGAGGAAAAATTTTCAGGACATCTCAAAAAGTCCAGAGAGGCAACAGGAGCAGTTACTGAAATTTTTGTGCAGGGATCACATTAGGACGCGGCGGAACCGCGGCAATAGGAAGCATCTTGCGGCGGATCCGCGGTTCTTTGAAGGATTCATTGCACCAAAATTCTTAGGCCCATCTCTGACTTTCTTATCTCTTCCCTGCTCTTTCCAATAACCAATTTCTGCAGGTTTCTTTGCAAAAATTTGCAGCGCCGCAAAAAGAAAAATTGTTGCGTGTTTGATCTTGGTTGTTTGCATTTTTTAATATGGAAATTACTGTATGTGGATGCTGTTCTGATCCATCACATCTTACGGAAGAATGTCCTTTAAATTCTCCGTTTCAAGGTCAAGAGCATACCAATGCCGCTTTTCAACAAAGACCTAGAAACGATCCGTATTCTTCCACTTATAATCAGGGTTGGAGGAATCACCCTAACATTGCTTGGAACCAATCACAAACTCAAAACACGGTTCCAAACCAAAATAATTTTCAAAGGGCTCCTCCACCACAACAGTAACCACTTCAACTGACTCAGCACCCCTATCAATCACAAAACTTTCAAAATCCGGTCAACACACCTGCATCGTATAATCCTTTGCAATTGACCGGTACTGATGAATCCTCTTCTCTCGCACAAACCATGAATTTGATTCTGAAAAATTTCATGCAAGTTTCGGCTGAAATAAAGACTTCTGTCGATAAAATCCAGAAAAACTCTGACTCCCATGGTGAGAGTATTAAATCGATGGAAGCACAAATTGCACAATTAAAAGCCGAAATGAGTGCTAGAGAAAAAGGGAAACTTCCGTCTCAACCCCTACCAAATCCTGGGCATTCACAACACTACAATGTGAATGCCATCACAACGTTGAGATCCGGAAGAGTGCTGAATAATCAAGTTGGGGAAGAGATTGATAATCATGAAGAATTAATCAATAATACCCCGGTTGAGACTTTTCCTTCCACATCCACTTCTACTTCTACACCTAATTTATCTACCCCACCATTTCCTAGCGAGCTTATTCTTCATTTTCCTCAAGGCTCGAACCCTCAGCATACCTCTTCTAGTCCACCAAAGACGATCCCTACTCCTATTCTGGGATCAGTTCCACACACACCACCTTCTCTAATGTTGGACCCAGCTATTATTGCTAAAGCTCCTTATCCGAATCGGTTAAGGGGAAACAAATCGAGTCCACATATGGAGAAGATTATGGAAATGTTCAAACAGGTTAACATCAACATCCCTCTTCTAGATGCTATTCAACAAGTCCCCGCTTATGCGAAAATTCTTAAAGACTTGTGCACTAGGAAGAGGAAGACTCAAGTGACCAATAATGTTAGCACTTATTTTATCCCAGTAGAGTTACTAGGCACTCTAATAAGGTTTAAGGAAGCATCAAACATGCCTGTTTAAAATTTTAGCCGTGCCGAATATCCCTAAGCAAGATCGTTGCTAGAAAATTAGGGTTTTATATGTATGTAAACTAGGTTTACAACTAAGTGAATGCGATATACAACCTTTGTAGATCGGTCCTTCACTTCTTTAGCTCCTTGTTGAAGTCCCTTCGCTGCGATCGTGGTTCTCCCGGGCTCTTGCATGGCTTCACGAGGCGAAAAATGCGACCTTGCTTGAAGTCTCCGAGGCCGAAGATGATCTACGTCGAGGGAATTCCGACTCAAGCTACTACTTCACTAATTTGAGAATTAGTGAAGCAAACACCCTATACTAAAGTGATAGTCTAGTAGAGGATGGAGAAATAGGAAGTGGGTTCTCTTTAAAATTTTGTTTCTTACAATCTATCTCACTTTTGATCAAACCCTAGCAAGCTTTTTCTTTTTAGCAATGAAGAAGAAGAAGAAATGAAAGAGATGAGGATAATGATCAAGTGAGAAGTCTAACCATGGTGAGTGAGTATCATATACTAAGTCTTGTAGAGACTTAACCCTAAGCTAATTGTTATGGTTGGGTTAATAAAAATCCATAGTAAAAACAAACTCAAGTTGAATTAGTCAATGCATCCACAAGCTTCCACAAGCTTCATGCATTTTCTAATCCTCCACTTGATTTTGTAATTACTTTAAATATTAAAACCCAAACTAAAAATTAGCATAGTGTAAGTCTCATACACCCATGGATGATGTATTGATCGCATGCCGAGAGCCTGTCGGATGTTCAAAATTCTAAAGTTATAACCGCGATCAGGACGGTGTCGCTTTGCAGCTAGCCGGTTGCACACGGGTCGATCCACAGGGAGATGGTTGTATGTCCTTTCGTGTTTTAGACGAGTCAATAAAGAATTTGTATATGTTTGTTCAATCTAACCTATGTGTATTATTTGCAAGTATAAAGTTGTTAAGAAAAGATACGAAAATGTAAGCTAAAGAAATCCGTAATCAAAACCTTTGAGCCGAGTCTTGACCAATTGAAGCTAGAACAATCGGCAACAACGTGGATTAGATGATTTAAGCGCGGTATTCGTGGAATCCGGCTTATTTACCCTTGTCCTTCCGTTCTTATCTCTTGCTTTCGCCTCCGGCTAAACCGAACGCAACCGGTCGCGGTTAGGAATCACCGTTACCTTGTTAGGGTAGGGTGCCTAACGGAGCGCTTGCGTATCGTTTGGGCGGAGTTCAATGGAAAATAACGGGAAAAGGAAATGTGCAAAGAAACGTTAACTTACAATATCGTATTGATTCTTAACAACAACAATAATTACAACCATTCACAAAAAGAACCAAAAAGAGCAAAAGAAAAGAAAAGATTACAAGTAAGTAAGGGCATGTAATTTAAAGTGCAAGAAAGTAAGGCATGAATGTAAAGCAAGTAATAAAAAGCAAGAAAATAATTACAAGAACACTAGAACTCAAGACAAGCATGGGATCAATAGCCAACCCTTAAACTTGCAAGCTCAATCAAGAGCTTACAAGATCAGGAGAAGGGTAAAGAACTCATGTGAAATGAAGCACTAAAGAGAGAACAAAATGATACAACCCTTGAGATCAATAACCAACCCTTAAACTTTTAAGCTCAATGAAGAGGTTGAAAGATCAAGAGAAAGCAAGGATCTCAAGGAGAAACTAACAAAAGAATGATACAAAAACCCTCATCTTCATTTCATCATCCACTCAAAAAGCTCTCACTACAATTTTCATGGAGGAAAGAATGAAGAAGAAGAAGAAGAAGACTAACAACTAACAAAAAGAGGCTAAAGAATGGACACCCTTGGTTTGGCTCAGAACTGGGGTATTTATAGGCAGGGAAATAGAAACCTAGGGTAAGAATCCAGCTCCACATAAAATTACCCAACTGCCCACAAAAAACGACAAAGCGAGGAGACCAAATGGCCGTGGTTCCGCGGCCTAAGCGCGCTTATGCCGCGGAACCGCGGCTCTTTAGAGGAGTCAGGTGTTTATATTTTGTGGGGATCCCTGGTTTTATGTTTTCTGCTGTGTGGTATATGACTTTTTATCAGAAACTCTTCCCATTTCTTCCAGAATTTCAGTAGATCAAAAGGTGATGTGATGTGGATCTTTTGCCAAGATTTCCTCGAGCTCCGCGTAGATATGTTGGATTTTGTGTTGCCATTGTGCTTTGTGCACGAAAATGACATCGATTTGCCATTTTGTCCCTTAAACTGGTATGTGGCAACATACGGATAGAGAGCGGAGACCCGTGTTTTATCTGTTGTTGGCAGTAATCCGGAATTTGACGTACTTTTCCATGAATTGCACTGTTCAGAGCTGAGAACCAGTATCCTGTAAATATGTAGCAAACACTGATTAAAAGCACCTGCCTATAAACAAACGAGCGTAAGAATGAGCGGTATGAAATGCAATATTCTGGTATGAACATGTATCATCAACCATGATTCAAAAATATAACACATTTTAATATATATCATATATATAGTAAAGATGTGTACATGTGAGAAAAAACCCTAAGTGAACATTTGTTAGTTAATGTAAACTAGTATATCAAATATACAATTATACAATAAATTATTAAATCAACACTTGACTTAATAATCCGGTCATATCACATATAACCGACTAACATTCAATGTACCGACTTATCGAATCAACACTTGATTCGATAACCCGGCTATATCATATATAACCGACCGATACAAAAAGTCGCGAGAATAGAATACGGTATCACATACATGCATTATTCTCGGTCCCGCACATATCACATATGCGCCCCTATTTCGTTTTGCCTGAGCCAGTAAAACCTCTATGTAGGACTCTAAAGACTCGTCAATACGCCGGCAGTAGGTGATGATCACATCACGCACCCACAAGCCGTCATCGGTACTAGCTGGACGTAACGGCTACCCGGGTATTGAGCGATCAGAAGATCAGCAAGTAAGCCCGCTCCAACTCCTGTAAAAGCCTGCCGGTAACACTTCCCGTACAGTCCGGTCTTCTCGTCTGATATGTCGCATATCAAGTCTAGGGATGGTAAACGTCAGACCCCAATAACCGATAAGTCGTGCCGATGTGAGGCTCATAACGGGTCGAGAAACTACTGGTAACACTTACCAGTAAATCTCTATATCAGCCCTGGCCAGGGACTTCCCTGTTACGGCCAATCGAACACAGCGCAACATCAACCCCCAATATCGGGAGAGAAGAAACCCCTCCTATCGCTCATTGCCTCCATGTGACTCGGGACTGTACCCAAAAACCACCGTTTTGCACGCCCTCATGGACGTGGTAAGGTGGAAATCACACAAGACTCTATGACGATCTCGGGTCTACAGACTAACCTGCACAAGTGTCACCAGAGAACTGCCATCTGACGTGAGGTATAATACCATCTGGGAGTTCTCGGCGAGTCCGTCCAGTTTACCCAGTCTCAACTGAGCACCCGTATATCATCTCTGATGTCAAACACCAATGGATATGGGATCATCCATCGCCCATCTCATGGGTCGAGAAGCGTATACGCTAGTCTACCCTGGTATATCGATGCATCGTCTCGATACACCCACGACTAGGGACCTTGAAGGATGTACTTGTGGACTACCATGTCCCCACTAGTATGATCCGCATCATAGTCCAGGTAGTCAAGTACTCATCCTAAGGGCTTTACCAACATGTAACTATAAGACAGTATAAAGAGACAAGTATACATGTTAAAGTAAAGAGAAACCAGATAGCATACTATTATATCGAGCAAGAAAGTCCTCTCTATATATGTCCAAGCATCCAATATAATATACATCATCTGTACAATACTGGCCTCTAGGGCATACATACAACTAACAATCTCCCACTTGCATTAGGGCCAGCTGCTGTAGTATCGCATACCGAGCATCCCGAAGAGTCTCTCAAACTGTATCTGGGGAATGGCCTTCGTGAGTGGATCCGCAGTGTTGTTCTTCGTGTCAACCCTCCTGACCTCGATCTCCCGGCGATCAACTATCTCCCGGATCAGGTGATACCGCCTCAGAATATGCCTGGATCGCTGATGGGACCTGGGTTCCTTGGCCAAAGCCACCGCTCCATTGTTATCGCAATACAAAGGTATTGGATGCTCAATGGATGGAACCACTCCAAGTTCAGTAATGAACTTCTTGATCCAGACAGCCTCTTTGGCAGCATCGTTGGCAGCGATGTATTCAGCCTCCATTGTCGAGTCTGCCACGGTTTCCTGCTTGGAACTCTTCCAGCTAACCGCCCCTCCGTAAAGGGTAAAGAAAAATCCCGACTGCGACTTAGAGTCGTCCTTATCACTCTGGAAGCTCGAATCGGTAAAGGACTCCACTTGGAGTTCTCCGTTAGCATACACCAAGAGCATCTCTTTAGTCCTTCGCAAGTACTTGAGAATGCTCTTCACAGCTTTCCAGTGACTCTCTCCAGGATCAGCTTGATACCAACTCACTACACTTAGTGAGTATGCTACATCGGGTCTGGTACATAGCATCGCGTACATGATAGAGCTTACAGCCGAAGCATAGGGTATCCCTTGCGTGCGAGCTCTCTCCAAATCAGTCTTGGGAGACATCTCTTTGGAGAGAGTGAGCCCTGAGATCGTGGGTAAAAACCCACGTTTGGACTCGTCCATACTAAACCTCTTTAGTATGGTGTCAATGTACCTGGATTGGGACAATCCCAATATCTTTTTAGATCTATCTCTATAGATCATAATTCCCAGTATGCAGGAGGCATCACCTAGATCTTTCATTGAGAATCTTTGTGATAAGAAGAGCTTCACCGATTGTAGCATAGGAATGTCATTTCCTATCAAGAGTATGTCGTCCACGTACAATACGAGGAAGACAACCTTACTCTCTGCCACCTTCTTGTAGATACAAGGTTCATCTACGTTTTTGACGAAATCAAACTCTTTGATAACGACGTCAAAGCAGATGTTCCAACTCCGCGATGCTTGCTTTAATCCATAAATGGATTTAAGCAGCTTGCACACCTTCCCGCTGCTCCCATTATCTACGAAGCCCTCTAGCTGAGTCATGTACACACACTCTTCTAAATCACCGTTTAGAAAGGCGGTCTTAACATCCATTTGCCAGATTTCGTAGTCATGATATGCAGCGATGGCAAGCATGATCCGGATGGATTTAAGCATAGCCACTGAAGAAAAGGTTTCGTCATAGTCCACACCTGGTCTTTGACGAAAACCCTTTGCAACAAGTCTAGCTTTGAAAGTCTCCACTTTCCCATCTACACCAAGTTTTTTCTTGAAGATCCACTTGCTCCCAATGGGTTTTACCTCTTCAGGAGCATCTTCCAAAGTCCATACTTTGTTGGTGTACATGGATTCCATCTCGGACCGCATTGCATCCAGCCATTTCACTGAGTCCCCACTCGTGATGGCCTGCTCGAAGCTAGTTGGGTCATCATCAACCATGATGCAATCCTCGCTCCTACCATCCATGAGAAGACCGTAGTATCTCTCAGGTGGGTGAGGAACCCTACTAGATCGGCGGAGTGGCCGGGGTTCATCGGGAACTACCGAATCCTCTGGTTCCACCAGATCTTCTGTTGCAGCTTTTGTAGCTGGAACCTCTTCCAGTTCTACCTCATGACCACTAATCTCTTTTGCAAGAAATTCCTTTTCTAAAAAGGTGGCATGCCGAGAAACAAACACCCTTTGTTCCTCAGTGTGGTAGAAGATATACCCTTGAGAATTCTTGGGATATCCTACAAATTTGCATAGAACAGACCGTGCCTCGAGTTTGTCCGGATTTTGTCGTTTGACATAGGCTGGACAACCCCATATCTTTACATAGTTAAGACATGGTCTCTTCCCTTTCCATATCTCATATGGAGTGGTAGGCACAGATTTGGTGGGGGCCATATTCAATAGATGTATGGCTGTCTCTAGCGCATACCCTCAGAAGGAAATAGGTAACTCAACTGTGCTCATCATAGAGCGCACCATATCTAATAGGGTGCGGTTCCTCCGTTCAGATACACCGTTGTGCTGTGGTGTATATGGAGGAGTCAGCTGAGAGAGAATCCCATTCTTTTTTAGGAAGTCCAGGAATTCATTACTCAAGTATTCACCTCCTCGATCAGATCGTAGGATTTTAATACTTTTTCCGGTTTAGTTCTCGACTTCTTGTTTATATTCTCTAAATTTCTCAAAAGCTTCAGACTTGTGTCTTATCAAGAACACATGTCCGTATCTTGAGAGATCGTCAGTGAATGTAATGAAGTACGAAGAACTATCCCTGGCATGTGTAGACATGGGACCGCATACATCACTATGTATCAGTCCCAAGAGTTTGGTAACTCTTTCTCCGTGTTCCGTAAACGGAGTTTTGGTCATCTTGCCTTTGAGACATGACTGTCAAGTGTCATAAGATGAAAATTCGAACGGTTTCAAATATCCATCCTTATGCAACTTAGCAAGTCGTGTCGCATTGATGTGACCCAGTCTACAATGCCACAAGAAGGATTCGTTCAATTCTGAACTCTTCCTCTTGTGTGTGTTTGTTATGCTCAGAACTGTTGATTGATTTAGAACATAAATGCCATTGCACAACGTGCCTGATCCAACCAACTTTTGGTTTAGGAAAATGTTCATAACATTATCCTGTAATATAAAATTATATCCCTCTTTACTCAACAAAGAAACCGATATAATTTTGCATATCAGGTTCGGCATGATATAACATTCGTTCAGAATCAATGTATTACCAGTTGGCAATATAAGGTGATATTCCCCAACGGTTTTAGCTGCAACAATTGCACCATTTCCAACCTTTATGTCTTTATCACCTTCTCCAAGTTTTCTACCTTTCCTAAGCCCATGTAACTGATTACATATATGGGATCCTGACCCGGTATCTAATACCCAGGACGTAGAGCAAATGGAGTAACAGTTCTCTGTAACGAACACACCCGAAGAAAATGCATCAACATGTACTTTCTTCATTCGGGTGGCATGGGAATCCTGGTATTCCCCTATATCCTGTTCAGTCTTATAACTCTTATAAGAAAGAACGGAACCAACGTTCCCCAGCACAGTATAACATGCGGGTTCGGTCAATACATCCATATTATTATCTTGATTAAGGCATGATATGGTCGCTACCTGGAGAGAGAGAGAAGAAAACACTTTAGCGTATGCTCTTGCAAGATCAGATTGGTTATTATTTTATCTAATCAGGATGGCTCCCACTGTTTTTATCAAATCTTCCTTGGGTCTATCCTAGTGCGGAAAAGTAAATAATATACAAAAGGTGACATCAACCTCATCCCGGAAGTGCCCCAATAAAAGAATATTACATACATTTAATTTTACATGAATGAAAATAAAAACTCTCATCTCACATAAACCTCCCCGGCTATTCAGAACGCGACGATCCAATATAACATATCCAGCAACACATAACATCACATGTCATCAACGTAAGTAAATATGTGCATCCCAATTGTCGTTGACATATAGCAACGAAACCGGCGATGTCACATATTACACTTACGGTCACAGAAAAGAAAGTGTAAAACTACAACATTTGGAATCCACAATCTCTTTAGACATCGTAAATCTGAAATATCACATACTTCGCATTTCATGTCTAACTGTATGAATTTCACATATTGTATCACATTCCAGATAAATAGACAGTATTAAAGTTTCCGATCGAATAATCAAATACCTGAGATTTCCTAAATAGCTCAACACTTGAGCGGAGTTCAAAAATTCCAGAATACGTCACAGTAGCAACGGTCCAGCCGTAGAAGGGTCAAGCCAACTGTTCATATCAGATTTTTGCATTTTTATACCGCCCAATTTTTATCACATTGCTTATCGGTAGGTACTCTTGAGCCGTGTTTGCTAGTCAATTGCAGGATACAGGTTCTCATCTCTAAACAGTGAAATTCATGGAAAAGCACGACAAAATCCGGATTACTGCCAACCACAGATAAAACACGGGTCTCCGCTCTCTATCCGTATGTTGCAGCACACCAATTTAAGGGACAAAATGGCAACTCAATGTCATTTTCATGGACAAAGCTCAATGGCAACACAAGATCCAACATATCTACGCGGAGCTCAAGAAAAATCATGACAAAAGATATACATTACATCACCTTTTGTTCTGCTGAAATTCTGGAAATATTGTGAAGAGATTTTGAGAAACAACACATACCACACTGAAGAGTACTAAAAAGAAGGGAAAACCACCAAAGTTCATGGCCTAACTCCACTAAAGGGCCGCGGTTCCGCGGCATAAGCATGCTTAGGCCGCGGAACCGCGGCCGTACGAGCTCCTCAGTGGACGATGTTTCAGAGGTATTTTGGTCATTCTAAATGGAGGCAGTTTGTTGCCCTAGGTTTCCATTTCCCTGCTTATAAATAGTCCAGAACTTGCCAAAGCCAAGGGTGCTTATTCTTGTAATTAGATTTTAGGATATATGTTGTTGTTCTTCTTCCTCTTCTCATCTCTTCTCCATTAAAAACTTGTAGTGAGCTTTTGTGAGTGAAGAATGAATAAAGGAGTTCTTGTTGTTACCATGCTTATCTTGTTGTAATTGTTAATTATAATTACTTGTATTTTTCATTTGCTAATCTAGTTGTTGTTATTTGTTGTTTGTTTCTTTCTTGTTCTCTTTTTCTTTATCCTTAAACAACAATGATGCTTAAGCTTGATCCTTGCCAAAGTGAGGTCTCAAATAGCTAGTGGTAATCTTCTAACCTCTTTTTTTCTATCTTCCTCCTTTTGTTTTATTTTCTTTTTCTTATAATGGGTGAGTAGTTTTCATACTTGTTAGGGTAGGATAAGGAAAGTTTGAGAGAAGGAAATCTCTCTCACTCTTTTCTTGCCCAACATCTTGATTCGGACTCCCGTTAATTGAACCACAATCCGCTCCCTATGGCACCCTATCCTACATGATAGCGGTGATTCCTTAGTGAGACCGGTTGTGGTTGAATTAACCGGAGGTTAAGGCTAAGAGCCAAGAACGGACGGACAAGCACCAAAAGGAAGAACTTATGCGTTGGAAAGCCTAGCTTATACTCGCAAGTTCCTTCCTAGTCGTGCTAATCCCCGTTGTTGCCGATTACCGTAACACCGATATTAAGAGTGGCAACGAAAGAAATGAGCGACTCCTAACTCAAACTAACCTAATCCTAACCCTAACAAGCTCTCTTTATATAACATTTTAGCACATAGTTAATATCAAAACAAACCTGGACATTTGGACTTAACTCGTTAAAGCACATAGAAAAAGATTCCCATCTCCCTGCGGACGGCCCGTACTCAACCGGCTAGCTACAAGCGAAACTGTCTTGATTGCGGTAATTAACTAAGCACGCAAAAACTCTACTAATCAAATGGCGCCGTTGCCGGGGAGACGGTAGTTTATTTCTTTGTGTAATTTCGGGTTAATTTGTGAATATAAATCTAACCGAAAAACAAAACAAAAATATATATACATTGTAAAAAACCATCTTGTTATTTTTGATTAGTTTTTGTGCAAGTGTGCAGGATAAAAAGACGGTCGAGTTCAGTGCCAAAGACGTGGGAAGTTAGACCCATATCTCGCGGCTACACCGCGACGGATCAAGACGGAGCCAACGGTCTACTGTAAAAATCTGGAGCAGATACAGTGAGCAAATCAAGATTCAGGAAATCCAGACAAGAAGAGGACAGCCGAAGAAGGATCTACAGAATTTTTGAAGCCCCAAAGCCCCCTTACTGCCGCGGAACCGCGGCATAAGCAGACTTAGGCCGCGGAACCGCGGCCGTTTGGTGCCTTCAGGGTGCCAAATTCCCTGTGAGTGTTCTTTATCTCCTCCCCCACTCCTCTGAACTCCACTAAACTGTGTTTTCTGCAGCATTCTTTGCGCAAATTCTCTTCCCCCTTCCAATAAATTGTTCTTGTGCAGGATTCTTTGCGCCGCGCTAAAAAAATAAAAATTGATTGCAGTTGATTGTTACTGCTTTGCATTTATTAATACGGACTTTAAGGGGCTTGAAACCAATCCAGATTGGGTGGGGATTTCATCACCCTTCCCAGGACCCCAGAAATCACAAAAAGCATATGCATTGACCATTGTTTAATTAAAAAATACTAGACTCAGCCCTAAGGACTTCGCGCTCAATAGGACAGAGGACTAGTTACAGGCATCAGTCGTTTATCCTATTCTGACTTTGCGGTGTCTAGGAAAGTGTGTCCAAGGCAAGTGGTTACTTAATTAGGACCACTACTTACGTAGTGGGGAGCCTCCCACTTACCTGGCCGCAATTGGCAGAGAAGAGGCGGTTTGAGGTCCTCTTTCTAGCCCTTTGGAACAGTTAGGAGCTGTCTAGCTGACCTAGGTGACCCTAGATCTTGGTGTGATTGTGCATATCTTGTTTGTGATTGCTTGAAGCCGTAAGTCCGTACAAATTTCTGTAAAGCTCTTTCTAAAAAGAAAAAAAACCAAAAAAAAAAAAACCAAAAAACTTTTATAAAAACTTTCCCTTTGTCGCCAAAATCCTATTTTTTCACCCATCACCCATCGTATTTCTCCATTGACGTTTTCTTACCCTCACCTTCTCCGCTTTGACTATACTAAACTCATTTAGTGTATGTCCGCTTGGACTCGGGACACTAGCGCCCGCCTAGTCCGCGTTACGTTAGTCGCTACCGACTACGCGATCGACTCAGACGTCGAAACTCCATCCATGCCTCTTTCATCCTTACCTTTGCCGGCCAACTCCGACGTTGACCGGAATTCTGTTCATACATCCTCACCTTCACCATCACCAACCTCTTCTTCCGCGATGTCAGGCTTTAATCCAAACATCTCTTTGACTCCCCCGGGATTGACTCCACCTCCTACGGATGCAAATAACCCACCACCACCGCCTAGCGCCGCAGCGAATCGCGCTCCAGGATCGTTTCTATCCCACCCGTTCTGCACTTCCCACTTGTCTTTCCCTTCCACCGGCCAATGGGGATAATTTTGAAATTAAGCCCCACTTCATTAACATGCTTCCGAAATTTCATGGGCTTGAATCTGAAGATGCCTATATCTTCATCAACAAGTTTCAAAATATTTGTGCCATGATGAAAACTACCCAGCTGTCGGACGATGCTATACGGCTACGGGTCATTCCGTTCACTTTGTGCGATCTTGCTGAAAAATGGCTGTATAGCACCGCTTCCCACTCCATAACCAGTTGGGACGAGTTTGTGAAAGCGTTTCTCAAGAAATTCTATCCGAATCATAAAACCGCAAGGATTCGTAACAAAATCAACCAATTCTCTCAGCTTCATACTGAACCCTTCTGGAAGTGCTTTGACCGGTATAAAGACCTTCTTGTTCAGTGCCCTCACCATGGTATCGAGAAATGGAAACTTTGCCAAACCTTATACGAGGGCCTGAACCCAGCAACCAAGCAGTTGTTGGAAACCATTTGTCAGGGCCACTTCCTATCGAAATCTGACGAGGAAGCGTGGCAATTCTTCGACGACCTTGCGGAACAAACGCTTCAATGGGAGAGCACTAGACCAACTTCTTCTTCTTCTTCTTCCTCCACTTCTACTGGTCAGTCTAGGGTAGGAATTCACCAACTCGATGTCTCTATTGCGATGAAAGCTGAAATGGCTGCAATAACGAGAAAACTTGAAGCGATAGAGAGCAAATTTTCATCTCCTGCTCCTGCCCCTGTTCTTCCCCTTCGTACCATTTGTGCTTGTTGTTCCGATCCTTCTCACTTAACCGAAGAGTGTCCTTACAATCCACCATCTCAAGGACAGGATCAGGTTAATGCTGCATTTCAGCAGAGACCGAGAAATGATCCATACTCTTCCACCTACAATCCCGGTTGGAGGAACCACCCCAATTTCGCCTGGAATCAGAATCAGCAACAATTCCAAGGCAACAATTTCCAGAGACCCCCTCCTCCGCAACAACAAGCACAACAACAAACTCAACATCAGTTTCAGCAGCCCTTCCAACCCCAACCTTTTCAAAATCAGGCGAACAACTTTGCACCCAACAATTCTTTTCCACAAAACAACTTTGTTCCGTCAAACAACGATAAGGTTTCCTCGCTAGAACGAAGTCTGGAGGCGTTCGTTAAACAATCGACACAATCCACCGCCAACATCCAGTCGTCTATTCAGTCTTTGGTGCAACACACTGCTGCACACGGGCAAAGCATCAAGACCATTGAAGCCCAGATTGCACAGCTGAATGCGGCCTTAAGCGAGCGAGAAAAGGGGAAGCTTCCATCTCAACCACTCCCAAATCCCGGTCACCCACATAATGTACATGTTGCTCTTGAACAACAGAACCATAATGTGAGTGCCGTGACTACATTGAGATCGGGAAGGATGCTGCACAACAACATCGGCACAACAATTGAGGATAATGACACCCCGGTCGCTTCTTCTTCTTCTTCTTCTTCTTCGTCTTCTGAGCCTATTCTCCATTCGTCAAAAGGCTCTTCTTCTTCTTCTTCTGCTCTGAACGGACCCACTTCTCACTCCACGAAAACACTAGCTCTGGGATCCGTTCCAACTCCACAATCTCCTCCACAAGCATTGGACTCAACCAATTTTAAAAACGCTCCATTTCCAAACCGGTTGAGGTCCAATAAACAAAATCCACAAATGGAGAAGATTCTGGAGTTGTTTAAGCAGATTAACATCAACATTCCCCTTTTAGATGCTATCCAACAAGTCCCGTCCTACGCGAAAATCTTAAAGGACTTGTGCACGAAAAAGTGGAAATCTCAGGTACCCAAGAAAGTTTTCTTGGCTAGTGCTGTGAGTGATGCTCTTACCCAATCTTTACCGCAAAAACGGAAAGACCCTGGCTGTCCTACGATTTCTATTACCATTGGGGATAAGAACATCAACCGCGCACTATTAGATCTTGATGCCAGTGTTAACCTGCTTCCGTACTCAGTATATGAGCAATTAGGTGTAGGAGAGCTGAAACCCACACACTGTACTCTCCAAATGGCCGACCGATCAATCACCCATCCTAGGGGTGAGCTAGAGGATGTGTTAATCAAGGTTGGGGACTTCATATTCCCCGTTGACTTCATTGTATTAAACACACAGCCTGTAGCTAACCGCCGGAATCAAATTCCGGTGATACTCGGTCGCCCATTCCTTGCAACCTCAAATGCTGTGATCAATTGTCGCAATGGTTCGATGAACCTATCTTTTGGAAACATGACAATTGAACTCAACATTTTTAGGTTGGGGAATCAGCCCACCAAACCTAATGCTCATATACTAGACGTTTGCTCAATCCAGGAGATCACCCCAGAAGAGTGTGAATTCGAGGAGTTTTTGTTCAATCACGATAACCTTAACGCCACTAGTGCGTTCCTCTTCGAACCTGCTGCTGTTTCTGCGCCCGACAATGACTACGAGTGTTTCACTTTCTCGAACGATCTTAGCCACTCACCACCCGAGTTTGAATCCTTCGAATTTCCGGATGAGTTACCTGAACCATCCAACTCGGTCGCTTACACTCGTTTTGAACCTTTGCTGGAATCCTTTGAGTTCGATACCTTTTCACCAATCTTGCCCTCAATCGTTTCACCTCCAACGCTCAAACTCAAGCCTTTGCCGTCTCACCTTAAGTACGCTTACTTGGGTGAGAACGAGACCCTCCCTGTTATCATCTCGGCTTCTCTAGCTCCAGAGCAAGAGAAAGCCCTTCTTGCGGTCTTGCACAGCAATAAGCAAGATTTTGGCTGGTCCATGGCGGACATCAAGGGGATTAGTCCCCTGATCGTTGAACATCACATTCATCTGATGGATGATGCCAAACCAGCCAGGGATCCACAAAGGCGACTCAACCCAGTCATGAAGGAGGCTGTGATAGTGGTATCATTTACTCTATCTCTGATAGCCAGTGGGTTAGCCCCATTCACATTGTCCCTAAGAAATCAGGCATAACGGTCATTACTAACGAGGCGAACGAGTTAATCCCTACTCGCACCCAAACTGGGTGGCTAGTATGCATCGATTACAGAAAACTCAATGCCGCAATGCGGAAAGACCACTTTCCGCTACCTTTCATTGACCAAATGCTTGAACGATTGGCCGGATACGAGTACTACTGCTTTCTTGATGGCTACTCTGGCTATAATCAGATTCCCATCGCCGAAAAAGACCAGGACAAGACCACATTCACTTGTCCTTTCGGCACGTTCGCATATCGTCGCATGCCCTTTGGGTTATGCAATGCGCCTGCTACCTTCCAGCGGTGTATAATGGGAATCTTCTCAGACATGGTGGAGAAATTCCTGGAGATCTTCATGGATGATTTCTCTATCTTCGGCGATTCCTTTAACGAGTGTTTGCTGCATCTTGACGCTGTCCTTACCTAAATTGGGAGAAGTGCCACTTCATGGTGCGCGAAGGTATTGTCTTAGGACATATCATTTCGCAAAATGGCATAGAGGTTGACAAAGCGAAGATTGAGGTCATTTCCAATCTCCCTCCTCCCAGATGTGTCAGAGACATCCGAGCCTTCCTTGGCCATGCCGGTTTCTATAGACGATTCATCAAGGACTTTAGCAAGATTGCTAGGCCCTTGACTCTTCTACTGGCCAAGGACACGCCATTCGACTTCAACTCGAGCTGTGTGACTATGTTCGAGTCATTAAAAAGCTCACTCACTTCTGCTCCCGTTCTTTCTTCACCTGATTGGACGCACCCATTTGAGATTATGTGCGATGCATCCGACTTTGCCATTGGTGCTGTCCTTGGACAACACATCAACAAGATGCCGAACGTAATCTATTATGCTAGCCGAACCCTGAACGACGCCCAACTTAATTATACAACAACTGAGAATGAATTCTTGGCTATTGTATTTGCTTTAGAAAAGTTCAGGCCCTACCTCATCGGCTCTCCAGTCATTGTCTACACAGACCATTATGCTCTGCGCCATCTTTTTGCGAAGAAAGATGCAAAATCTCGGCTAATACGTTGGATCCTCTTGCTTCAAGAGTTTGACCTTGTCATCAAGGACAAAAGAGGATGTGAAAACGTAGTCGCCGACCATCTCTCACGACTTCCTTCTTCGCCGTCGCCTCAACTTCCGATCAACGACGTTTTTCCGGATGAACAGCTCTTGACAGTATCTCGCGAACCCTGGTTCGCAGATATTGTGAACTATTTGGCCACAGGGCTATTACCGACTGAATGGTCAAGTCAGGACAGATTTTGATTCTTATCCCAAGTAAAACACTTTTACTGGGACGAACCCTATCTGTTCAAGTACTGTCCCGACCAGATTATTCGTCGGTGTGTCCCTGACGATGAATTCAAGAGTGTGCTATCAATTTGCCACGATCAAGCATGTGGAGGGCATTTTGGCCCCAGAAAGACAGCTGAGAAGATCTTGCAATGTGGTTTCTACTGGCCACAACTCTTCAAAGACGCTCATGACTATTGCAAGACTTGCTCCCGGTGCCAACACTTGGGCCGGATATCCCGGAGGAACGAGATGCCGCTCCAACCAATCTTGGTTGTGGAGATTTTCGACGTTTGGGGGATAGATTTCATGGGCCCGTTTCCGAGCTCTTTCGGGAACTTGTACATCCTTCTCGCTGTTGATTACGTCTCTAAGTGGGTCGAGGCTGTGCCCAGCCGGACTAACGACAACAAGGTTGTCGTTAGGTTTCTTAAAGAAAACATTTTCTCCCGGTTTGGGCACCCCCGAGCGATCATTAGCGACAATGGAACTCATTTCTGCAATAAGACTTTCGAGGCCTTGATGCGGAAATATTCCATTAATCATAAGCTATCTATGCCCTACCATCCCCAAACCTGTAGGCAAGCCGAAGTTTCAAATCAGCAAATCAAGCAGATACTGGAGAAAACGGTTTCCAAGAACCGAAAGGATTGGTCGTTGAAACTCACTGATGCCCTTTGGGCATTTCGAACGGCTTATAAGACCGATCTTGGCATGTCTCCCTATCGGCTTGTGTACGGAATGGCTTGCCACCTCCCTGTCGAAATAGAGCATCGTGCATTTTGGGCGATAAAAGAACTGAATCTGTTTCTCGAAGATGCGGGCAGCCATCAGAAGCTGCAGTTGAACGAATTGAGTGAGCTTAGGGATGAGGCTTACGATAACGCGGTTGTCGTTAAGAACCGAACGAAGGTGTTTCACGATAAATATCTTTTGCGCAAAACTTTCGTACCTGGTCAGCAGGTACTGCTTTACGACACCCGGCTACACTTCCATCCAGGAAAGCTCAGATCTCGCTGGAAAGGACAGTATTTTGTGCGGAATGTGTATCCGCATGGCGCTGTGGATTTGGAGAATCCAAAGGACGGTTCATTTTTCAAGTAAACGGACACCGACTTAAACCGCACCTTAGTGCCGAACCAACAGAGGAGCTCCTGGTCTTACAGGAGCCGGTTTACCCTGCATAATCTTCCTCTGCCTACCACCAAACTTCGGTTATCCAGCCAAGAACAGTGGACACTGTTCCAAATAAGTTTGGGGGTATGTATATACCATTTTGTATATATTTGTGGATATTCTTTTCCATTTTTACTATTCTTCTTTTCTTTAAAAACAAAAACATAAACAAAAATAAAATTGTGTATATCTAACCGACAATTTTGACCTTTCAAATGATCTCTTCATACAATGACAGTGAGGACACTGTCCAGTTTAAGTTTGGGGTACACTCGGTATGCATTTCTAACCTTCGCATTCATATGTATATTTTGCATCTGCATATTAAAATCCATAAAATCCATAAAAATCAGAAAATTTTAAAAAAACATAAAAACTTTTCTGTCAAGTTAGCTAGTGGGAGAACTCTGATTCAACATTTCGACGGTTTTGTTTGATAAGATAAGAATAACTAAATCTTATTTTTAGATTTTGAAAACCTGAAAGATAACTCTCCTTTGAAGTTAACTATAGCTGATATACGTCTTTACATCACACTACACGTGTTGTGAGTTTTGGAAATTGGATGACAAGTCTTTTATGTCTAAAAAATTTTTAAATGGATAAATGATTTTCTGAGGATCTAATAGGTTTAATCTGAAATAAGTAATATCAAGAATAGTTTATGAAGTGAAGTGAATATGAAGGAATGTTATTGATGGCTTAAGTGGAACTAAGTCTGAAAAATAACCCATCTGGAACTTGATTGGAATGATTACACACCGAACCCACTAAACACGTCTTTTATCCAAAAAAATAATTGAACTGCCAGTTATATCTCCGTTCGCATTGAATCATCATGATTTTCACGCTAAATTGTCTTTTGTTTTTGGACCTAGGTAACTTGAGTAATTAAGTCCGCTGGGGTGTTTCTACACCTAATGCCCTAAAGCCAACTGGTTTGGGTGCATTGGCCCAAAACTCGTTAAGAAGCCTAGAAAGTCCAGATTAAAACAAAGTCAAGCAAGTGTTCTCTCCGAGTTAAAATTCCTAACGGTTCTTTGTGTGAGAATAATCTTGACAAAAGAAAGGTTTTTATAAAAAAATATTTCTAGCGAAGATATGAAGGTTTTATTCTATGATAAAGACTATTTCACATTCACAGAGGTGTGTATGAAATGAAAACAAGAAAAAGGTGGAGTGAAAAATAAGACCTAGTTTCCTGTTAGGGAAGATAGAAATTCTGAAGTTGAATCTTTACTGGAAAATGAAACTTGAAAAATGCTTAACTCTTTATAAAACTTATGCGATCCTTTTAAAATTTTTATCTGGGCTTTATTGTATGACATGATGACTTTATTCAACCCTTCTGGAACTTAACGACACTATTTGCACTGCACGTAAAGACATATAAAATCTTAAGTTAAATAAGAAGCGAGGTGTGAAAAATAAAGGTTCGATAGTCTAGACTTAGGATAATAGAATTGTTATTTTCTGAAAAAAAACCTTAGAGTTTGAATCATAGTTATTTTGCAAAACTAGCTTGACCGGATTTTGTGGGTAGTATCCGCTCAAAACCCTCAGGAGACAACACTCCTCCTACTAGGGACACCTAGAGGTTAAACGGCTTGTTGCACATGCTCAGTGCAATCGCGTTCCCTGCGAAAGTGAGGTTAGGAATTTTCTGTGAATAAATTGGCTTTGCTCGGGACGAGCAAATGATAAGTTTGGGGGAATTTGTTCATATCAGATTTTTGCATTTTTATACCGCCCAATTTTTATCACATTGCTTATCGGTAGGTACTCTTGAGCCGTGTTTGCTAGTCAATTGCAGGATACAGGTTCTCAGCTCTAAACAGTGAAATTCATGGAAAAGCACGACAAAATCCGGATTACTGCCAACCACAGATAAAACACGGGTCTCCGCTCTCTATCCGTATGTTGCCGCACACCAGTTTAAGGGACAAAATGGCAAATCAATATCATTTTCATGCACAAAGCTCAATGGCAACACAAGATCCAACATATCTACGCGGAGCTTAAGAAAAATCATGACAAAAGATCCACATTACATCACCTTTTGTTCTGCTGAAATTCTGGAAATATTGTGAAGAGATTTTGAGAAACAACATATACCACACTGAAGAGTACTAAAATGAAGGGAAAACCACCAAAGTTCATGGCCTAACTCCACTAAAGGGCCGCGGTTCCGCGGCATAAGCATGCTTAGGCCGCGGAACCGCGGCCGTACGGGCTCCTCAGTGGACGATGTTTCAAGGGTATTTTGGTCATTCTATATGGAGGCAGTTTGTTGCCCTAGGTTTCCATTTCCCTGTCTATAAATAGTCCAGAACTTGCCAAAGCCAAGGGTGCTTATTCTTGTATTTAGATTTTAGGATATATGTTGTTGTTCTTCTTCCTCTTCTCATCTCTTCTCCATTAAAATCTTGTAGTGAGCTTTTGTGAGTGAAGAATGAATAAAGGAGTTCTTGTTGTTACCATGCTTATCTTGTGGTAATTGTTAATTATAATTGCTTGTATTTTTCATTTGCTAATCTAGTTGTTGTTATTTGTTGTTTGTTTCTTTCTTGTTCTCTTTTTCTTTATCCTTAAACAACAATGATGCTTAAGCTTGATCCTTGCCAAAGTGAGGTCTCAAATAGCTAGTGGTAATCTTCTAACCTCTTTTTTTCTATCTTCCTCCTTTTGTTTTATTTTCTTTTTCTTATAATGGGTGAGTAGTTTTCATACTTGTTAGGGTAGGATAAGGAAAGTTTGAGAGAAGGAAATCTCTCTCACTCTTTTCTTGCCCAACATCTTGATTCGGACTCCCGTTAATTGAACCACAATCCGCTCCCTACGGCACCCTATCCTACATGATAGCGGTGATTCCTTAGTGAGACCGGTTGTTGTTGAATTAACCGGAGGTTAAGGCTAAGAGCCAAGAACGGACGGACAAGCACCAAAAGGAAGAACTTATGCGTTGGAAAGCCTAGCTTATACTCGCAAGTTCCTTCCTAGTCGTGCTAATCCCCGTTGTTGCCGATTACCGTAACACCGATATTAAGAGTGGCAACGAAAGAAATGAGCGACTCCTAACTCAAACTAACCTAATCCTAACCCTAACAAGCTCTCTTTATATAACATTTTAGCACATAGTTAATCTCAAAACAAACCTGGACATTTGGACTTAACTCGTTAAAGCACATAGAAAAAGATTCCCATCTCCCTGCGGACGACCCGTACTCAACCGACTAGCTATAAGCGAAACCGTCTTGATTGCGGTAATTAACTAAGCACGCAAAAACTCTACCAATCACCAACGCCTCACATGTGGCACGCCGTACTGCCCCAAACCCTAAGGTTCAAAAGGTAGTTCAAGACGGTCACATAATCGAGTTAAGGTTTGTTGTCTTCTAGAGGGTCCATCGCATCACTTGCACGCATTTCCGAAAGATTTAAACGAGAAAAATTCAACACTTGAATGTTTTTCGTGTCGGGAAAAATTGAGTTAATGATATCCGTTCGAACATTTTAGTACTTTCTAAATTATCTAGAATACGAAAACAAAATCAAATTCTCCGATCGAATCGACGATTACAAAATAAACCCCAAAATACTCAACACTTGAGTTAATTTTAAAAATACCCAGAAAATATAAATAACAGATAACAGTATTACCGTGGAAAAATTCTGGCATGTCTCCTCTGTACGGCCCCGGAACCGCGGCCCAAGCAGGGTACGGCCGCGGTTCCGTGGTGGAATGTATGGTGCATGCAATCATATTTCACCACAATTCTTATAAAACCCTGCTAAATTTTTTAGGTATTTTTAATTTTGAAAAAACCCAGTTTTTAAAAAATGACCAGAAGGGGTATAATTTGACGTTTTCGGGTTCGATCGGGGTTTTAACTTTGTTAACAATCGCCTAATGTTCTAGCTAGGCTCTGATACCACTGTAGGGTTACTAGGCACTCTAATAAGGTTTAAGGAAGCATCAAACTTGCCCGTTTAAAATTTTAGCCGTGCCGAATATCCCTAAGCAAGATCGTTGCTAGAAAATTAGGGTTTTATATGTATGTAAACTAGGTTTACAACTAAGTGAATGCGATATACAACCTTTGTAGATCGGTCCTTCACTTCTTTAGCTCCTTGTTGAAGTACCTTCGCTGCAATCGTGGTTCTCTCGGGCTCTTGCATGGCTTCACGAGGCGAAAAATGCGACCTTGCTTGAAGTCTCCGAGGCCGAAGATGATCTACGTCGAGGGAATTCCGACTCAAGCTACTACTTCACTAATTTGAGTATTAGTGAAGCAAACACCCTATACTAAAGTGCTAGTCTAGTAGAGGATGGAGAAATAGGAAGTGGGTTCTCTTTAGAATTTGGTTTCTCACAATCTATCTCACTTTTGATCAAACCCTAGCAAGCTTTTTCTTTTTAGCAATGAAGAAGAAGAAGAAATGAAAGAGATGAGGATAGTGATCAAGTGAGAAGTCTAACCATGGTGAGTGAGTATCATATACTAACTCTTGTAGAGACTTAACCCTAGGCTAATTGTTATGGTTGGGTTAATAAAAATCCATAGTAAAAACAAACTCAAGTTGAATTAGTCAATGCATCCACAAGCTTCCACAAGCTTCCACAAGCTTCATGCATTTTCTAGTCCTCCACTTGATTTTGTAATTACTTTAAATATTAAAACCCAAACTAAAAATTAGCATAGTGTAAGTCTCATACACCCATGGATGATGTATCATCAACCATGATACAAAAATATATATCACATTTTAATATATATCATATATATAGTAAAGATGTGTACATGTGAGAAAAAACCCTAAGTGAACATTTGTTAGTTAATGTAAACTAGTATATCAAATATACAATTATACAATGAATTATTAAATCAACACTTGACTTAATAATCCGGTCATATCACATATAGCCGACTAACATTCAATGTATCGACTTATCGAATCAACACTTGATTCGATAACCCGGCTATATCATATATAACCGACCGATACAAAAAGTCGCGAGAATAGAATACGGTATCACATACACGCATTATTCTCGGTCCCGCACATATCACATATGCGCCCCTATTTCGTTTTGCCTGAGCCAGTAAAATCTCTATGTAGGACTCTAAAGACTCGTCAATACGCCGGTAGTAGGTGATGATCACATCACGCACCCACAAGCCATCAGCGGTACTAGCTGGACGTAACAGCTACTCGGGTATTCAGTGATCAAAAGATCAGCAAGCAAGCCCGCTCCAACTCCTGTAAAAGCCTGCCGGTAACACTTCCCGTACAGTCCGGTCTCCTCGTCTGATATGTCACATATCAAGTCTAGGGGTGGTAAACGTCAGACCCCAATAACCGATAAGTCGTGCCGATGTGAGGCTCATAACGGGTCGAGAAACTACTGGTAACACTTACCAGTAAATCTCTATATCTGCCCTGGCCAGGGACTTCCCTGTTACGGCCAATCGAACACAGCGCAACATCAATCCCCAATACCGGGAGAGACGAAACCCCTCCTATCGCTCATTTCCTCCATGTGACTCGGGACTGTACCCAAAAACCACCGTTTTGCACGCCTTCATGGACGTGGTAAGGTGGAAATCAAAGCACAGTAGGAATCACACAAGACTCTATGACGATCTCGGGTCTACAGACTAACCTGCACAAGTGTCACCAGAGAACTGCCATCTGACGTGAGGTATAATACCATCTGGGAGTTCTCGGCGAGTCCGTCCAGTGTACCCAGTCTCCACTGAGCACCCGTATACTATCTCTGATGTCAAACACCAATGGATATGGGATCATCCATCGCCCATCTCATGGGTCGAGAAGCGTATACGCTAGTCTACACTGGTATATCGATGCCCCGTCTCGATACACCCACGACTAGGGACCTTGAAGGATGTACTTGTGGACTACCATGTCCCCACTAGTATGATCCGCATCATAGTCTAGGTAGTCAAGTACTCATCCTAAGGCTTTACCAACATGTAACTATAAGACAGTATAAAGAGACAAGTATACATGTTAAAGTAAAGAGCAACCAGATAACATACTATCATATCGAGCAAGAAAGTCCTCTCTATATATGTCCAAGCATCTAATATAATATACATCATCTATACAATACTGGCCTCTAGGGCATACATACAACTAACAATCCCACAGCTACCAAAGAAACATAAGGACCCAGGATGTCCTACGATATCGATTTCTATTGGGGGTAAAAACATTAACCCTGCTTTACTTGACCTGGGCGCAAGTGTTAACCTGCTTCCATATTCTGTTTAAGAGCAGTTAGGGATTGGAGAGTTGAAACCAGCTCATTGCACTCTCCAAATGGCAGATCGATCAATCACCAAACCTAGGGGTGAACTGGAGGATGTGTTGATAAAAGTCGGGGAATTCATATTCCCTGTGGACTTTATTGTTCTCGATACACAACCTGTAGCAAACCCACAGAACCAAATTCCGGTGATTTTGGGTCGACCATTCCTTACCACTTCCAATGCTGTCATTAATTGTCAAAACGGTTCAATGAACCTATCTTTTGGAAAAATGACAATTGAACTGAACATTTATAAAATTGGAAGTCAGCCATCTGAACCCTCTGCTCATATACTTGATGTCTGTTCTGTCCACGAGATTGCTCCCGAAAGTTGCGAAGTTGATGAACTTTGCTTTGAAAATCTCGACGACACTAGCACATCAATGTTTGATCTTGCACATCTTAGTGAGGACACCCTTTCCATTCTTGAGTCTGACACTCTTGACTCTTCACCTTCCGAGTCTGTATCTTTTGCAGGCTACGAGCTTCTTTGTGAATCCGAATATCATTCGATGACCCCACCTTCTATAGTTTCTTCGCCCGCATTAGATCTTAAACTTTTACCTTCTCACCTTAAATATGCATATTTAGGCGAGAATGAGTCTTTACCTGTGATCATATCAGCTTCTCTAGTCCTTGAGCAAGAGAATGCTCTTTTGACGGTATTGAGATCTAATAGGCAGGCGTTTGGTTGGACTATGGTTGACATCAAAGGGATTAGTCCCTTGATTGTAGAACATCATATACATCTGATGGATGAAGCCAAGCCAAGCCGAGAACCACATAGACGGTTAAACCCTGTCATGAAGGATGCGGTGAAGAAAGAGATCGTCAAATGTCTTGACAGTGGTATCATTTACCCAATCTCCGATAGCCAATGGGTAAGTCCAATTCATGTCGTCCCTAAGAAATCTGGCATCACGGTCATAACAAATGAGGCAAATGAGTTAATCCAGACACGCACTCAAACTGGGTGGCTTGTATGTATTGATTATAGAAAACTCAATGCCGCAACGAGGAAAGACCATTTTCCTCTACCTTTCATTGACCAAATGCTAGAACGCTTAGCTGGACGGGAATATTATTGTTTCATGGACGGATATTCTGGCTATAACCAGGTCCCTATTGCCGAAAAGGATAAAGACAAAACCACATTTACTTGTCCTTTTGGTACTTTTGCTTATAGACGCATGCCCTTTGGGTTATGCAATGCTCCCGCTACATTTCAACGGTGTATGATGGGGATATTCTCGGACATGGTCGAGAATTTTCTGGAGATTTTCATGGACGATTTCTCGATATTCGGAGATTTTTTTGCTGACTGCCTATCACATCTTGACGCAGTTCTTACTCGTTGTAAAGAGAAGAACTTAACATTGAATTGGGAAAAATGCCATTTCATGGTCCAAGAGGGAATTGTGCTTGGACATGTTATTTCACGGAAAGGCATTGAGGTTGACAGAGCTAAAATAGATGTCATTTAAAACCTTCCTCATCCCAAATACGTCAAAGATATACGATCCTTTCTTGTCCATGCAGGCTTTTATAGGAGATTCATTAAGGATTTTAGCAAAATTGCTAGACCTTTAACTCTTCTCTTGGCTAAGGACATAACTTTTCACTTTGAATCGGATTGTGAGGCTGCATTTGACTCACTCAAACACTTTCTCATTACATCCCCCGTTCTATCTTCTCCAGATTAGAACCACCCTTTTGAGCTTATGTATGATGCATCAGATTTTGCAGTTGGTGCAGTCTTAGGACAACACATTGAAAAGATGCCACACATGATCTATTATGCAAGTAAGACTCTGAATGATTCTCAAATTAATTATACAACTACCGAAAAGGAACTTTTGGCAGTTGTATTTGCATTAGAAAAATTCAGGCCTTACTTGATTGGCTCACCAATTGTTGTGTACACTGACCACTCCGCCTTGAAACATCTTTTGGAGAAGAAGGATGCTAAAGGTAGGCCAATACGTTGGATCCTTTTATTACAAGAATTTGATCTTGTTATTAAAGATAAGAAAGGATGTGAAAACGTTGTAGCCGACCATCTGTCGCGCATTTCTTCTTCACCTGTGACCCTGCCAATCAATGATTCTTTTCCAGACGAACAACTCTTGAAAGTATCCACTGAACCTTGGTTCGGGGATATTGTGAATTATCTTGTTACAGGACTTATTCTTTGCGAATAGTCGAAACAGGACAAACATCGATTTCTATCCCAAGTAAAACACTTTTACTGGGATGAACCATATCTGTTTAAGTATTGTCCTGACCAGATCATTCGTAGATGTGTCCCTAATGATGAATTCAATAGTGTTCTATCTTTTTGTCATGATCAGGCATGTGGGGGTCACTTCGGTTCTCGAAAAACGGAGGAGAAGGTCTTGCAATGTGGTTTTTACTGGCCGACTTTATTCAAAGACTCATTTGATCTTTGCAAAACCTGTGCACAGTGTCAACACACGGGTAGGATTTCTCGGAGAAATGAGATGACACTTCAACCCATCTTAGTGGTTGAAATTTTTGACGTTTGGGGTATAGACTTTATGGGTCCCTTTCCCAACTCCTTTGAGAATCTGTACATATTGCTTGCGGTTGATTACGTTTCAAAGTGGGTTGAAGCTATTCCTTGTCGCACTAATGACAAAAAGGTTGCCATTAAGTTCTTAAAAGAAAATATCTTTTCGCGATTTGGACACCCACACGCTATTATTAGCGATAACGGGACACATTTCTGCAATCGTTCTTTCGAGATTTTGATGCGGAAATATGCAATCAACCACAAACTTTCTACACCCTATCATCCCCAAACGAGCGGGCATGCTGAGATTTCAAACAGACAAATCAAACAAATTTTGGAGAAAACTGTTTCTAAAAATCGAAAAGATTGGTCAACCAAATTGACGGATGCTCTTTGGGCGTTCCGAACTGCATATAAAACCGATCTAGGTATGTCTCCTTACAGACTAGTGTTTGGTAAGGCTTGTCACATTCCGGTCGAGATTGAGCACAAAGCAATGTGGGCCATTAGAGAACTTAACTTCGAATTAAATCAAGCCTGCAACTTTCGGAAGCTGCAATTAAACGAGCAAAGCGAACTCCGCGATGAAGCTTACGATAATGCTGTAATTGTAAAGAACTAGCTAAGGTCTTTCACGATAAAAACATTTTGAGAAAAACTTTTACACCTTGTCAACAAGTCCTTCTTTATGTTTCACGACTCCATCTTCATGCGGGTACGCTAAAATCTCGGTGGAAAGGATCTTTTGTTGTGCGGTATGTATACCCGCATGGGGCAGTTGAGGTAGAAAATGTTGAAAACGGTACAATTTTTAAAGTAAATGGACATAAACTAAGACCGTATTTTTCCACTGACCCCTCGGAGGAGCTCTTGTTTTTACAGGAGCCCTTTATAAAGACTGATTTTCCTCCATCTCACCTCCATGACTTGGTAATTTTGTCACATTTTTTTTAGAATGGAGGTGAGTCAACTTGTACATAAAATTTATAATACACACACACACACACACACACAAAACCAATACATAAAATTGTGTACATAAATAAAGAATAAGTTTGGGGGAGATTTTCAAGATCATATTTCATGTCCCCTTTAACAAATTTTTCCTCCCAAGTTTACAGGTTTCTGAGCTTTAACAGATGACAACAGTGAGGACACTGTTGAAAACAAGTTTGGGGGAGGTTTGTGCTTATTTTCGCATCATTTTGCATCATACTTTGCATAAGCAAAAAAATTTTAAAACATATAAAAATTTTTAAAATAAAAATATTTAATATTTTATTTTATAATAAAAGATTAGATAGTGAAAAATTACATCCAAAAGATTGGAAAAGTTTAAGAAAACCAAGAAAGTTAGAAGTTTTCTTAAACGAAACTAGTAATAAGTAGTTATGAGCCGTTGTCCCAAGGGTTAGTAAGATGAAAGAAGTCACTAATCTGAGGATAAAAATAAGTCTGAAAAATAGTTCCTATTCTAGAAGCCAAACATTTGAATGTTGATACCCTACTATACGCACTTACGCACGTCTTGAAGCTCGGGATAGTAGATGATACCTTGAAATGCTCTTGTCTAAAAGCCAAAGTATGAAGGAAATAATAAATGAAGCATAAAAGATAAAATGGTGTAGAAAAATGAACACTAGTTTTGTTATCACCAAGACAGCATAAAAAAAATATAGCGAGGGTGCTTCATCACCTAGTGCCTTAGACCAAATGGTTTGGGAGTCACTGCTAAGCCTTAGGTGTTGCAAGACGAGAAAAATATTAAATACACCTTATAAGCAAGCATGTTGAGTAATCGGTCGGTTAGTACCTCAAGAAGTATTAACGGTCGCATGAAAAATGTGTGAGCAATCTCATCTAAATATTCATCAATTAAAAAGTACTGAGGTAGATGGTCAAGAGTATGATAGCTTGAATTGAATTCTCCGAGTGTAGGTATGTTCTTTACACACACGTAGGGGTATATGATCAATGTTTGGAAGAAAGGTAGGAATGAAGAATAAAGACGATATTTTATTGAGGGATGATGCGATTTCTAACATTTTTTCATGACTATTAAGATAGGGCTCATAGCAACTGAAAAACTAGTATTAGTGGGAAACTCTAATTTTCAAAGTCTTTCTTTTACAGTTCTTATCTTTATATGTAACTTTCACAGTCTTCCTTTTATTATTTAGATTTTGTGGGTGCAATCCGCTGAAAACCCTCAGGAGACAATACTCCTCCTACTAGGGACACATAGAGGTTTAAAGGCTTGTTGCACGTGCTCAGTGCAACCGTGTTGCCTACGAAAGTGTGCTAGTTAGTTCTTCTTTTTCTTATATTTTCTCCTTCCCTTGAATAAAAATAAAAGATGTTTGCTCGAGACGACCAAAATTAAGTTTGGGGGAATTTGATTAGTCAAAAATAGTGCATTCTCAACACGTTAATTTCCCTACTCTTATCATTCATATATAGGTGTTTATTGTAATTATAACACAGATTACGAATTCATCTGGAAAATACCAAATAACCTGTGTTATAGTTATAATCGACATTCTAGAGGGAAATTAAGTGTTTATTACTACTTGCATTGATTTGTATATATCAACCCTTGTCTCGAGATTGTGTGCAGGAAATTCTTCAGGTTAAAAGCGGGAATCATAAAAGTGCTGATAAAATGCATCAAGTCCAAGAATTGAAATCTGGCAGTAAACTAGAAAGAATTATAAGATTCCATACATCAGGAAATAACCATGAAGACAACATGAAACAATATAGGAGAAATAATGCAGCAACTCCACTAAACGGCCATGGATCCGCGGCCGAGTCAAGCCGATTCGCCGTGGATCCGCGGCCGAGTCAACTCGTCGGCGGCAGAAACCTTTTTCAGAAACCACCTTTCAACGGCCAAACTTCTTCAAGACGCTTCAATACTCCAGAAGCTTCCCTCCAACAGCAAGTCTTCTCTTTCAAGCTAGCTAACTACCTTAATCTAGAAACTTCTCATAACAACCAAGCATCCAAGGGAAGCTATACCTAGTTTTTAGGGGAAGCTAAAGGGAAAGACTATAAAAAGGCACTTAAGGCTTTATTACAAAGGTTGTTGAATATTGAGCCAAATTTCCACAAGTTGAATGACACAACTTGCAACTCAAAACCCTAGCCCCAAATCCATTTCAAAAAGCCAAATCAAGATTCATCGAGTATCAAATCAAGCAAGCCTTCAACGAGCTTTTGAAGCAACGCCGATCTTCATCCGAGCAAGAGATCCACGACGATCCGCGACTCAAGAAGACGATGCGAAGCTAGTTTCGACGATTGAGTTCTCTCCTCAAAATCTTGTAATCTTTAAGTGAATTGTAACGAAACGTTGATTAATAAAAGGTGAAAATTCTTGATCTTACTTTTCTTTACATTTGAGCATTATGAAGAGTTATTGATTCTTGATTGTTTTCTTTTTCATGATGTTTGAGTGAAAACTCCGCTTGTGGAGGAATCGAGAAAATAGGTAGATGATGATGAGTAAATTCTTGAACGATTCTTAAGTCTTATGAGTTTTGTAAACTTTAGTAAATTGAATCAACGATGACCTAGTTTTGAGCGAGATGCTTTATTGAATGTTTTCGCTCCAAATTAGAGATCAACGATCGATAATTGAATTTCCTAGAGGCTAGAATTTGAATGCTAATCAATGAAAGGACAATGGATGATGATGGAGAAACCCTAGTTTCTTCAATAGATCCCTAAATCTCGTTGATTGTCATCGATCTAGCAACAAATCTTCAATAGATAAGAATTTGTAATCATAAGTATTCATCATCACTATCGATTGGATCAATTCCTACAAGCCTCTTTACAAATCTTGATAATTCATTCGATTTGGACATCTTTTTGAACTTTAGTATTTCTTCATTTTTGATCTATCTCTTGATTCTTGAAACTAAATTTCACATATATTGAATCATTTTCTTTTATCTTTTAATTTCCAACTCAACTAAAACAAGATCGATCAAATCACACTTTCTCTGTGGACGATCCGCATTCATTGACGAACCTACTGTTGGATATATTGCCCTCAGAGTCAATTATTGGATCACAGACACGTGATTGCAATGATTGAGGGAGGACCTATACCGGTAGGACAGTCTTACTCGAGAGGTTTGTATACTATCTGGATTGTCTTTATCATCGTGTACATGCTTTAGGTGACATTGTAGTTCACTATTGTTAGTTATGTATATGCCCTAGAAGCCATTGTTGTACATATGATGTATATTATAATGGATGCTTGGATATATATAGAGAGGACTTTCTTGCTCGTCATGATAGTATGCTATTTGGTTTCACTTTATCTTAACATGTTGACTTGTATTGGTTTACTATTTTTCTCTCACATGTTGATAAAGCCCTTAGGATCTGTACTCGACTACTGGGACTATGATGAGATCATACTAGTAGGGCCATGGTAGTCGATGAGTACATCCTATAACCGTTCCTAGTCGAGGGTATATCGAGACAGGCATCGATACACCAGAGTAGACTAGCGTATACGCATCTTGACCCATATGATGGGCGATGGATGATCCCATATCCATCGGTGTTTGACATCAGAGATGGTGTACGGGTGCTCAGTGGAGACTGGGTACACTGGACGGACTCGCCGAGAACTCCCAGATGGTGATATACCACACGTCAGATGAAAGTTCTCCGGTGACACTAGTACAGGGTAGTCTGTAGACGTGAGATCGTCATAGAGTTTTGTGTGATTCCCACTGTGCTTTGATTTCCACCTTACCACGTCCAAGAGGGCGTGCAAAACGGTGGCTTTTGGGTACAGTCCCGAATCACATGTAGGCAATGAGCGATAGGAGGGGATTCGTCTCTCCCGGTATGGGAGTTGATGTTGTGCTGTGTTCGATTGGCTATAACTGGAAGTCCCTGGCCAGGGCTGATATAGAGATTTACTGGTAAGTGTTACTAGTAGTTTTTCGACCTGTTATTAGCCATACATCGACATGACTTATCGGTTACTGGGGTCTGACGTATACCACCCCTAGACTTGATATGCAACATATCAGACGAAGAGACCGGACTGTACGGGAGTGTTACTGATTGGATTCACAGGAGAACGTACATGCTAGCTTGTTGATCTTCTGATCGCTCAATACCTGGGTGGCTGTTACGTTTAGCTGACCGCTTGCAGCTTGTGGGTGTTTGATATGATCATCACCTGCTACTGGCGTATTGACGATTCTGTAGAGTCCTACACAGAGGTTTCTTGGCTCAGGCAAAACGGAGTAGAGGCACATATGTGATATGTGCAGGATCGAGGATAATGCGATATTAGATACCGTATTATATTCTCGCGATATTTAGATATGAACCGGGTCATCGAATCAAGTGTTGATTCGATGAATCGGTACATGATATATTAGTCGGTTATATTCGATATAGCCGGATTGTCGGATCAAGTGTTGATTCGATAATTTAGTCTATAATAATATATATATGATATATTGTATTACATTATCTAATATTGGCTCGCTTTATTATTTCATTTTCTCACCGGATAATACATTGATATATATACGATATATATTAAAGGTATTATTTCTTTTGTTACAAATATATAATATATATGTGATATATATTATAGTAACATGATATGATTAATAATGAAATATGTTTAGTAGTGATTAAACAAGGTTAGGGTTTAATTGGGTTAGTTTCTTCTTGCACCTTCTAGAAGTTCTTCTTTTGTCATGAAGAAGATATTATGATAGATATTTTCTAATGACTCATTTCTTAACCCAACCAAACCCTAGCCTCAGTTAACTCTCTACAAGGGTTATCCTTGTCATCATTAACCATGGTTGCATTATTATTGATATACTCATTTCATTATTCATCACAAAAGAAATATATCATTATTCATCATCTTTTTCTCTCTTTAGCTTTGAGAAAGCTTACTAGAAATTCCTTTTGTGATGATTTCATGTGAGATTATGATATAAAAAGAAATCATAAATACTACTCCATCATCCTCATCTAATCTATCCCATTAGATCAGGGTGTTCACCTCATTAGAGTGAGAGAGCTTGAGCTATTGCAACTTCGACGTAGATCATCGGAGAAAAGGAATACGACAAGCTATCATGGATCGTTCGAGTCGTGGAGCCTCTCTTGAGTCCGGGAGATCGTGGATCGCGGCGAAGGGACTTCTACTCGGAGCTTGTGAAGCGAAGGATCGGACTACAAATGTTGTAATCCCTCACACTTATTAGTAAAGATGTTTACTTGCATGTTAAACCCTAATAATCTAGCAAAGATCCCGGCTTTGGGTTGTTCGGCACGTCTAAATTTTTATTCGGGCATGTTTGATGCCTTATGAACCTTCACAAGAGTGCCTAAGAACCCTACATTGGTATCAGAGCCTAGCTAGAGCATTAGGCGACGTGTATACGAAGATAAAACTCCGATCGAACACCGAAACGCAATTTTAGACCCCTCTCTGGATTTTTTTTCAAAACTGTAATTTTTCAGAATTAAAAATACTTAAAAATACCAGCAGGAAAATATAAGCATCACTGTGAAACACGTGTCAATGATCCGTACATTCCGCCGCGGAACTGCGGCAATATCTTGCTCCTGCCGCGGATCCGCGGCCGTACAGTCAAATCATTGACTCGTTTTCCCATGGTTATATCCGTAGGTGATTTTGTAATTTTCTGTGTACTTTTAATCTGACTCAAAATGTTGAGTGTTCTGGGGTTTATTTTGTAATCGTTGATTCGATCGGAAAATTTAAATTCGTTATGTTTTCCGGATATTTAGAAACTGTTAAAATTTTCGAGCGGATATCATTAACTCACTTTTTCCCGGCACGAAAAACTTTCAAGTGTTGAATTTTTATCGGGTTTAAATCTTTCGGAAAACTGTGCAAGTAACGCGGTGGACCCTCTAGAAGAACACAAACCCTAACTCGATTATGTGACCGTCTTGAACTGCCTCTAAACCTTAGGGTTTGGGGCAGTACGGCGTGCCACATGTGAGGCGTTGGCTTGACCCTTCTACGGCTGGATCATCGGTACTGTGACAGTTTCTGGGATTATTTGAACTCCACTCAAGTGTTGAGCTATTTAGGAAATTTTAGGTATTTGATTATCTGTTCGGAAATTTTAATACTGTCTATTTATCTGGAATGTGATACAATATGTGGAATTCATATAGTTAGGCATGAAATGCGAAATATATGATATTTCGGATTTACGATGTCTAAAGTGATTGTGGATTCCAAATGTTGTAGTTTTACAATTTCTTTTCTGTGACCGTAAGTGTAGTATGTAGTATTATTGCCGGTCTTCGTTGCTATACATCGACGACGATCGGTGTATGCATACTTACTTACGTTGATGATATATGATATTATGTGTTGCTGTGATATATTATATTGGATCGTCGTGTTCTGAATAGCCGGGGGGTTTTATGTAAGATGAAGGCTTTTTATTTTCATTCATGTAAAATTCATTTGTATGTAATATTCTTTTATTGGGGCACTTCCGGGATGAGGTTGATGTCACCAGTGTATATTATTTACTTTTCCACATTAGGTAGACCCAAGGAGGGGAGCACAAGTAACCGGGTTCTAGGGTCCAGTGGGAGGCCATCTCGAGGAGTCGAGACCGGGTCTCCTAACCCTAGAATTGGCAGTGTTACTTGCCGCTCTCGTAGGGGTCTTGGGATGTGGGTTTGGCTATTCGTCGCGACCGTGGAATCCGTGTTTTATACAGGCTCGTATTGAAAACACGGACGTCCTAGTATATCCAATATTTCATATATGTTCTTCTTTTGTAATGTTCTGTGATGAGATCATATTACTGCCTGAGACGAATGCTTATACTAAATATATATATGCTGATATATAAATATTACTGCTTTCGTTTCTTCTGTGATGCTTAGGAAGCATAAGCTGATGGGATTTTTATTAATAAGATTAATAAAAGGAAAAGAAACCTAAAAGATGTTGTAGAATCAAAACTTTATAAAAAGGGTAGCTACAGTTTTGCTTTGCATAGCGGTATATATGATATGCCCTGCACCTTATTCGACGGGGAAAGAGCCGAGATCCCTTCACCGGGAGTGACCTCTTTAGCGAAACTGGCAGATGCTACAAACTCGCGGTTTGGTTTTTGACAGCTTATATAGTTCTTGCTTTGCACAGCAGTATATATGATATATCCTGCACCTTATTCGATGGGGAAAGAGCCGAGATCCCTTCACCGGGAGTGACCTCTTTAGTAGAACTAGAAAAGCCTAAAAAACACTCCTTTTCAAAATTCACTTGATTCTACGACGATATCAAGTTCATTACGCTCAAGGTTTTCTGAAAAACCTGCGTAGCCCTCCGTCATTTCAGATAGATATTATTTAGTATTCGTGCTATGTTTGTTGACTTAGTCAAGGCGTAGTGTACGGTAGCTAAATAGTGTTTATCTGCTAAAACATGAGATGTGATTGGATTAGGGTATTCGCACGGCCTTGTTGACTGAGTCAAGGGTCGTACGGGTGGGTTTAATTCAATCGGGAAATGTACGGGTTGAACTTGACTTGCGATTTATGGTTTGTTGACTTAGTCAAGGTCATAGATCGCTAGGGGCAAAAGCATTATCGGGAATTTCAAGTGTTGAAATTTGCAATGAGATTGCATACCTCCTATGAGATAGTTGGATCCCGATACCCACTGCGAGTAAGAGTTACTCCTGGGAGAGTTTTTTACAGGACAATTAGCCGATCAAGTAGGTGTCTAGAAAAGTGTTAACGAGGTTACGCCTCTGGGAAAATGAGGTTTACTTTAATTAGGTCCGTGCGATAGCACGGGGAACCTCCCTCAAGTACCGACATTGATCTGGCTGAAAGATTGACGAAATTGTAGCGTGTAATTAATCCCGGCTAATCTTACCTTTTAGGGTTTGAAGGAAGATTTGATAAAAACAGTGGGAGACATCCTGATTAGATAAGATAATAACCAATCTAATCTTGCAAGAGCATACGCTAAAGTGTTTTCTTCTCTCTCTCTCTTCAGGTAGCGACCATGTCAGGCCATAATCAAGATAATAATATGGATGTATTGACTGAACTCGCTTATTATACTGAGCAGGGAAACGTTGGACCCGTTTTTTTCTTATAAGAGTTATAAGACTGAACAGGAAACAGGAGAAAATCTGGATTCTTATGTCGCCCAAAAGAACATGCATGTTGATGCATCTTCTTCAGGTGTGTTAGTTATTGAGAACTGTTTCTCAGTTCACCCTACGTCCTGGGTATTAGATACCGGATCAGGATCCCATATATGTAAATTGTTACATAGGCTACGGAAAGGTAGAGAACTGGGAAAAGGTGATCATTCCGTTCAAGTAGGGAACGGTGCAAATGTTGCAGCCAAAGCAGTTGGCGAATATCACCTAGTATTGCCAAATCGTAATACACTGATTCTAAATGAGTGCTATTATATACCGAACATGATGTGCAACATTATATCAGTTTCTTTATTAAGTAAAGAAGGATATAATTTTGTAGTAAAGGATAATGTTATGAACATATTCCTAGATCAAAAGTTGATTGCATCAGGCTCGTTACATAATGGCATATTCATTCTAAATCAAAATATAGTCCTCAATATACAAAACACACACAAGAGGAAGAGTTCAGAAATGAACGAATCCTTCTTGTGGCATTGTAGACTTGGTCATATAAATGCGACACGGCTAGCTAAGTTACATAAGAATGGATATTCGAATACGTTCGAATTATCATCTTATGATACTTGCCATTCATGTATCAAAGGAAAAATGACCAAAACTCCTTTTAGTGGACACGGAGAAAGAGTTACGGAACTCTTAGGACTGGTACATAGTGATGTATGCGGTCCTATGTCTACACACGCCAGGAACAGTTCTCCCTACTTCATTACATTTACTGACGATCTCTCTAGATACGGACATGTGTTCCTGATAAAACACAAATCTGAAGCTTTTGAGAAATTCAGAGAATATAAGCATGAAGTAGAGAACCAAATGGGCAAAAGTATTAAGATTCTTCGATCTGATCGAGGAGGTGAATACTTAAGCAATGAGTTCCTACATTATCTAAAAGAGAATGGGATTTTCTCTCAGCTTACTCCTCCTTATACACCACAGCACAACGGTGTATCGGAGCGGAGGAATCGCACCCTATTAGATAAGGTGCGCTCTATGATGAGCGAAGCTGAGTTACCTGTTTCCTTCTGGGGGTATGCGCTTGAGACAACCATATACATATTGAATCTAGTTCCGTCTAAATCTGTACCTACCACACCATATGAGATATGGAGTGGGAAGAGACCATATTTTAAACGAGTTAAGATATGGGGTTGTCCGTCCTATGTCAAAAGGCAAAATCCGGACAAACTCGAGGCACGATCAGTTCTTTGCAATTTTGTGGGATATCCAAAGAATTCTCAAGGATATTTTTTCAACCACGCTGAGGAACAAAAAGTGTTTGTTGCTCAACATTCCACCTTTTTGGAAAGGGAATTTCTTGCAAAAGAAATTAGTGGCAAAGAGGTAGAGCTGGAAGAGGTTCCAGCACCACAAACTACAACTGATGATTTGTTGGAACCAGAAGATTCAGTAGTACCCGACGAACCCCAGCCTCTCCGCCGATCTAGTAGGGTTTCTCGTCCACCTGAGAGATACTACGGTTTTCTCATTGATGGTGGAAGCGAGGATTGCATCATGGATGATGATGACCCGACTAGTTTCGAGAAAGCCATCACGAGTGGTGACTCTGTGAAATGGCTGGATGCAATGCGATCTGAGATGGAATCCATGTACACCAACAAAGTATGGACTTTGGAAAATGCTCCTGAAGGGGTAAAACCCATTGGGAGCAAGTGGATCTTTAAAAGGAAATTTGGTGTAGATGGAAAATTTGAGACTTTCAAAGCTAGACTTGTAGCAAAGGGTTTTCGTCAACGACCAGGTGTGGATTATGACGAAACTTTTTCTCCAGTGGCTATGCTTAAGTCCATCCGGATCTTACTTTCCATTGCTGCATACCATGACTACGAAATCTGGCAAATGGATGTTAAGACCGCCTTTCTAAACGGTGATTTAGAAGAGTGCGTGTACATGACTCAGCCAGACGGCTTCGTAGATAGTGGGAGCAGCGGAAAGGTGTGCAAGCTGCTTAAATCCATTTATGGGTTAAAGCAAGTATCGCGGAGTTGGAACATCTGTTTTGATGTTGTAGTCAAAGAGTTTGACTTCATCAAAAATATAGATGAACCTTGTATCTATAAGAAGGTAGCGGAGAGTAAGGTTGTCTTCCTCGTATTGTACGTGGATGACATACTCTTAATAGGAAATGATATTCCTATGCTGCTATCAGTCAAGCTCTTCTTATCACAAAGATTCTCAATGAAAGATCTAGGTGATGCCTCCTGCATATTGGGAATCATGATCTATAGAGATAGATCTAAACGGATACTGGGATTGTCTCAATCCAGGTACATTGACACCATACTAAAGAGGTTTAGTATGGAAGAATCCAAGCGTGGGAACCAACCCACGATCTCTGGACTCACTCTCTCCAAAGAGATGTCTCCCAAGACTGATTTGGAGAGAGCTCGCATGCAAGGGATACCCTATGCTTCGGCAGTAGGCTCTATCATGTATGCGGTGCTATGTACCAGACCCGATGTAGCATACTCACTAAGTGTAGTGAGTCGGTATCAAGCAGATCCTGGAGAGAGTCACTGGACAGCTGTAAAGAGCATTCTCAAGTACTTACAAATGACTAAGGAGATGTTCTTGGTGTATGGTAACGGAGAACTCCAGGTGGAGTCCTTTACCGATTCCAGCTTCCAAAGTGATAAGGACGACTCTATGTCGCACTCGGGATTTGTCTTTACCCTCAATGGAGGGGCGGTATGTTGGAAGAGTTCCAAACATGATACCGTTGCAGACTCGACGATGGAGGCTGAATACATCGCTGCCAACGATGCTGCCAAATAGGCTGTCTGGATCAAGAAGTTCATTAGTGAACTTGGTGTGGTTCCATCCATTGAATATCCAATACCTCTGTATTGCGATAACAATGGAGCTGTGGCGTTGGCCAAAGAACCCAGGTCCCATCAAAAGTCCAGACATATTCTGAGGCAGTATCACCTGATCAGGGAGATAGTTGATCGCCGGGAGATCGAGGTCAGGAGAGTAGATACGAAGGACAACACTGCGGATCCATTCACGAAGGCCATTCCCCAGATACAGTTTGAGAGATTATTCGGGATGCTAGGTATGAGATACTACAGCAGCTGGCCTTAGTGCAAGTGGGAGATTGTTAGTTATGTATATGCCTTAGAGGCCATTGTTGTACATATGATGTAAATTATAATGGATGCTTGGATATATATAGAGAGGACTTTCTTGCTCGTCATGATAGTATGCTATTTGGTTTCACTTTATCTTAACATGTTGACTTGTATTGGTTTACTGTTTCTCTCTCACATGTTGATAAAGCCCTTACGATCTGTACTCGACTACTGGGACTATGATGAGATCATACTAGTGGGGCCATAGTAGTCGATGAGTACATCCTATAACCGTTCCTAGTCGAGGGTATATTGAGACAGGGCATCGATACACCAGAGTAGACTAGCGTATACGCATCTTGACCCATATGATGGGCGATGGATGATCCCATATCCATCGGTGTTTGACATCAGAGATGGTGTACGGGTGCTCAGTGGAGACTGGGTACACTGGTCGGACTCGTCGAGAACTCCCTGATGGTGATATACCATACGTCAGATGGCAGTTCTCCGGTGACACTGGTACAGGGTAGTCTGTAGACCCGAGATCGTCATAGAGTCTTGCGTGATTCCCACTGTGCTTTGATTTCCACCTTACCACGTCCAAGAGGGCGTGCAAAACGGTGGCTTTTGGGTACAGCCCCGAATCACATGGTGGCAATGAGCGATAGGAGTGGATTCGTCTCTCCCGGTATAGGGAGTTGATGTTGTGCTGTGTTCGATTGGCTATAACTGGAAGTCCCTGGCCAGGGCTGATATAGAGATTTACTGGTAAGTGTTACTAGTAGTTTCTCGACCTGTTATGAGCCACACATCGACACGACTTATCGGTTACTGGGGTCTGACGTATACCACCCTAGACTTGATATGCGACATATCAGACGAAGAGATCGGACTGTGCGGGAGTATTACTGATTGGATTCACAGGAGAACGTACAGGCTAGCTTGTTGATCTTTTGATCGCTCAATACCTGGGTGGCTGTTAGGTTTAGCTGACTGCTTGCAGCTTGTGGGTGTTTGATATGATCATCACCTGCTGCCGGCGTATTGACAATTCTTTAGAGTCCTACACAGAGGTTTCATGGCTCAGGCAAAACGGAGTAGAGGCACATATGTGATATATGCAGGACCGAGGATAATGCGATATGAGATACAGTATTATATTGTCGCGATATTTAGATATGAACCGGGTCATCTAATCAAGTGTTGATTCGATGAATCGGTACATGATATATTAGTCGGTTATATTCGATATAGCCGGATTGTCGGATCAAGTGTTGATTCGATGATTTAGTGTATAATAATATATATGATATATTGTATTACATTATCTAATATTGGCTCGCTTTATTATTTCATTTTCTCACTGGATAATACATTGATATATATGCGATATATATTAAAGGTATTATTTCTTTTGTTACAAATGTATAATATATATGTGATATATATTATAGTAACATGATATGATTAATAATGAAACATGTTTAGTGGTGATTAAACAAGGTTAGGGTTTAATTGGGTTAGTTTCTTCTTGCACCTTCTAGAAGTTCTTCTTTTGTCATGAAGAAGATATTATGATAGATATTTTCTTATGACTCATTTCTTAACCCAACCAAACCCTAGCCTTAGTTAACTCTCTACAAGGGTTATCCTTGTCATCATTAACCATGGTTGCATTATTATTGATATACTCATTTCATTATTCATCACAAAAGAAATATATCATTATTCATCATCTTCTTCTCTCTTTAGCTTTGAGAAAGCTTACTAGAAATTCCTTTTGTGATGATTTCATGTGAGATTATGATATAAAAAGAAAGCATAAATACTACTCCATCATCCTCATCTAATCTAGCCCATTAGATCAGGGTGTTCACCTCATTAGAGTGAGAGAGCTTGAGCTATTGCAACTTCGACGTAGATCATCGGAGAAAAGGAATACGACAAGCTATCATGGATCGTTCGAGTCGTGGAGCCTCTCTTGAGTCTGGGAGATCGTGGATCGCGGTGAAGGGACTTCTACTCGGAGCTTGTGAAGCGAAGGAGCGGACTACAAAGGTTGTAATCCCTCACACTTAGTAGTAAAGATGTTTACTTGCATGTTAAACCCTAATAATCTAGCAAAGATCACGGCTTTGGGTTGTTCAGCACGTCTAAATTTTTATTCGGGTATGTTTGATGCCTTATGAACCTTCACAAGAGTACCTAGGAACCCTACAACTATTACACGTTGATAGAGAATAGTATGCTACCATGGTTTATCTTTATCATCGTATACTGCTTTAGGTGACATTACAGGTCACTATTGCATGTTGATAGAACCCTTAGGATTCTTGCTTGACGGCCAGCAGTATGATGGCGATCATATACGTGGGAGCTGGGATCTATAAGCACATCCTTAAAGTGGTCCCTAGTCGTGGGAGTTTCGAGACTAGGCATCGATACTCCATTAGTAGACCAGTGTATACAGTCGAGACCCCGACGAGGGGCGGTGGCCGATCTCACAAGCCATTGGTGTCAGTTGGTTCACCTAAGATGTATACAGGTGCTCATTGGGTTATGAGTACACCGGACATGACTCGCCGGGAACATGCTAGTTGGTATTATACCTGACGTCAGATAGCAGTTCCCTGGTGACATGTGTACAGGTTAGCTCATCGACCTGAGATCATCATTTGTCTCGTGTGAGTTCCCACTGTGCTTTGATTACTACCCTACCACGGCTCAAAGGAGTCGTGCCAACAGGTTTTAGTTGGGTACAGTCCCGAGCCACATGGAGGCAGTGAGCGGATCGGCATGGGTTTCATCTCTCCTGGTATTAGGGGTGAGATCGCGCTGTGTCTAGGAGAGCCATTACACGAAGTTCTTGGCCAAGGCAGGAGATTTACTGGTAGGTACTTCAGTAGTATCTCAGAGTGTTCTGGGAAACACTCCGACATGACTTGTACCGCTTTTAGGGGTCTGACTTTTACCAACCCCTAGGCCCGACATGCGATGCTCATAGACGAACGGACCGGACTGTACGGATATTGTCACTGACAGGCTCAGTAGGGTGTCAGGATGAGTTCGCTCATCAACCTCCCTTTTGGTCAATACCTGGTATCCCGTTACGTACAGCTAGTACCACTGACGAGCCAGTGGTTAGATCCACAGCCAAAGTATTGACGAGTCTTTAGAGTCCCCCACAGACAGTTTCTCAAGTTTCGGGCGAAACGATGTAGAGGCCGTATGATATATGGCAGGGTCCGATCATATACGTGCAGTAGTGCACGGATCATGATCGGGCGGATCATACTAGTGGGCTTTGGTTTAAGCCGGATCCTAGTATTAGATTTGTTGGATTACTTTAGTCTCATCGCATTCGCATTCAGTCGGAATGCGGATGCAGGTATCTATATACAGGTGAGGGTATTCTTGTGATCCGTCACGGGTTTACTTTAGATGTTGCCGAATCTTTTTTGTTGGACCAAACATTTGGATTAATGTTTGGATGGTGGAAATTATGAGCTAGAATTCATCATTTGATGCATTAAATGTGGCACATGCAACCTAGTGACTCATGGTCTCTTTTATTGTGCATGTGTCACATTTGAGATTCATTTGTAGGTTGATATGAGAGGAAGAAAGAGAAAGGGCAGCCATGAGGTTGTGGGTGAGCTCTTGTATTCTCTAATTCTTACTCTCATTTTTTTTGATTCCATCACAAAAAGAAAAGAAAGAGAAAAACATCTTCTTCTTCCTCTTTCTTCTCTAGCTCATAATCTCCATCAATGGCAACACCTTTAATCTCCATCCATCTCATGGATGCAAGAGACAAAGTGATCACAAACATTCTCTACATCACCTTGGACACGTCGGCTAGCACACTTCATGCCCGAGTAGCTTCGGATGAAGCGGGAGCCCGTAAAATGAATCGATGATGTGGTGCCCTTTCCGACGAGGAGATCGAGACCGGAGATGCCGTGAGGAGCTTGGGATGGTGGCCAAAGACCGAAGGACACGGATCGATCGGTATAGCTTTCCAACCCTCTCTCTATGTTGCTAGTTTATTGGTTAATGGTTTGATCCGGGTTTTAAGCATGCGATAGCGCCGGTGTCTAGTTTTGAAAAAGTTTTCGTTTCCGCATTTTGGCCTCGGAAAGACGGCCGGGGCGCTACCGTAGTCTTACATGGTATCATAGCCACGCCATTAGCCTTTACTAGCTTTCTCTAACGTGTTTAGAACTTCGATCGAACGAATTTTCTGAAACAGCATTTGCAAATTCTGCAGTTTCTGTCGAATTTTTCCTGTGGTAAAAAATTATTTAGTGTGCTGCAGAAAAACAGGCAGGGTTTTTAAAGAATTCTGAGAAAATTTGGTAGCACGAAGCTACAGTGACGCCGCAGAACCGCGGCCTTACCCTTGCTTTGGCCGCGGTTCCGCCGCTATTCTGTGCCTTCTTTGCACCAAAATTTCTACAGTGCTCTCTGACTTGGAATTGGGGTTTCTGGAATATTTTGTTTGGGCTCAGATTATTTTGAGTGCTGGAATTGTTCTTGGGGCCCACTTCAGGAAATTTTGTCAATCGAAAATTTTAAAAATGTTAGTTCACAGTATTTACATTATATCTACGACCGTGATTGTCATTCGAGCGGTAAATCCTGTCTAATTGCTATAGCCCTTTTAGACGGATTTGCGAACGTGACATTCACGTTGATGTTCTGTGTTGTGCTGTGATGTTGCGGATTTGTCATAGTGGATAGCCTGGATGCAATGGTAGTACAGTTTGGTTGTATTTGTACATTTGATATTGCGGGGCGAGCGTCCGACATGTGGACTGCCGTCACTGCCTGTTTGTATATTATTCTTTTGGGACACGACCGGGCTGAGGTCGATGTACCCGTTGTATATATTTTACTTTCTGTACTAGGATTACCCCGCGGTGGGGTTCACGGATAGCCGGGTTCTAGAGGGCAACGGGCCAGCTTCTCATGGCTTTGAGATGGAGGGGGCTTCACTCTAGAATTGGCGGGCTATTCGCCGCACTCGTAGGGGGTATAGGTTGACCCAAGGAGGGGTGCTCAAGTTACCGGATTCCGTGAAGTGCTGGGTGGTCCATTCACTTTGTTGAAGGGGGTTGCCTCGCTTCAGGTTTTGGCGGGTAACTTGCCGCGCCCGTAGGGGTCTAGGATTTCATTGCACAGGCTATCCACACGACCAGGGGAACGTCGGGTTTCAGTAGCGGCTCTATGAAACCAGGGGATCCCAGATTATCTGTATTGTTCTGTGATGCTTATTACTCTCTGTGATGTTGCATTTTTTTCACGCCTGGAGCGATTATTATATATTGATACTAGTAGATGTTGTATATGTTTTACACCCGTGCTAGTCCAGTCCCCGCTCTGTCGTTAGTTAAGTAACCTAATGGGTGATGACGGGACCCAGTGGCGAATGCGGATGGCATATACGTACATCATATTTTCGTTCTTTTTTGGTGTGATTACTTGATGGGACTGCATTGATTCGGATCAATGCAAGCTAAACAAACCTATTCTGATGTTGTTGGAACATTTTTCAAAAAGCTGTTATTGCAAGGACATTCTCTTTTGTTTTGCACAGTGGTATTCGGTTATGAATATCCAACACCTCAGTCGACGAGGCAAGGGCTGAGATCCCTTCACCGGTAGTGACCCCTTGGACAGAAGTTTGCGTCAGGGTAATAACTTCACTATAGCCGATTGCCCTTTTGCTTTGCATCGTGGTATTCAGTTGGAATATCCTGCACCTCATTCTACGGGGAAAGAGCCGAGATCCCTTCACCGGGAGTGACCTCTTTAGCAAAGGTTTTCGCCACTATATTTTTATAAAAAGTTATGCAGTTCCTTCAACGATATCAAGTTCATTACGTTAAAAGTTTTTCGCCAAAAACTAGACGTAGCCCTCCGTCATTTCTTACAAGTATTACTTAGTATTCGTGCTGCGTTTGTTGACTGTGTCAAGGCGTAGTGTGCGATAGCTAAGTAGTGTTTGTCTGTGGCATATTAATGGGATTGGTTAGGACAGTCGTGCGGCCTTGTTGACTGTGTCAAGGGCTCGTAAGGGTGGGTTTAATGCAATCTAGGATAATGACGGGTTGAACTTGACTAGGACTCTTTGATTTGTTGACTGTGTCAAGGTCACTTGGGTCCTAGGGGTAAAAACACACATCGGGAGTTTCTAAAGAAACTGAAACTTGCCAGACATGCGCATACCTTCTGGAGTGTGGTGACTTGAGTGGATTCCATCAAGTTATCATGCGATGATAGTTGGATCCCGATTCCTACTGATGAGTTGGTTTACTCCTCGGGTGATCCCGACCGATTCTTCTTTCAGGTTTGGAGGAGAATTTGAGATTACTGTGGGAGGTTTCCTGATCAGATAAATTGATAACCATTCTGATCTAGGTTAAAGTGCACATTGAGTGTTTCTTTTCTCTCTCTCTCTCTCTTTGGCAGCGACCATGGCCCGACCCTTGACTATGACTCAGTGACCAAGTTAACCGAACCTTCTTAAAACACTGGCTTTTGGATTGTCTGAGTTGCATACCTCATTGCCACTCCTAATTTTACCCTTTTCTCCAGAACACCCCGTATTACTACGAACATCCACTTCCATTGGATAAAACCATCATATGGTTATATACGAACTCGAAGGAACTTATTCGAGGATGGTTTCCGGTTCTGGAGAAAACGAATAAGACTATTCAGTTGTCTTTTCCTTTTACCTTCTCTCAGGTTGCGAGTGTTCCTTGGATTAGGACGGTACACCTATTACGCTTATTGGATAGTCTTCTTCCAAACCATAGGCCGGTGCCGAACGGTAGGGAATGAAGAAAACCATTTGGCCTAAAAGGTGTACAGAAGGTATTAAGTAAAGACAAATAAAGGGATTAGTAAGAGGGCAAAGTAAATTGCGACTGCTATTCACGACCAAACCAAGTATTTCATCGCCACTCCTACTTCACCTTTGTATTTCTCCGGGACACTCCGTATCACTACGAAGATCCACAGTTATTTATATACTCCATTGTATGGTTATATACGAACTCGAAAGGAACTTGTTCCATTTCGGGGATGGATTCTGGTTCAGGAGAAATAGGAATAAGGTTTTATTCAGTTGTCTTTTATCTTTACCTTCTCTCGCGTTGCGAGAGCTCCTAGGATTAGGACAGTACACCTATTACGCTTATTGGATAGTCTTCTTCTAAACCATAGGCTGGTGCCGAACGGTAGGGAAGGAAGAAAACCATTTGGCCTAAAGGTGGTGTGCAGAAGGTAATGACTAAAGACATATAAAGGGATTTGGAAAGATGGCAAAGAAATATACGGTTACAGTTGTGAATCTGATAATGGAAGAGGCATTACTAGGAATACCCGGATACCCCTTCGAAACATTTATATGTTTCAGTTTCACTGTGTATTGTTAAAAGAAAACTGATTTCCCAAATTAGCCCTTGCTCCAGGGTATGTATTTACCAGGTTTGATTCTCACATCTGTATGGTTTTACAGATGATGAGTGAGAGTAAGTTATTGGGAATTGGGTGATCATCCTCATTATATCGGGATTCGTTGTAATTGGTGATATTTGAGGAAATCTCCTGGGTTGCTTGCCGGACGACAAATATTTGGTTTTGAATATCCGTTGTTATGCACCAATTTCAAATTGATATATCTGTACGTTTATTTTTATAGAGTGAGATATAACTTTTTGAAATTATTTCTATGACATTTACCTATATCAGTGGATGGTTAGGTAAGGAGCATTAAACAGCGGCGTAATTCTTCTTAACCATAAGTACAGTTTTCAACCTACGACACACAGGGAATGAGTTAATAGACTCAGGAGACATATACAGAGTATTGTAAGTTGTCCAGTGTCCATTAGGACAGAGGGGTTGGTACTTATACTATATTCTGTTTACTTGTGACTTCTCTAGTTCTTAGACATGTGTTTCGTAGAAATGCAAGGTCTAAGTTTTGAGAAGTTATAGGTATAAGAGTGAAGTAGAGAATCAGGAATTGCAAGTATCGGGATTCTTCAAGATGATCGAAAATGTAGATACTTGTGTATGGTATTCAGTTGATAGTAATGGCTTTGAGAAACTTGTTTCTCTTTCAGGTTACTTATATCTGGATGCATTCCTAAGTTGAGTAACGCTGATCGGCCTCTTTCCATTTGGTTGACATGTACTGGAGACAGCTGCATAATTTGAATCTGGTTCCAATTAAATCAGTGTCTCTGTTTCTATATTGGATATAGAATAGTTCATATCTTAACGATGTTAAGGTATGGGGAGTTGTCCGGCTTATGCTTAAAACCAGACTCTGGATAACTCAAGGCACGTTTCTGTAATGGCAGTTTGTGGGTTGACCCAGGCTATGACGAGGGTTGATTTTCTACCATCTGGAAGATCAATAGTGATATTGTTCTTGACTCGCCACAGTTTTAGTAAAATGGATTTTTTCAGAAAACAGTAGTGGGAGTATGGTAGAACTGGAAGTGATTCCAGAACCACAAACGATTACTGGAAGTTTGATGAGAACCTAAAGATTCAATCAGTTTTGACATTCCATTGGCCACTCCGCAAATATGGTGGGTAACCTCAGGCACCCGAGAGGTACTCCGGTAGCCTCAAGGATGGTGACAGGGAGGTTTTTGTTTACCCAGACTTGCCATTGCTGTTGTTCCAGACTGTAAGACCCGGCAGGAGGATGAGTATAGCGTCGTTCTAAACTAGCTTTAGAAGTGTATGTGTATATGACTCTGCCAGAGGGTTGTCGTAGTCAGTTGGAGCAGCGGAAGCATAGTGGGCAAGTAGCTTATGTCTATTTATGGACTAAAGTAAATATAGCGGAGATAGATCATCTATTTCTGATGTGTCAGTCATAGATTTGACTTCATCAAAATAGGGGATGGATCTGCTAAGAAGGTAGTAGGGTGTGATGTCCTGATATTTGGATGACATACACAGAGTAGGAAGTGATATTCCTATACTACGATCGGTTATACTTTGGTTGTCACACAGTGGTTTCTCCACATAGGATATAGATATAATATCAGACATTCTGGTTACTAGATCTATGGTTTTAGATCTAGATTTGGATAGTTTCCCAATTTGGGTACTAAGACAGCATTCTAAAGGTGTTTTAGAATGGACGACTCCTGGCACGGTGGTATACCTGCAGGTGATGGAGTCACCCTTTCTAAAGGTGTCTTACAAACTAAAGGGGAGTGGGATGTGCATGATTGGCAGATCACTTACTTAGGCAATTGAGTTGACCATGAGATGTCAAGTACCACACCAGATGTTGTTTTTGCATGAGCTGCAATAAATTGATATTAATCTAATCCTGGAGAAACGATCGGAAGCAGTTTTAGAACATAAGTGGATGTTCTAGGGATTTGATAACGGCAGCCTCATTCGGGAGACGGTTATCATTCCAGGCTTCCAAGGTGACCTGAATGACATAGTGACTGTCAGAGTTATAGTTTTCCCTTTGACGAGGGGAAGTTGTTTGGACAGGAGGTCCAAGCGGATACTGAGGGAGGCATGGCGCAGGATACTGATTAAGTTCAGTTGACGATACAGTCTAAGAAGTTTTGGATTTGGAGTTCATTTATGAACTAGGTCCCATCAGATATCCAGACATATTCTAAGACAGGTATTGCTCATTTCGGGAGATGGCTTTCTCCGCGAACATGAGATAAAGAGAGACATAGAAAGAAACATCAGGGCGGATCCACTCACTGAGGCTATTCCTCGAACGCAATAGTTTCACAAACGGGCTTTGTGAGACGGATCAGTAGAGGAGTTGGGTGTTCGGTATCACACGGGCTGTGAGTATGCGACATCGCAATAATTAGCCTTGAGTGCAAGTGGGAGATTGTTGGATATAGTGCCCTCAGAGTCAATTATTGGATCACATGCATGTGATTGCAATGATTGAGGGAGGACCTATACCGGTAGGACAGTCTTACTCGAGAGGTTTGAATACTATCTGGATTGTCTTTATCATCGTGTACATGCTTTAGGTGACATTGTAGTTCACTATTACACGTTGATAGAGAATAGTATGCTACCATGGTTTATCTTTATCATCGTGTACTGCTTTAGGTGATATTACAGGTCACTATTGCACGTTGATAGAGCCCTTAGGATTCTTGCTTGACGGCCAGCAGTATGTTGGCGATCATATACGTGGGAGTTGGGGTCTATAAGCACATCCTTAATATGGTCCATAGTCGTGGGAGTTTCGAGACTGGGCATCGATACTCCATTAGTAGACGACTGTATACAGTCGAGACCCCGACGAGGGGCGGTGGCCGGTCTCACAAGCCATTGGTGTCAGTTGGTTCACCTAAGATGTATACAGGTGCTCATTAGGTTATGAGTACACGGGACAGGACTCGCCGGGAACATGCTAGTTGGTATTATACCTGACGTCAGATAGCAGTTCCTTGGTGACATGTGTACAGGTTAGCTCATCGACCTGAGATCGTCATTTGTCTCGTGTGAGTTCCCACTGTGCTTTGATTACTACCCTACCACGGATCAATGGAGTCGTGCAAACAAGTTTTAGTTGGGTACAGTCCCGAGCCACATGGAGGCAGTGAGCGGAACGGCAGGGGTTTCATCTCTCCCGGTATTGGCGGTGAGATCGCGCTGTGTCTAGGAGAGCCATTACACGAAGTTCTTGGCCAAGGCAGGAGATTTACTGGTAGGTACTCCAGTAGTATCTCAGGGTGTTCTGGGCTACACTCCGACACGACTTGTACCGCTTTTGGGGGTCTGACTTTTACCAACCCCCTAGGCCCGACATGCGATGCTCATAGACAAACGGACCAGACTGTACGGATATTGTCACTGACAGGCTCAGTAGGGTGTCAGGATGAGTTTGCTCATCGACCTCCCATTTGGTCAATACCTGGTAGCCCGTTACGTACAGTTAGTACCACTGACGAGCTAGTGGTTAGATCCACAGCCAAAGTATTGACGAGTCTTTAGAGTCCCCCACAGACAGTTTCTCAAGTTTCGGGCGAAACGATGTAGAGGCCGTATGATATATGGCAGGGTCCGATCATATACGTGCAGTAGTGCACGGATCATGATCGGGCGGATCATACTAGTGGGCTTTGGTTTAAGCCGGATCCTAGTATTAGATTTTTTTGGATTACTTTAGTCTCATCGCATTCGCATTCAGTCGGAATGCGGATGTAGGTATGTATATACAGGCGAGGGGTATCCTTGTGATCCGTCACAAGTTTACTTTAGATGTTGCCGGATCTTTTTTGTTGGACCAAACATTTGGATTAATGTTTGGATGGTGGAAATTATGAGCTAGAATTCATCATTTGATGCATTAAATATGGCACATGCAACCTAGTGACTCATGGTCTCTTTTATTGTGCATGTGTCACATTTGAGATTGATTTGTAGGTTGATATGAGAGGAAGAAAGAGAAAGGGCAGCCATGAGGTTGTGGGTGAGCTCTTGTATTCTCTAATTCTTACTCTCATTTTTTTGATTCCATCACAAAAAGAAAAGAAAGAGAAAAACTTCTTCTTCTTCCTCTTTCTTCTCTAGCTCATAATCTCCATCAATTGCAACACCTTTAATCTCCATCCATTTAATGGATGCAAGAGACAAAGTGATCACAAACATTCTCTACATTACCTTGGACACGTCGGCTAGCACACTTCGTGCCCGAGTTGCTTCGGATGAAGCGGGAGCCCGTAAAAAGAATCGATGATGTGGTGCCCTTTCCGACGAGGAGATCGAGACCAGAGATGCCGCGAGGAGCTTGGGATGGTGGCCAAAGAACGAAGGACACGGATCGATCGATATAGCTTTCCAACCCTCTCTCTATGTTGCTAGTTTATAGGTTAATGGTTCGATCCGGGTTTTAAGCATGCGATAGCGCCGGTTTCTAGTTTTGAAAATTTTTCGTTTCCGTATTTTGGCCTCGGAAAGACGGCCGGGGCGCTACCGTAGTCTTACACCTACAATAGACACCGTTAATTGATTGCGGTTTATAAATTTCTTTGGTTGTGAAACATTTTACTTAACACGTCAAGAGAATTATCAATCAATAGGTATAATACCATCTAGGAGTTCTCGGCGAGTCCGTTCAGTGTACCCAGTCTCCATTGAGCACCCGTACACCATCTTTGATGTCAAACACCGATGAATATGTGATCATCCATCGCCCATCATATGGATCAAGATGCGTATACGCTAGTCTACTCTGGAGTATCGATACCCTATTTCGATACACCCTCGACCAGGAATAGTTATAGGATGTACTCTTGGACTACCCTGGCCCCACTAGTATGGTCTACATCGTTGTCCTAGTAGTCGAGTACATATCCTAAGGGCTTTATCAACATGTGAGAGTAAGACAGTAAACCAATACAAGTCAACATGTTAAGACAAAGTGAAACCAGACAGCATACTATCATATCGAGCAAGAAAGTCCTCTCTATATATATCTAAGCATCCACTATAATATACATCATATGTACAACAATGGCCTCTAGGGCATATACATAACTAACATGCATAGGTAACGATATTTGAAAATGCAAGTGGATTATACTCTAGTTGAAAACATTTTTCGTCTTAAAAAATTTAGGCAGCACCTCCTTTGTATATTTGATCCAAAAACCACATACAAGCAATATATATAGGCATCCCCAAACGGGAGCTAGCTCTTCGCCAATCGGCGGAATCACAACCATGCAAGTAAGAAATATATACGATGCCCAACGACGAAGATCAACACAGAATGAATAAATAAAGCAAGACATCAACAGCCTAAAAGAAGCGAACATACACCCAAGGCTTTATATTTCGCAACACAAGTCTGACTAGGTCTACCAATATATAAAGTCTAGTTTCTGATTGATGGAGTTTGTCTAGATACAATAGAAATAATAATATAAGAGTAGGCATGATCCAATGTGTCCCACCTACCAGAGCAAACACCCTGAATGAAACTGTGTGCCAGCGATGCCGCTACTGATCCAAGCCGTCGAACCTGCAAGAACACTGTGGCATAACGGGAGTGAGTTGCCAACTCGTGAGTAGAAAACATCAGCAGGTAGGAATCGAATAAACAACGATTCCTAGGTCATACTGTAACATGATGGTAATACTATGATATCTAGGGTGACCATGTATGCATACGTATCAACAATATAATCGATGCCAATGACAACATGTAAAAATCAAACATCTGAAATCATGTGCCTGTATGTATGAGGAAATCAACCAACGTATGTCCATCAACGACACCTCAAATCATGGAACCTGAGTGTCCAACAGCGACACTCGAAACATCATGAAACCTGTGTCCAGCATCGACATGCAAATCCTCATATTTCACGCACCGCATTCTCTGATCGGCCTTCAGGCGCCGCATCCTCTGATCGGCCCTCATATCCATCTCATGACTCCGGCCGGTATCCTCCGGATAACCGCCGGGTCCAAACTATCACCGGTAGGTAGTGCTCCCTCCACCAGGCTCATCGCCTAACTCTACGAGCTTCTTGCCCAGGGGTACCTCACCGGGTCTACCATGTACTCCTCGAATCGGGTCTCGAAAACACGCTCAGAATCGAGAAAACTCATGGTGGACATGAAATATCATATCAAGAGAAACTGCGTTTTTAAAACAATACAAAATTTCTTTTGAAATATAACCACGGTTCTCAAATCCAGAAATCTCACAAAAACAGCACCTCAATGCATGTAACTATAAAGTACGATGTATGCAAACATAGAATAGCAATATGAGCATGTCAAGTATATCATGCAAGCATGTCTCATGTGTTAGTTGTATGTATGCCCTAGAGGCCATTATTGTACATGATTGTATATAATAGTGGATACTTGGACATATATAGAGAGGTCTTTCTTGCTCGACATGATAGTATGCTATCTGATTGCTCTTTATCTTAACATATAGACTTGTATTGTGATACTGCCTTTCTCTCACTTGTTGATAAATCCCTTAGGATGTATACTTTACTACGAGGATTATGATGCAGATCATACTAGTGGGGCCAGGGTAGTCCACAAGTACATCCTTTAATTGTTCCTAGTCGAGGGTGTATCGAGACGGGGCATCGATATTCTAGAGTAGACTAGCGTATACGCTTCTTGACCCATTTGATGGGCGATGGATGATCCCATATCCATATGTGTTTGACATCAAAGATGGTATACGGGTACTCAGTGGAGACTGGGTACACTGAACAGGACTCGTCGAGAACTCCTAGATGGTATTATACCTGACGTCAGATAGCAGTCCTCTGGTGACACTAGTACAGGTTAGTCTGTAGACCCGAGATCGTCATAGAGTCTTGTGTGATTCCCACTGTGCTTTGATTTCCACCTTACCACGTTCAAGAGAGCATGCAAAACGGTGGTTTTTGGGTACAGTCCCGAGTCACATGGAGGCAATGAGCGATAGGAGGGGATTCGTCTCTCTCGGTATTGGGGGTTGATGTTGCGCTGTGTTCGATTGGCCATAACAGGAAGTCCCTGGTCAGGGCTGATACGGAGATTTACTGGTAAGTTTTATCAGTAGTTTCTCGACCTGTTATGAGCTTCACATCGGCATGACTTATCAAGTTACTGGGGTCTGACGTTTACCACCCCTAGACTCGATATGCGACATATCATATGAAGAGACCGGACTGTACGGTAGTGTTACTTATTGGATTCACAGGAGTATGGACAAGCTTGCTTGTTGATCTTATGATCGTTCAATACCCGGGTAACCGTTACGTCGAGCTAGTACCGCTGACGGCTTGTGGGTGACTGATATGATCATCACCTACTGCCGGCGTATTTACGAGTCATCAGAGTCCTACACGGAGGTTTTCTAGCTCATGCGAAACGAAGTAGGGCACATATGTGATATGTGCGGGACTGAGATTAATACGTGTATGTGATACCATATTCTAATCTCGCGAAAAAGGTTATATGTGATATAACCGGATTGTTGAATCAAGTGTTGATTCAATGATATGTTATATGTATATGTGATATGCATTTAAATGATATTAGTCGGCTGTATGCGATACAGCCGGGTTATTAAATCAAGTGTTGATTTAATAATTTAATGTGTAATTATATATTTGATATATTAATATACATTAACTAATATTAGCTCACTTAAGAATTTCTTTTCTACATTTAATATATATGTGATCTATGTTAATGTATTTATTTTGTATCATGCTTGATGATACATTGAACTTGGGTGTATGAGACTCATACCATACTTAAGATAATGTGAGGTTTTAATTATTAAGGGAAAATCAAAATTAGGTGGTAATTAGTCATGGCTTGAAGCTTGGAGAAGCTTGTAGAAACCATTGACTTAGTCCACTAATTTTGTTTTACTCTATATATTTATTAACCTAACCATTATCTTTAGCCATGGTTAAGTCTCTACATGAGTTATATATGATATTTTCTCACCCATGGTTCAATGGTTGATACAAGATCATTCTTGAGTTCATTTTCTTCATCTCCTCCATTGCTCTCTAGCTTTGAGTGAAAAGAAAAAGAAAGAGAGAAAAATAATTCTAAAGTGAGCAAAATTCCTACTTCACCAATCTATACCAAACTAGCTATTTAGTATAGGTTGTTTCTTCACTAGTTCATCAATCAGTGAAGAGATAGCTTGAGTTAGAGATTCTTCGACGTAGATCATCTTCGGCTTCAAAGATCCTTGAGCAAACTCGTTCCTTTCATCTAGTGGAGCCAAAGGAGAGTCCGGGAGACCACTACTTGGAGCAAAGGGACTACTACACGGAGCTTTAGAAGTGAAGGACCGATCTACAAATGTTGTATTCCTTGTTCACTTAGAGTAAAGTTGTTTACTTGCTTAGTTATAACCCTAATCCTCTAGTTAGATCCTCATTCCGGTTTGCTTAGCACTCTAGGTTTTTTAAAATTGCATGCTAGATGCCTTAGAAAACATGGTGAGGGTGCTAAGGAACCCATCACTATAATAGTGCTGAACAATGAATGTACTTTTATGGTTAAGATTAATATCATGATATGACGGTTCTACTGTGAAAGTGGTACGGCAATTACCGATGATGAATGTGTGTGAGCCGGAAAATTTATGTAAGTGTAACATGCGCATCATCGATAATTATGCAAGTGTACTAGCAGATGATATCATATAACGATAGATACCGGGAACATAACACGCAAGCCATGAGGAATAAGTCAACTTAAACATAAACGATAATATGGTATACATCTACACATGAACTATACGACCAGTTTAAAAGATACGAATCGTAGTTTTGAAAGTGGGGGCTACGGTGTTTTTGAGGAAAAGACATCATTTGAAAATCTGTAGCTTCCCTTCAGGTTTCCATTTAAAAGTGCTTACGATTCGTCGATTTTGGAAATAAGTATGGTTCATGTGACATCTTAACGTAGACGATCCAGCCTCATAGTATCCGATATGGCAATATCCTCGATCATCATCCTCAAATCACGAGGGCGGATCAATCATCCGGTAAAACTCATCGCGTACAGTAATCCATCGTACGGCGGTAACAAACAGAATATGGATTCTATCGTCCTATTCATCAATAAGGGTACGGATCTAGATCTCATACATCATATCATATCGATCTCATAACATATCTATCTCAACTTATATCGTATTTATCGATCTCATGTCATATCGATATCGATCTCATATCGTATCGTTATTGATCTCATAACATGCCACTATAAATCTCATACTTGTCCTCTTTCATTTCCATACATATCACACTTTATATCCTCATATCATATCCATAGGTTCATATCATAGGCTCTCTCTACCTATATTCTATATATATCACGACTTTCCATTCAAAGTTTGTGGGGGTGCTATACGCCATCCACCTGACTTCCCCCGTAGATATAAATCTACTCACCTGCAAAATCCTCGCTTAGTTGAAGTCCGTGTGCTTCTAGATCTCCTTCGTCTTCTCGGAAGTCCACGCGAAGGTACCTACATATCAACACATGTCGTAACGTTATTAAAACCAATTCCGAAAACCGATATGGCACACGAATTGCTTATAGGTTAGAACCTATAGCTTACACATGAAAAAACAACCAATAACCCTCGTCGGTGACGTACAAACGTCCAACAACCAAATCCAAATTCAAATATCAAAACCAATTTTCAGAAATCACAAACCTAGGAAAACCACTCCCAGATTCTTGCACAGACAGATAGAGACAAAACTAACAATACAGTAGCTAGGTTATAAGGAGTGCGAGTTACAGGCAAAACCCCAACACCATAGACCAATACTTGGCCGGCGAGATCAAGCTACAGGACCGGTGTCGCCGGTTTTCTGGTGGGTTATGGGTCTCGTTCTTCTGTGGTGGTCTTCTAGTGGTCTAACTAGATCAATGTAGCTGTTTGATTTTCTTATAATCATCCCAAGTTGCTCCAAATTCCATCTGAGCATCACAATCCAAAGAGAACTGACATCGGAAAAATTCTAAGTTCATGGTTTGGTTTCTAGTCTACTAGTCTTAGCCAGAAATCATCACTAAGGTCTTGTAAATACTCACTACACCTCAATTACACCTTTACAACTCCAAACATCCACTAAACATCAACTTGGAAAATTCCAAGATCGCAAACATGCAAAAGTTTGGCTTTTAACCACTATAGGATACACTAAACACAAATAACCTAACTAAAAGTATAGGGATATATCTCATTTGGCAACTCAAGAAAATTCTTGGGTTGCCTAAAGTCTTCAAAATTCAAATTTGAACTTTCCATGGGTGTTGGATGAGGTGGAGATCAACTTTTGTGAAGGGAGTGTGGGGTTTTGGTGATAATTTGGGGTGTTTGTGGAGGAGGTAGAGGAGGGTGAAGGAGGAGCTTGAGATGAAGAAGAAGGTGGAGTTAAAGAAATGAGATGAAGAAAAATAATGGATGTGTAGGAGCCATACCCTTCCCCCCTCTCTCATTCCATCTCATGGCATGCCCATGCCATCATGTTGTCCCCTCTCTTTCTCTCATCAATTCTCCTTTCTTTCTTTTCTTTTCTCTTTTTTCCTTTTCTCATCTAAATAAAAACCAAATTCAAATGATCAAACATGCAACAAAATGCAACATGTCATGGTGCACTAGCCATGGATATTTTAAAAATACGGATTTGGTTTAATCGTGATTAGTAGTGTACTAATCAAGTTTAATTTAAACTTGCATATAATTAATTATAAAAATTCCCAAATCCGATAAATATCTTTTTAATAAATAATTCTTTCTAAATCTCCAATTATTTTTCAAATATTGGTATATATTTATACCATTTTACGAAAACCCCAATTCGCAAATCGAATAGTTTTCGCGAAATATATTCTTTTAATATTTAAATTCCAAAAATAATATTTTATTTTTCTGAAATGTTACCGCTTGGCACATTTTTCCTTTCTTTTTTTATATTGATAAAGGTTTGAAAGCTATAGAAAGATGTATAAAGATCACGTGCATAGCATATGGAGTACATAGAAAACACGCATGTTGTGAGCAGAAGACATAAAACTTCGAACTAAAAGAAAGCAGTAAGAGCCCTCCATATATGCAATGCATGTCTACTATTGTGTATGTTGGAATCTTGTGTGTTGGTCGCTACACGAGCAGATCAAGACAGAATGAAAAACGATAATTCTATAAATAATCACACAAGTTTCTAAGGTCCTTAAAGGATCCATGCAACAAAAACAGTAACTATATCACTACAAATGGGGTTTATCGAGACGACAACCTTTGTAGTGTGATCTTGCGATCGATGTAAACTCCGGCTAGACTAGAGTACTCCGGATCGGGCTTGATCATAGACATCCTTTGTCAAAAATGATCCACTTGAGAGCTCCTTCAACTAGCTTCTCTTCGAATGAATCTTGAAGACACTCTCACTTGTTACTGCTAAATAAAAAGTGAGAGACTGTGTAGTGAAAAGATCAGTTTCTTCTCTCTTTCTTTTGCTCTCTTCTTCTCTTTCTTTTTCTATTTTACAAGGACAAGAGAGAAAGGAAAAAATGTTATGGCTAGTAGGAAAAAGAAATCCCTTAACCATATCATTCTCTCTTTCTCATTTAATCCTTACACTTGTCAATAGTGAGCAGAGAGCATGACACCTAATCTCCACATCACCCTTGACCATGCAAAAAGAGAGAGAATAAAAGAAAAAGAAAATAAATACATAAAACATTAGGTATATCATTAATATGTGCATGGCATATAACATGCACATGATGCATATTAAAATAAAGAGAGAATGAATGATATAATAATACTAGTTTATATATGTAACCGTAACATTTTGAAAATTATAAATATTACTTTATAATTTAAATATGGATATTATGAGTTTACGAAAATAATATCATGTATGGATTTTGGGTTTTCGGATCTGTATCCATAAAAATATAACTATTTTGGAAAAAAATGAAAAATATGAAACATTTTAAAGATGGTGTGTGTTTTGTTTTGAGAAAGTATAAGTGATTTAAATGAATTGTGTATGTTTTATATGGATTTTGAGAAAGAGAGAGTGAGGGTATATGTTAGCTTATGTTATACCTAACCCTCACCACAACTTCACATAAATATCCTAACATAATATCCTATTTATATGTCATACCTTTTCTCCTTCTTTCATTATTCTCTACACAAACATCTTCATCTCTCAAATATTTCTAACTCTCTCAACCGTCATCCAAACCCTAGCTTCTCTTCACCAAATCACCATGAAGTTTGATGCTTCCTTCAAATATATTGATCAAGACATAAAGCTAGACCAATAAATTTTCAAAGATCTTCACCAAGTCACCTCAAGAGTTGAATCCCTCTCTTTTCTTCACCTACGAAGGTAACCATCCCCAATTTGATATGTCATTTTAACTCTTTTCTTGTTTACTAAGTGTTTATAGCATAAAGTCTTAGTTTTTCTGATTTAGAGCTCTTAAGATTAAGTTTTGAATGTGTTTTGAGTTTTAGAACATGGTTTTCATGAAGTTTTTGATGTTAGATTTGAATCTGGTGCAATTAGGAATCTCTGAAAAATATTTTGCATATATACCAGACCAAATTAGACCATTAGGAGACCCCACCATAAAGAGGAGGCCCTAACTCTCAACTCGAGCCGCAAATTGCGGCCCATAAGATTAAATCTGTGGCCCACTGTTAGGATAAGGTGTTGGGTTTTGGTCAGTAGGTGTTTTACTTTATATACAAGTCTATCTTATATGCTAATTTTCCCCAGATTCCCTGAGTCAAAATCTGGGAGTATTTTGACTTGGTTTTGGCAATGTTCCCCTCCGAAAGACGGCGCAAGACGTAACGTCTCGCCTGAGATTCGGGGCAGATGCTAATAGGTTCTATCTGTCACGCCCCGCTTCCCAGTATACGGCGAAGGGGACGCGATGAGGTCCGCTACGTATGTACTCAGAAGTACATACGCTAAGCGTATCTAAGCAATATAAAGTAAATCACAAGAGACAAGAGATATAGAAATAACAACAACTTTATTAATAACATTTTTTTGTACAACGCATGAAAAGTAAATACAACTGAAATGAAAAGAGATGCCTAAACAGTGGCATAACAGGAAATGAAAATACTGAATAGAACAAGGTACAATATCTAGAGCTCGGGGTCTTCGTGAAACTGCTCCAAGTTTTCACCGGTGGGCTCGATCTCTGCTGGGTCCAAAGCACCTGACGACATTCAAAGAAGAAAGAAATAGAATGTCGTCAGCGAACAGGTCGCTCGGTAAGTCCTAAAGATAAAGAAGAATTAGAAAGACAGAATAAGAGTATTTTCTAAAGTATTATGTTGTAGAATATTATGGAAAATTGTGTTAACGCTGTTGTTTGTAGCTTGGTACAGAAGGATGCCAGTGTATACGAGAGGGGTCTCTATATGCTAGAGACCAGGGCAAACGGAATGTATAAGGAACCGTTAAGCCACGGTACAACAGCAACAGAATATGGTTAGGTGTCTTAATCTGACCACCTCGTGCCACCTTTAATACCTTCCGTACCAATCTACCCCTTAAACCCCGTAGTGTTTTGATAGTATTGTTGTATTGTATTGTGTAAGTTAGATGACCGACCAAAACCATGATATCAGTAAACATGTTGTAACTGCATAATCAGGTAAATGGAATAACGGAATAATGGATGTATATCCATGGTTTGATTCAGTCAAGTTGTATAGATTGTTAACTGGATTCTGGGATTCATGTGTTCATATTGAGTTGGAATATTAAAGAATATAGATTGACTTGAATCATATTCAAGTCAGAAATAATCAGACTCAAACCCGAGTCAGACTAAAAGAAATGTAATTTGAAGTTCTATAATTGTTAGGGTCCTTATTGTAAATTATAAAACTTGAGGGGGTTTTATGTAAAAATACTTTTGTATAGTTTTCAAGATACACCCCAAGTATTTATTATTCGTCTTTATAGTTATAATGAGCGTGATTTTATTTAGTGATACTTCTAGTGAGAATATCCTAATTACATAAATAAAAGTATTAATTTTGTAATATTGATTTAATTGAAATTCATGGTATTTTAATGTAACTTTTAGTCTTGTAATTTTTTTAGGAAAAGGTGAAAACTTTATCTTATAATAAAATAGGTGTTCAAATGATAAATATACATATGTTTATACAAGGATAATTTTTAATAAATATTTTATTTTCCAAAAAATCTCATTTTTCATAAATCGTATTCTAAACCTTTCGAGACCGAATGCTCCTTGCGGAGGTCTGAATCTCGCACTACTAAGCCCGAGGGTGCATGATAAACCGTACAATCCCTAACGGGTTCCCCAAATGAAGGTTTTAGTGGTTCTTTGCAAAGATTTTATAAATACTAATCATTTAGAAAACGGTTTTTATAAAGATAAGGTATTTATTTGCAAAAGGGTGTAAATTTCCGTATTTTAGATTCTAGGCTTTCCTAAGCCAACTAGCCTATTTCTAAATGGTCTAAACGACACGTCATTAGAAGCCTCAAATCGCCTCTTCACCGCCAATTGCGGCCAGGTAAGTGCCAGGTGAGTGGGAGGCTCTCTACTACAAGTAGTGGTCCTAATTAAGTAAACACTCACCTTAGACACACTTGCCTAGACACCACAAAGTCAGGTTTAGATAAACGATCGATGTCCATGACATATCGTATTTTCCTATTAAAAGATTTTGTTTTAAAATTGTATACAACTTAGAACTTTCAGAAAAGGTTTATAAAGAAAATGGTATTTTAATGTAAAGTCTTGTATTATCGTATTCTAAGTTTTGATGATATCAATTAGGGTTGTATTTTCATGTGTGTGGAGGTAGGTCATTACCTCATGATCTATTTTAAGGTATAGCATTGTTAAAGGGTTAAATGTGAAAACTAAACATTGTGGTATTTAAGTGAAAAAAATACGATAAATGGAAACGTTATCATTTCATGTGAGAAACTTTATCCAAATTGATTTTTAAGTGATTAGTAGTCAACATGAATATGTTTAAGCATTATGGAATTAGTGACAAGTGAGTTTTGATAGAAAACCGAATCGGAAATCGGTTTGTTCCGATTTCCGTCGGGTTTGAAAAATCGTATTTTAATGGAAGAAAGAAAGGTAGAAAAAAGGGGACTTACGGGTTTGGACAACGCTAGAGAGTGATAGGAAGGTAGTGGGTTTGTCGGTGCGTCGAAACGTCGTGAAGAGGTCTTAGTACGATCGCCGGGATTTCGCCGTCGATTTCGGCAGCGCTTCGCCTTTCGCTCGTTTTCCGACGTACCAAGTTCTCATGAAATTTTTAGAGAGTGGACTTAGGAATGTAGGGTGAGAGGGTAGGGGGGTTTATATAGGGTTAGGCTAGGGTTAGGGTTTTTAATAAAAAAATTTATAAAAAATATACAAAATCATTAAAAATTCATTAAACATAGGAGTAAAAGGGATTTATTGGCCAAATGATAACCGATCCAAGCATTTAGAGTATGCAGAAGGGTGGACCAGGTCAAGACCCAACTTTTCTCTGTTGGTGACTCGGCCGTCCGGCCAAGTCCGGCCGGTGGCGCCGGACCGAGTCGGCCGAGTCGCCGGCCGGCGGCGCTGAGTCGGGCCGAGTCAGGGGTCCAATGGCCGGGGATTATTCGAGGGTACAATTTGGTATATTTACTTTTTGTTGTCCAGTACATATTTTGGGAGTTATGGCCTTTTTACCGTTGACTTCCAAAAAAAATTAAAACAAAATAAATACAAAAATAATGTGGGGCATGGGATTTGAACTCTAGTGGCTTGGTTCAGCAGTGCAATGTATTACCAATGAGCTACAAGCTCCTTCTTGTAATTATGGAGTGAATTAAATACTTAAAAAAATATCAGCTGCAATAAATACTCCAAGTATACATTGAATTTAAATCAATTCTTTATACATTAAAAATGGAGTTGTTACAGTCTACCCTCCTTACAAAAATTTCGTCCTCGAAATTTACAACTTTTATTTGAGGACTAGTTTACAAAGAGGTGTGGATATCTAGTACGCATTTCATCCTCCCTTTCCCGAGTGGACTCTCCTGGAGTGTCTTTCCTCCACATCACTCGAACCAAGTTAACTTCCTTGTTCCAAAATGTCTTCACATTCCTGTCCAGGATCTCCACGGGTTGTTGCTCACAAGACAAGTCGGGCTGTATAGTGAGCTCGGAATGATCAAGAACATGGCTGGGGTCACTCACATACTTTCTGAGTTGGGATATGTGGAACACATTATGCACTCCTTCCAATGAGGGTGGAAGCGCTAAACGGTATGCCACTTCACCGACTCGTTCGAGTATGTCGAACGGTCCAATATATCTCAGACTTAGCTTACCCTGTCTTCCAAAATGGATCACTCCGCGGTTCGGAGATATCTTCAAGAACATGTGATCTCCTGGCTGGAACTCCAAGTGTCGTCTCTTTGCATCAGCCCAGTGCTTCTGTCGATCTTGGGCTATGCGCATCCTTTCCCTGATAGTACGAACCACATCAATAGTTGCTACTATCATCTCCGGTCTAAGAAGTTCTCTATCTCCGATGTCGTCCCAACTTAATGGCGATCGACACTTCCTTCCATACAATGCTGCAAAAGGTGCCATTCCTATGCTTGCTTGGTAGCTGTTGTTGTACGAAAACTCCACAAGATGTAGGTGATCTTCCCACGATCCTTTGAAGTCTAACATACACGCTCTGAGCATATCCTCCAAGATCTGAATAGTTCGTTCCGACTGACCATCTGTTTGTGGATGATAAGCCGTGCTGAAGTTCAGACTTGTTCCCAAGCTTGCTTGCAGACTCTGCCAAAATTGCGATCGGAATCTGGTGTCACGATCGGAGACAATGCAGACCGGTACTCCATGAAGTCTCACAATTTCCTGTATGAGTTCATAGGTATCAGAGATAGTACATTATGAAGAGTTTTAAATCTAAATTAGATTATTACCTCCATGTACTTCTTTGCTAGTGTCTCAGTTGATTGGCCAACTCGAAATGGGATGAAGTGAGCCGACTTTGTGAGTCGATCCACAATGACCCATATGGCATCGTTACCCTTTGTGCTGCGAGGAAGAGCAGTCACAAAGTCCATCGTGATGTGTTGCCACTTCCATTCTGGGATTGGTAACGGTTGAAGTAATCCAGCAGTCCTGTGATATTTAGCCTTTACTTGCTGACACACTAAGCATTTTGCGACGCTTCTGGCTACTTCACGCTTCATTCCATGCCACCAATAATTCTGACGTAGATCTTTGTACATTTTGGTACCTCCAGGATGTACTGAGTAGGGAGAGTTATGGGCTTCTTTCATTAACTCTTCCTGAACAGGACCTTTTGGTACACACAATCTGCTGCCGTATCTCAAAGATCCGTCTTCATGGATGATGAAGTCTGTTCTGAGTCCATTCTCCACTTGTTCTCTGATCTTTTGCAACTTAGCATCGCTGGCTTGAGCTTCTTTTATCTGATTGACAATGGTTGATTGAACTTGTAAATTCATCAAACTTGAAGCATTATCTGGCATGACTACTTCAATCTCCATCTGATGCAAGTCTTGTTGAAGCTTCCACTGAGCGGTGAGATTCATTGTTAATGGTTGGCGACTAAGAGCATCAGGTACTACATTCACCTTCCCTGGGTGATATTGCAAGTTGATGTCAAAGTCCGCCATGAGTTCTAACCATCTTCTCTGCTGCATATTCAACTCCTTCTGAGTAAACACATACTTCAGGCTCTTATGATCTGTGTAGATGTTCACTCGTTCACCAAGTAGGTAATGACGCCAAATCTTGAGAGCAAAGATGATGGCTGCCAACTCCAAATCATGCGTCGGATAATTGCGCTCGTGAATCTTCAGCTGTCTTGAAGCATAAGCCACAACCTTACCGTGCTGATGTAGAACACAGCCTAATCCCTTACCGGATGCATCGCAATGCACTTCGAATCCTCCAGATTGATCCGGTATGATGAGAATAGGTGCTGATGTCAACCTTGACTTGAGTTCTACGAAAGCTTGTTCGCATGCTTCTGACCACACAAATTCTTCATCTTTACGTGTGAGCTTGGTCAGGGGCGTTGCTATCTTTTCGAAAAGCCTCCAATAAACCTCCTGTAATATCCAGCTAAACCCAAGAAACTTCGAATATCCTTCACTGATTTTGGTGTAGGCCATTCGCTAACTGCTGAAACTTTCACTGGATCCACAGAGATTCCTTCTCCTGATACGATATGTCCAAGAAAACCAACTTGATTTAGCCAAAACTCGCACTTGCTGTACTTGGCATAAAGCTGATGTTGTCGAAGAGTTTCCAGGACAATTCGTAGACGTTCTGCATGTTCTTTCCGACTCTTAGAATACACCAGGATGTCGTCGATGAAGATGACAACAAACCTGTCTAAGTACTCCCGGAAAACTTGATTCATAAGGTTCATGAATATTGCGGGTGCGTTGGTCACTCCGAATGGCATCACCAGAAATTCGTAATGTCTATAGCGAGTTCTGAAAGCTGTTTTGTGAATAACAGCTTCTTTGACCTTCACTTGATGATAACCTGAACGAAGATCTAGTTTAGAGAAAACACAAGATCCACTTAACTGATCGAATAAATCATCGATGCGTGGGAGTGGATACTTGTTCTTTATAGTGACTTCGTTCAAGGCTCTGTAATCGATGCACATTCTGTATGAACATTCCTTCTTTTTCACAAGTAATACAGGTGATCCCCAACTTGAAGTGCTGGGACAAATCAATCCTTTCGCCAGTAATTCATCCAACTGTGTTCGGACTTCCTTCAAACCATCCGGACTTAAACGATAGGGTGCTTTGATCACCGGTTGTGCTCCTGGTACTAAATCAATACTGAATTCAAGAGTTCGATCGGGAGGCAAACCTGATATATCGTCAGGAAATACATCGTCGAACACTCGAACCGCATCTGGTCTTGATTCTTCCTCCGCTTGAGCTGCTGCAACTACTGCTTCTCTTGGCTTCGCTCTGTAGGTACTTGGCTCCAGTGTACGGTCTCCGCTTTTGAAATAGAAGACCGGATGGTCTGGGATCTCGAATCCTACCCTCCTTTGACGACAGTCTATGGTAGCATAAAAAGTTCCAAGCCAATCCATTCCTAGAACCACATCGAAGTTCGGTATGTCCAGCACTTTGAAGTCAGCATAAAACTCTCGACTGCAGACGATGACTGGACACATGCCGTATCCCATAGTTGCCTTTAGAACACCATTTCCGAAACTGACATTCCAGCTGGATACAAGCGGTGAAACTGGAATCCCATGGGTTCGGACAAACCGTTGCGACATAAAGCAATGTGATGCTCCAGTATCAAACAGTGCAAGTGCAGGGATTGAGGATGCTAAGATTGTACCTAAGGTATGTGGGACTTGTTTTAGGTATAGGAAATATGTAACTAAGTAGTAGAATAGAAAAGCAAAGTTTGAAAAGAAAAGTTTACCAGTGATGACTTGGCCAGTGGCCTCAGCTTCTTCCACGGACATTGTGAAATCCTGGCGCCTTGGTACATTCCTCCTGGCCTGAGGAGCATTCCTCGGAACGTTCCTTTAAGCTTGATGGAACTGACGAGGAGGTGGTGCAGCTTGTGGTCCTCTGGGTGGTGCAGGTAGTGCAGGTCTGGGAGCAGGTGCCTGAAGAGCTGGTCGCTGCGGATAAGTAATTGCTGGCCTGGGTGCAGCAACTGGGTTCTGTCTTTGGGGACAAGACCCAATATCATGAGTAGCTGAGCCGCAGACTAAGCAAAGGCGGTTGGCTCGACGGCAATCCTTCATCATATGTCCAGTTCTCTTGCAGTAGGTGCAAAAGGCTGGGCTGGGACGATGGGTTGGTACTCCGGGTTGCCTTGGCACGAAAGGTGGCCTGGACGAGGCTCCACCTGCCATCTAGTTGGCAGGGTGCTTGACTCCTGCAGACTGAGGTCTGCCCCTTGCTTTTATCACTGCCTCATAGCTGCGGGCAGCTTCTAGAGCATCCTCATGAGTCAAAAATTTGCACGTGGCTAGAGCATCCTGAATCTCCGTGTCCAGTCCTTGTTGAAAGCGACGGGCTCTGATCTCGTCCGTCGGTATCAAGTGTGCCGCGAATCTGTTAGCTGTGTAGTATGTGATATTTAAAAATTGAACTATTGTGACATATCTTACCGGCTTAACATGGTGAATTCAGCGTCGTATTCATCTACTGATTTGTCCCACATTGAACCCTGTTGTAGATGAATGAACTGCTGCTCCATTGCAAACCTGGCAGTCACAGGGAAGTATTTCGCGTCGAACTTCTCACGAAAAGTCTTCCATTCAATCGGCTGTACCAGACGGCTTTCTTCCGCCTTCCACCAGTTGCGAGCATTATCCGTGAGCTGTAGTTTTGCTACACGGACCCAAGCGATGTCTGGCACTTGAGCTTCCGCCAGATCGTCTTCGATGCTTTGTGCCCATTCTTCCGCTTCAAGAGGGCTTCCTTTTCCAGAGAACTGTTTGGGATGTAAAGCCCTGAATTGCTTTACTCCCGGTGCGTCGTTCTCAGGACGGTTCAGAAGTTGTTGTTGTCCCTCGAGAAGGCTGCGAATCGCCTCAAGTAGCACTGTTTGCTCGGTGGGTGGTGCAGGAACAGCTGGTGCGAGTGGTAGTGCTGAATGTGTGTTGTTGACATTGGTGCTGGTGTTGTTCGGGGAATCCATAACCTTGAAGAAAAATTTGGGTTAGGACAGATTCAAATACATGAAATGATATGATTCAAGGAATAGAAATTTGTAAGATTCAAGAAACATGAATTGTAAAGAATGTTTTAGTTGCCGGTTCTTGTGTTATATTGCTTAGGTTGTTCACGCAGACCAGAACTGCATGATAGGGATTCATACAGCTCTGACCTGCATGGGCCACCAACAAAACCTGTCACGCCCCGCTTCCCAGTGTACGGCGAAGAGGACGCGACGAGGTCCGCTACGTATGTACTCAGAAGTACATATGCTAAGCGTATCTAAGCAATATAAAGTAAATCACAAGAGACAAGAGATATAGAAATAACATCAACTTTATTAATAACATTTTTTTGTACAACGCATGAAAAGTAAATACAACTGAAATGAAAAGCGATGCCTAAACAGTGGCATAACAGGAAATGAAAATACTGAATAGAACAAGGTACAATATCTAGAGCTCGGGGTCTTCGTGAAACTGCTCCAAGTCTTCACCGGTGGGCTCGATCTCTGCTGGGTCCAAAGCACCTGACGATATTCAAAGAAGAAAGAAATAGAATGTCGTCAGCGAACAGGTCGCTCGGTAAGTCCTAAAGATAAAGAAGAATTAGAAAGACAGAATAAGAGTATTTTCTAAAGTATTATGTTGTAGAATATTATGGAATATTGTGTTAACGCTGTTGTTTGTAGCCTGGTACAGAAGGATGCCAGTGTATACGAGAGGGGTCTCTATATGCTAGAGACCAGGGCAAACGGAATGTACAAGGAACCATTAAGACATGGTACAACAGCAACGGAATATGGTTAGGTGTCTTAATCTGACCACCTCGTGCCACCTTTAATACCTTCCGTACCAATCTACCCCTTAAACCCCGTAGTGTTTTGATAGTATTGTTGTATTGTATTGTGTAAGTTAGATGACCGACCAAAACCATGATATCAGTAAACATGTTGTAACTGCATAATCAGGTAAATGGAATAACGGAATAATGGATGTATATCCATGGTTTGATTCAGTCAAGTTGTATAGATTGTTAACTGGATTCTGGGATTCATGTGTTCATATTGAGTTGGAATATTAAAGAATATAGATTGACTTGAATCATATTCAAGTCAGAAATAATCAGACTCAAACCCGAGTCAGACTAAAAGAAATGTAATTTGAAGTTCTATAATTGTTAGGGTCCTTATTGTAAATTATAAAACTTGAGGGGGTTTTATGTAAAAATACTTTTGTATAGTTTTCAAGATACACCCCAAGTATTTATTATTCGTCTTTATAGTTATAATGAGCATGATTTTATTTAGTGATATTTCTAGTGAGAATATTCTAATTACATAAATAAAAGTATTAATTTTGTAATATTGATTTAATTGAAATTCATGGTATTTTAATGTAACTTTTAATCTTGTAATTTTTTTAGGAAAAGGTGAAAAGTTTATCTTATAATAAAATAGGTGTTCAAATGATAAATATACATATGTTTATACAAGGATAATTTTTAATAAATATTTTATTTTCCAAAAAATCTCATTTTTCATAAATCATATTCTAAACCTTTCGAGACCGAATGCTCCTTGCGGAGGTCTGAATCTCGCACTACTAAGCCCGAGGGTGCACGATAAACCGTACAATCCCTAACGGGTTCCCTAAATGTAGGTTGTAGTGACGCTTTGCAAAGATTTTATAAATACTAATCATTTAGAAAACGGTTTTATAAAGATAAGGTATTTATTTGCAAAAGGGTGTAAATTTCCGTATTTTAGATTCTAGGGTTTCCTAAGCCAACTAGCCTATTTCTAAATGGTCTAAATGACACGTCATTAGAAGCCTAAAATCGCCTCTTCACCGCCAATTGCGGCCAGGTAAGTGCCAGGTGAGTGGGAGGCTCTCCACTACAAGTAGTGGTCCTAATTAAGTAAACACTCGCCTTAGACACACTTGCCTAGACACCACAAAGTCAGGTTTAGATAAACGATCGATGTCCATGACATATCGTATTTTCCTATTAAAAGATTTTGTTTTAAAATTGTATACAACTTAGAACTTTCAGAAAAGGTTTATGCAGGAGGGTGGACCAAATGATAACCGATCCAAGCATTTAGAGTATGCAGGAGGGTGGACCAGGTCAAGACCCAACTTTTCTCTGTTGGTGACTCGGCCGTCCGGCCAAGTCCGGCCGGCGGCGCCGGACCGAGTCGTCCGAGTCGCCGGCCGGCGGCGCTGAGTCGGGCCAAGTCAGGGGTCCAATGGCCAGGGATTATTCGGGGGTACAATTTGGTATATTTACTTTTTGTTGTCCAGTACATATTTTGGGAGTTATGTCCTTTTTACCGTTGACTTCCAAAAAAAATTAAAACAAAATAAATACAAAAATAATGTGGGGCATGGGATTTGAACTCTGGTGGCTTGGTTCAGCAGTGCAAGGTATTACCAATGAGCTACAAGCTCCTTCTTTTATTTATGGAGTGAATTAAATACTTAAAGAAATATCAGCTGCAATAAATACTCCAAGTATACATTGCATTTAAATCAATTCTTTGTACATTAAAAATGGAGTTGTTACACTATCCGTCCACCTCTTCGAAGATGTCAAGTTGACTTATGGCACCATGTATCGAAGGTTTAAACGGATGCGGCCGATGTAGCAGACTTCGTCTAATTCCCCCTCGTTTGAGGGGTTTTTGATTGTGGGGACGCTCTTACCTACAGACGCAAGCCCCTGCAGTTAATTACGCTACCGCTTCGCGGTAACAACTTTCTCCTTCTCCATATGGTCACTTCGTGTCATGGGTGTCTGTTTTGTGTTTGGTTGCCCGTGGATTGTATACGGAGACTAATTTATGTCGTCGCCCGTAGGACGTGGATTAGTCCAAATCCGTATCTTTCTTAGATTTGGGTTTGGGGGTTGTGTTTAAGGATACGTTAGCCTTATTTGAGGCTAAGATCAACTTAAACGTTTGTTAAGGATACGTTAGTCTGATTTCAGACTAAGATCAACTTAACGGGATCGTTTAGATCCAAAAAAAGAGTAATTGGGGGCTCTATTGTTTAGTTTAATGACGTTGCGGTCGATAGGTAGTTTAAGGACATTGCGGTCCAATGTTAGTTTTAAGACATTGCGGTCAAGGTTAAGGACATCATAGTTCGTAAATTAAGGACTCCACAGTCCAATGTTAGTTTTAAGATATCACGGTCAAGGTTAAGGACATCGTAGTCCGTTGTTAGTTTTAAGACATCACGGTCAAGATTAAGGACATCATAGTCCATGAGTTTAAGGACCCCACAGTCCGTGAAATGTATGGTTGTTGGGACCCGTCACCTCTTTGAAGACGTTGAGGAATTACAACGACAAATATCAAAGGAGTGAAGAGATGTACCCTTGAACCAAGGTAGATTAAATGATCTGTAGCCCAATTTGGAACCAAGACCAATTGATTATATTGTGAGCCCATTGGCTCAGTTAGGTCTGGATTGAGGACTTATGGCCAACTGGGGCTAAGTCCAATTAAGTCTGGCCCTTTGTTGGACTGTTTGACATTTGTCTGGTTCCAGTCCATAAAAGTTTTGAGGGGCTTGATAACATTTTTGTTGTAGCTCTGGATGTTATTCAATTTTGAGGTTCAAGTGAAGGGGAGGCTTTGCCTCTGAAAGATTAGCCAATTTGGCTAAAAGTAGTGTTAAACACTGAATTCTCAACCTAGTGTTAAACACTAAAGGAACAATCAGTGTTAAACACTGGAAATATAGTTTTCGATTTAGTGTCAAACAATAGAAAATAATCAGTGTTAAACACTGCAAATAGGGTTTTCAAATTAGTGTTAAACACTAAGAAAAATCAGTGTTAAACACTGGGAATAAAGATATCTAATTAGTGTCAAAACACTAAAGAAAAAGGGTCATATGTGGACACGTGAGAGCGCCCGAAGGTGGGACCAGATTCTCCTTATTCTATTCTGCAAAAAAGTGTTGAATACTTTCTATATTTGATTTTGGAGCATCACGTACTGACACGTGACGGGGATTTGTGTGCTGATTTGCCAAGGGGTCACGTGGTAACACGTGAGAGCGCCCAGAGCTTCTATTTCTTTTGCTTTTTCCTTCTGTGCTTCAGGGGTCACGTGGAGCACGTGAGAGTGCCCAGAGCTTCTATTTCTTTTGCTTTTTCCTTCTATGCTTCAGGGGTCACGTGGAGCACGTGAGGCGTTGCCTCTGAGTTCTTTTCTGCGGATCTTTACAGGGGTCACGTGGGGACACGTGACCCTGGTTCTTGCCTGTTTGAAGATCTCTTTATCTTTTTAAGAAATAGGGTTAAACCCTAACTATGACTTTGGAGGAATTAAATTCCTATTTTCTTTGGAAGAATTATATCCTTAGGTAGGGTTAAACCCTAATTTTCATTTTGTGGGAATTAAATTCCCATATATGTAAAGAATCAAGTTCTATCATAGGGTGAAATCCTAATTTCATTTTAAGAGGAATTAAATTCCTGTGAGCTTGAGAGAATTAAATTCTCAATTAGGGTTAAACCCTAGTTCTGTCCATCTTGAAGGAATTAAATTCCTATAATTTTGGAGAATTGAATTCTCAGATAGGGTTAAACCCTAATTTTATCTTGGAGGAATTAAATTCCTATAAGTTTGGGAGAATTAAATTCTCCAAACTCAATTCTTCCTCTAAGTTTTAGATCTGCATGGCAGGATCTCGACCCGATGAGAATTAAATTCTCAACTTATGGGGAGATGTGCACTTTGCAGATCTTCAACCAGAGAAAGAACTAAGTTCTTTGCAAAAGAGTTAAACTCTTAGATCTTTGAGAATTAAATTCTCTTTTTTCTGAAGTTTGGATCCTTCTTTTTTTCTCACCTACGGTTTTCTTTCTGAATTTTCAAGATGCTAAAATTCTCTTCAGAGTTTTCTCTCCAAAATTCTGTTTCTCCTCCCTTTTATTAATTCTCCTTCTCGACTCTTATTTATAGGAGGAGGAAAATAATCAATTTTGTTTAGTAAATCTCTCACTGAAAGATTTGATTTGTTTTCGTCATTAATCTGAGCCTTTAGATTACTAGGTGAATTTTATTCACCGTTGGATGTTCAATCCAAAGATATTCTATTTGTTATTTCGGTGAGATTCAAAGGAGATCTTTCCTTGTCCAAGATTTTTCCATAAATTGGTGATTTTTAATCACCCTTGGATCTTTAATCCAACGGTTCTCCTTAATTCTTCTCTATTCGGAAAGATTTTGGAGAGATTTAGAATTTTAATTTTATTGATTTATGAAGCTTCCAAAGCCTATCACGTGTTGGCACGGGACCGCTCCTCCTCCAGAGTTTTAATTCCGTACTTTGAATGGGCTAAAGGGTCATCACGTGTTAACACGTGACCTCTGGTCACGTGACTTCTGGTCACGTGTGAGCACGTGACCCCCCTTTGGGGTATTTCTTTAGCCACTTGTTTTACTTAGGATTTTTACTTCTGTAAATAGATCACGTGTCAACACGTGACCCTTGGTCACGTATGAACACGTGATGCCTCGTTGAGGCCTTTATAACTTGATAGAATTAAATTCTTCATTTCAACTGGGCTAAAGACCATCACGTGTCAGCACGTGACCTTTGGTCACGTGTGAGCACGTGACGCCCCTTTGGGGTCTTTCCTCAGCCGCCTGCTTTTGCTTTACTTAAACTTTAACTCTGTAAATGGATCACGTGTCAACACGCGACCTTTGGTCACGTGTGAACACGTGATGCCTTATTGAGGAAATTCCTGATTTTTAATCAGGGAACAAATTCCCCCACAGCGTCGCTCTCACGTGAGTGCAACGCTGTCACTTTTGTGACCGTTGGATCTGTCTAGGGAATCGGGGAGATGAAGCGTTTCCATCACATCCTATAAATGCAGGGGTCTCTTCAGAAGCGCCTCCACTCCTTCATCTTCCTCCTTTGGCTATCTTTTCCTTTTGAGAATTTAATTCTCGTTTCTCAAGCTTAGTTCTCTGTCTTGCAAATTTTCCAGAGTTTAACTCTATTGAAGAAAGACACATCTCTTCAGGTAATGCTCTTGAATGTACGAAGAACTTTCACAGAAATCACCACGGGATTTTAAATCCACACCAAGGGTTTTCCCTTTTGAGAAAAACCCATTTTTTTTAAGTTCCTTAAGAAAAACAGAAAACCATTTAATCTTCAAATACTAGATCTCTTAGGGTTTCCTTGATCTTTAGGGATCGGTGGTGGTGCCTGTCTTTTCCATGGAATTTAATTCCATCCCAAAAAAAACTTTGGTTCTGGAAAGTGTCACTGGGAATTTAATTCCCCCCCTTTTTAACAAGGAATTTAATTCCTATGAAGAACTCAATCCTTTCCACAGAACTTCTTGGGTTTTCTTGCCCCTAGTTGTCTTCTTCACAACCAAGAAGAAGCAGTTTGTAATGGTGCCTTTCCCTAGGGAACGTACAGAGTTGCTTGAAATCCTTTGTTTGTTTAGACAAGTATTCTTCTTGATTGGCTTGTCTATTAAATTCTCATGATCTTTGTTTCAGGTATTATGGACGCCCATTTGTATGATCTTGATGAAATCATTTTTTACGGAAACATTCATGCACTGGGTCGCAGCCAGAACCAGGAGTTCACCAACGCTCAGTATGCTGAGATCATGAGCCGCTTTGACGAGTACAATGGTCGGCTACTCCCTCGTCGCTCTTCTCTTTTGAAACTCATCGTGCTGGCGATCTGGGAGGCGCTCCCTCTCTTTTGCACCGGCGTACCGCTCGGGGCATTGGATGCCGCCGAGGATAAAGTGCATTCGGTGTATCTGATGAGCCTAATCTCGAAGAGAAGGCGAGACAATCTCATTGATCTCTTGCATCAGGCTTTTCAGCAGTTGGCCATACTTGCTGCTTATCGGAGGGTGGAGGACATCCGTAAGGATCCCGATGCTTGTGATCGCGAGAGAAAACATACTAGGATGGTTCGAAATGCCTGGAAGATCTTGGACAAAGCCACTTTTGAGTTTCTTAATCCATGCCCCGAATCTGAGGTCTTGCCATTGTAATTGTTTCTTCTTATTTTGTATGAACTTTTAAAGTACGAGTGATAAGTTTTTCTTTCCCTTCTGTGTTTGCATGCCTTCTTTCTGGGATTTTGTTATATTTTCATTGTTGCTGCTGACGTGTTCGGCGTGTGAGGCACCATTTTATTTTTTAGCGCATATCAAGTTTGGTGCTTACGTGCTCTGCACGTGGGACCTTTTTGATGGGGCTGTTTAATTTTTCGTGCCATATTTTTTTTGTGCACAGCATTAGATGCAGAAAAGGAGCCTTGGAAATAGTTCCATCTTCTTGATTTCCAATGCCTTCCCTTTTTTGGGCCTCGGAAATAGTTCCGCCATGCAATATTCTCCGTGCGCAGCATTTAATGTTCCTCTTTATAACCTGAGACCGTAGCCTTCTTTCTCTCTTCACAGAGAAATCTATTCTCAATTTATTGTGGTTTATCTTCAGGAAACAACTGAGTGTCATGTCCTGCAACCGCCCCCATACTTGTCGACAGCCATGGGAAGTACCTATCGAGGAGATGATTCCTCGTTTTGCTGCACGACTGGTGGATCCCCTTCTCACCGACGACGAATGTGATTCGGCGACATATGAACTCTTGATCCGTAGGGGGTCCCCTCTTCCAATGGGATCTCTTTGGCTCCGGATGATTCTTGCTGCCGTGCTTGCTGACATCCCTCCTCACTCAGCGGAGATGACCCTGGCAATGCTTGACGCGGCTGAAGACAATCTCGAGTGTTTTCACGAAGCGTGCCTGATTACTCGGGCTCTGAAAGATTTCTCGGTTCACCTGTTGGGCCAAATAAGAGTCCGGCGGGCTATTATGTCTGCTTTTACGGACGAACATGGCGCCAACCGGTGGGGAGCGACTCCTCGCGAGAACCGCCGCTTCGACGTGTTGGAGAAGACAGAGAGAGAGAGATGCAGAATTTTGTTCTTTGTTTTGTTAACCCTTGTGCCACTGATCCTTTGTTTGGTGACCTTTTCCCGTTAGCGTAGCATATTTAAATCAGTGTACTCTTTTTATCATTGGTTGTCGCATGCTTTATGTTGAATTTTAATGTTTGTTGGGTACTCGTACGTGCGTCTTGCTTGTGTAAATGAGCTTCCTATTCTTCCCATGAGAACTTTCTTTAATTGCGAGTACTGTCATTATGTTGCATGCACATCATAGCTTCGGGTATCAGTTCTTTTCTAATATTCATATAGTCACAAATGCATGCTTGATAGGGTTGGCATCGGAAATTTCCCCCCCTTTTTTTGCCTCCCATATCAGGTGAAGTGTGCGTGTTTCAGATCGACTATTGCTGTCGAATGGAGGTTTGTTTATACAGTCTTGAGAGTACATGTCCTACTCCATAGGCTGTGGCTGCGAAGGTGAGCTTACGGGGCTGAACTGAGTGGTGCGCGGCGAATGTGGTGTCGTGCGAGAAGAGGCTCGGTCGCAAATTCTCGGAGAGGGAGCTAGCTTCTAAGGCGCTGAACGAGCTTCAAGCCAATCTTACCGCCAAGGCCAATAAAGCGTATGAACTCTGGCGTGTGCTTCAAGAGGCCATCAAGGAGGTTGTGGCCATCGACAAGGCCTCCGAGTTTACTCATGAAAGAGTCGAGACCCACAAAGCTACCGAGAAGGAGCTCGAACGTCGGCTTTCCTCATATCAGGCCCAGCAGGCTCAGGTAAAGGCCCGTCTTCTGACGATATTGAATCATGAAGGCGTGGCCCAACGAAAGAGGGATGAGCTAACCAATCTTCTAAATCACCCGCCGACTTGAGGACTTGTAGATCTTCTCTCTCTTTTTTTTGTACATATTCCTGAATAAGAGTACATATATTTTTTTTCACGAATTGTACTTTGTATCCATTTTGGTTCATGAATAAAAGACATATTTTTTTCTTCTCAATGGTGTGTCCCTTTTTATTGAACGCATTCTGCGGATAGTCTATCTTGATCTCTTTGCAGGACAACGATGGCTTAGGATTCAGGGTTAAGATCTGCCTCCTAAGACTTTTCAACTTTATGAGCCGTGAGGGTCTCATAAAGAATTTTCTCCCTACGGTCGAGAGGATCCCGTAGGTGAAATTTCTCCTTAAGAATCGTGAGGATTCCTAAGTGTGTTTTCTCTTGAAAGTCGTAAGGATCTCATAAGAGAATTTGCTTCCTTACGGGTCGTGAGGACCCGCAAGTGCTGGGTAAAGTTGCCCTTATCCGTATTTCACGGGGTCAGGGGTTGTTCTGAATGTTTCTAAGGTACCGTAGTTTAAAGACATCGTGGTCGAGGTTAAGGACATCATAGTCCGTAAGTTTAAGGACTCCACAGTCCAATGTTAGTTTTAAGACATTACGGTCAAGGTTAAGGACATCATAGTCTGTGGGTTTAGGGACTCCACAGTCCAATGTTAGTTTTAAGACATCACGGTCAAGGTTAAGGACATCATACTCCATGGATTTAAGGACTCCACAGTCCGCCGTTAGTTTTAAGACATCACGGTCAAGGTTAAGGACATCATAGTCCGTGGGTTTAAGGACTCCACAGTCCAATTTTAGTTTTAAGACATCACGGTCAAGGTTAAGGACTTCATAGTCCGTGGATTTAAGGAATCCACAATCCATGAAATGTGTGGTTACTGGGACCCGTCACCTCTTTGAAGACGTTGAGGAATTACAACGACAAATATCAAAGGAGTGAAGAGATGTACCCTAGAACCAAGGTAAAATCAGTCTGGAATCATTATGGTTGATCGTTAGTTTTAAGACATTACGATCGAGGTTAAGGACATCATAGTCCGTGGATTTTAAGGACTCCACAGTCCGATGTTTGCTCTGGATGCTTCACACGGGTTCACTGCCGTGTTTGGCGAGGACCAGGCTTCGCTCCGGACGTTTTCCACGGGGTCAAAGAGTGACGTTATCCGCGTTCCACGTGACCAGGAATTTTGCTCTGGATGCTTCCCACGGGTTCACTGCCGTATTCGGCGAGGACCAGGCTCCGCTCTGGATGCTTCACACGGGTTCACTGCCGTGCTCTGCGAGGACCAGGATCCGCTCTGGACGTTTTCCACGGGGTCAAAGAGTGACGTTATCCGCGTTCCACGTGACCATGAATTTTGCTCTGGATGCTTCCCATGGGTTCACTGCCGTGTTCGGCGAGGACCAGGCTCCGCTCTGGATGCTTCACACGGGTTCACTGCCGTGCTCGGCGAGGACCAGGATCCGCTCTGGACGTTTTTCGCGGGGTCAAAGAGTGACGTTATCCGCGTTCCACACGACCAAGAATTTTTCTCTGGATGCTTTCCACGGGTTCACTGCCGTGTTTGGCGAGGACCAGGCTCCGCTCTGGACGTTTCCCACGGGGTCAAAGAGCGACGTTATCCGCGTTCCACGTGTAGGGTTCCTAGGCACTCTCAAGAGGTCTCACAAGGCATCAACCATGCCAATTTCAAACTTTACGGTGCCGAGAAACCCTAGACTACGGATCGTTAACTAGAAATCTAGGCGACCAAAGCAACTAGTTTACAACTAAACTAAAAGAACGGAAATACAACCTTTGTAGATCTGTTTCTCCGCCTCCATAGCTCCATGATGAAGTCCTCTCCGCTGTCCAAATCGAACCATGACTCTAGCATCGGCTTCATCGGAGAAATGGGCGGGCAAAGTCGTCGGCTTCGTGCCGAAGATGATCTACGTCGAAGCATCACAAGATCAAGCTCCCACTTCACCAAGTCATGAAACTTGTGAAGAAAACACACTCTACTACTTGGAAAGAGGTAGAGGATGAAGAAATAGGAAGTGGGTTCACTTTAGAATTGGATTTCTCACTCACTTCATCAATTCACCATTGATGAAGTAAGCTTTCTTCAAGTGAAGAAGAAGAAGAAGAAGATGAATATTATGATGAGTATTTCTCAAAAAGGAAATAAAATGAATACTTATCATAATATAACCATGGTCAAGTGTAGAGAATAGACTAGGGTTAAGTGGAATGGTTAAGTTTATGCATGAGACAAAATGGTGACTTAGTCAAAGCTTCATGAAGCTTCAAATACAAACAAAGAAAGCCACCATCTTTCCCATTTTCTTTTCCAAAATAAAATAAATGAAATGAATAAATAAATGAATAAGAAAATGAAAACCCTAACCATTACACAACCATGGTTTAATCTTTACACAAACCATAGTGAGCATGTATCATCAAACATGATACAAACTTGTGTACAAAAGTATATCACATATACAATGTGCACAATCCAAGTGAGAAAATCCATTTAAAGTGAACCAATACTAGTTAATGTAAATTAATATATCATATATATAATTATACATTAAATCATTAAATCAACACTTGATTTAACGATCCGGTCATATCGCATATAACCGACTAATATCCAATGTATCGATTTATCGAATCAATCCTTGATTCGATAACTAGGTTATATCGCATACAACCATTCGACACATTCATCGCGAGAATAGAATACGGTATCACATGCACGTATTATTCTCGGTCCCGCACATATCTCATATGCGCTCCTATTTCGTTTCGCTTGAGCCAGGAAACCTCTGTGTAGGACTCTAAAGACTCATCAATACGCCGGCAGCAGATGATGATCATATCAAACACCCATAAGCCGCAAGCGGTCTGCTAAACGTAACGGCCACCCGGGTATTGAGCGATCAGAAGATCGACGAGCAAGCCCGCTCATACTCCTGTGAATCCAACCAGTAACACTTACCGTACAGTCCGGTCTGATCGTCTGATATGTCGCATATCTCGCCTAGGGGTGGTAAACGTCAGACCCCAATAGCTTGATAAGTCGTGTCGATATGAGGTCTATAAGAATTCGAGAAACTACTGGTAACACTTACCAGTAAATCTCAGCAACCCTGGCCAGGGATTTCCGGTTATAGCCAATCGAACACAACGCAACATCAACTCCCTATACCAGGAGAGACGATTCCCCTCCTATCGCTCATTGCCTCCATGTGATTCGGGACTGTACCCAAAAACCACCGTTTTGCACGCCCTCTTGGACGTGGTAAGGTGGAAATCAAAGCACAGTGGGAACCACACAAGACTCTATGACGATCTCGGGTCAACAGACTACTCTGTACCAGTGTCACCAGAGAACTGCCATCTGACGTAAGGTATAATACCATCTGGGAGTTCTCGGCGAGTCCGTCCAGTGTACCCAGTCTCTACTGAGCACCCGTATATCATCTCTGATGTCAAACACCGATGGATATGGGATCATCCATCGCCCATCTGTATGGGTCGAGAAGGTACACGCTAGTATACTCTGGTATATCGATGCCCCGTCTCGATACACCCACGACTAGGGACTTTGAAGGATGTACTTATGGACTACCATGTCCCCACTAGTATGATCTGCATCATAGTCCAGATAGTCAAGTACACATACTAAGGGCTTTACCAACATGTAACAGAGAGACAAACAGTATACACGTTAAGGTAAAGAGTAACCAGATAGCGTACTATCATGTCGAGCAAGAAAGTCCTCCCTATATATGTCCCAGCATCCACTACAATATACATCCTATGTATAGTAATGGCCTCTAGGGCATACATATAACTAACAATCTCCCGCTTGCACTAGGGCCATCTGATAGCAGTGGTTGTAGTATCTCATACTCAACCATCCCATAAAAATCTCTCTCTGGGAACAGGCCATTGTGAGTGGATCCGCTGTGTTGTCCTCTGAGTCTACTCTCCTAACCTCGATCCCTTGGAGATCAAGCATCTCCATGATCAGGTGACACTGCCTTAGAATATGTCTGGATCACTGATGGGACGGGTGTTCCTTGGCATAAGCCACAACTCTATTGTCACACAATGGGAGGAACATAGTTCATCTCATGAACCAATATACACCCAAACAGCCTCTTTGGTAGCATCTTAAGTAGCGATGTATCCAGCCTTTATCGTCTAGTATGCCACGGTATCTAGCTTGGAACTCTTCCAATATACCGTCCCTTTACTGAGGGTAAAGACAATGCCTGTGACTGACTTTCAGTCGTCTTTATCACCCTGGAACCCTTCCTGTGATTCTCCCCAGGATCGGTTGATACCGTCTCACTACAATTAGTGAGAATCCTAACATCCATTTAGATCTATCTCATAGATCCAAAAACCCAGGATTTAGGAGGTATCACATTGATCCTGTTAGTTATATGTATGCCCTAGAGGCCATTACTGTACATAGGATGTATATTGTAGTGGATGCTGGGACATATATAGGGAGGACTTTCTTGCTCGATATGATAGTATGCTATCTGGTTGCTCTTTACCTTAACGTGTATACTGATTGTCTCTCTGTTACATGTTGGTAAAGCCCTTAGGATGTGTACTTGACTACCTGGACTATGATGCGGATCATACTAGTGGGGACATGGTAGTCCATAAGTACATCCTTCACAAGTCTCTAGTCGTGGGTGTATCGAGACGGGGCATCGATATACCAGAGTAGACTAGCGTGTACCTTCTCGACCCATACAGATGGGCGATGGATGATCCCATATCCATTGGTGTTTGACATCAGAGGAGATATACGGGTGCTCAGTAGAGACTGGGTACACTGGACGGACTCGCCGAGAACTCCCAGATGGTATTATACCTCACGTCAGATGGCAGTTCTCTGGTGACACTGGTACAGAGTAGTCTGTTGACCCTAGATCGTCATAGAGTCTTGTGTGGTTCCCACTGTGCTTTGATTTCCATCTTACCACGTCCAAGAGGGCGTGCAAAACGGTGGTTTTTGGGTACAGTCCCGAGTCACATGGAGGCAATGAGCGATAGGAGGGGATTCGTCTCTCCCGGTATAGGGAGTTGATGTTGCGCTGTGTTCGATTGGCTCTAACAGGAAATCCCTGGCCAGGGTTGCTGAGATTTACTGGTAAGTGTTACCAGTAGTTTCTCGAATTGTTATAGACCTCATATCGACACGACTTATCGAGCTATTGGGGTCTGACGTTTACCACCCCTAGGCGAGATATGCGACATATCAGACGATCAGACCGGACTGTACGGTAGTGTTACTGGTTGGATTCACTGGAGTGTGAGCGGGCTTGCTCGTCGATCTTCAGATCGCTCAATACCCGGGTGGCCGTTACGTTTAGCAGACCGCTTGCGGCTTATGGGTGCTTGATATGATCATCACCTGCTGCCGGCGTATTGACGAGTGTTTAGAGTCCTACACAGAGGTTTCCTGGCTCAAGCGAAACGAAATAGGAGCGCATATGAGATATGTGCGGGACCGAGAATAATGCGTGTATGTGATACCGTATTTCATTCTCGCGATGAATGTGTCGAATGGTTATATGCGATATAACCTAATTATCGAATCGAGGGTTGATTCGATAAGCCGATACATTGAATACTAGTCGGTTGTGTGCGACATGACCGGATCATTGAATCAAGTGTTGATTTAATGATTTAATGCATAATTATATATTTGATATATTACTTTGCATTAACTAGTATCGGTTCACTTTAAATGGATTTTCTCACTCGGATATGCACATTGTATATGTGATATACTTTTGTGCACTTGATTGTGTCATGTTTGATGATACATGTTAACTTGGATTTGTGTGAAGATTAAACCATGGTTGTGAGAGTGGTTAGGGTTTTGTTTATTCTCATATTATCTTCTTGCTTTCATCTTCTTCTTCCTTGAACTCAAGAAGAAAACCTTGCATCCATCAATGGTGATTGATGAATTAGAGTGAGAAATCCAATTCTAAAGTCTACCCACTTCCTATTTCTTCATCCTCTACCTCTTGCCAAGTAGTAGAGTGTGTTTTCTTCACAAGTTTCTTGACTTGGTGAAGTTGGAGCTTGATCTAGCGATGCCTCGACGTAGATCATCTTCGGCATGGACATCGACGACCTAGCTCGCCTATTCTCCGACGAAGCCGACGCTAGAGCCCGGATTTTGATTTGGACAGCGGAGAGGACTTCATTGCGGAGCCGTAGAGGTGGAGCACCGGATCTACAAAGGTTGTATTTCCGTCTTCTTATAGTTAAGTGTTAACTAGTTTACTTTTCGCCTAGAAATCTAGCCAACGATCCGTTCTAGGGTTTCTCGGCACCGTTTAAATTTGAAATTGGCATGGTTGATGCCTTGTGAGACCTCATTAGGGTGCCTAGGAACCCTACAGATCCTATGTGGAGAATCATTGTGATAAGCGGAGATTGATCGAGCGTAGCATAGGAAACTCCTTCCCTATCAAGAGTATGTCATCCACGTACTCTACGAGGATCATCACCATACTCCCTACTACCTTTTTGTTTATACAAGGTTCATCTACCATTTTGATGATGTCAACTTCTTTGACCAATCATCAAAATAGATGTTCCAACTCCGCGATGCCTGCTTTATCCTATAAAGCATCTTGCACACGTTTCCGCTGCTCCCACTGTCTACGAAGGCCATCTGGCTGTGTACTTATAGACGCTCTCTTCTAAAACATCATTTAGAAAAGCAGTCATGACACCCAACCACCAGATATCGTAGTCATGGTATGTAGCCGTGGCAAGTAGGATCTGGATGGACTTAAGCATAGAGACTTGAAAAGGTTTCATCATTATCCACACCTGGTCGATGATGCAAAGCTTTTAACAAGTCTAGCTTTGAAAGTCTCAACTTTTCCATGTACACCAAGTAATCTTCTCAAGATATACCTGCTCTTGATGGGGATTTAACCCTTCAGATATAGCATCCAAAGTCCATACTTTGTTGGTGTATAAGGATTCCATCTCAGATCGATAAGCATCCAGCCATTCTTACAGAGTCTCACTCCTGATGGCCAGCTCGAAGCTAGTTGGTTCATCATCTCATGATGCAATCCTCGCTCCCACTGTCATAGAGAAACCGAAGTATCTCTCAGGTGGGTGAGGAACCCTTCTAGATCGGCGGAGAGGCTGAGGTTCGTTGGAATCTACTGAATCCTTTGGTTCTTCAAATCATCAGCTGCAGTTTGTATGGCTGGAACATTTCCAGTTCTACATTACAGACCTTGCCTCGAGCTTGTCCGGATTTTGCTTTTAGACATAGGCCGGACAACCCAAATCTTAACTAGCTTAAGACATGGGCTCTTCCCTTTCCATATCTCATATGAGTGGTAGGCAACTGATTTGATTCGAACCTATTCAATAGGTATGCAGCTTCTCAAGTGCATAACCCCTAAAAGGAAATAGGTAACTCAGTAGTACTCATCATAGAGCACACTATATCATATAGGGTGCTGATTGCTCCGCCCCGATATACCATCGTGCTATGGTGTATTCGGAGGAGTAATGCCGAGAGAGAATCTCATTCTCCTTTAGAATAGTCCAGGATTTCCGTGCTCAAGTATTCTCCTCCTTGATCACATCAAAGGACATAATACTTATACCCGTTATTGGTTCTCTACTTCTAACTTATATTATGTGAATATCTCAAAAGGTTCGGACTTGTGTTTCAACAGGAACATATGTCTGAATCTAAAGAGATCATCAGAGAACGTAATGAAGTACAAAGAACCAGGTCTTGGCATGTGTAGACAGGGGACCTACATACATCAACATGTATCATCCCAAGAGTTCACATAACTCTTTCTCTCGCTTTCCAGTAATCGGAGCTATGGTCATCTTATCTTTGTGACATGACTGGAGAGTTTCACAAGATGTAAATTCAAACTGATTTAAATATGCATCTATATGTAACTCTAGCTAGTCGGGTCACATTGATCTGACCTAGTCTACAATACCTCAAGAAGGATTCGTTCATTTCTGAACTCTTCCTCTTGTGTGTGTTCCATATACTAAGAACTGCAGTTTGATTTAGAACATCAATGCTTTTAGATAACGTGCCTGAACCGATCAACTTTTGATATAGGAAATGTTCAAAATATTATCCAACAATACAAAATTTTATCATTTCTTTACTGATAAATAGACTGATATGATTTTGTATATCAGGTTCGGTATCTAATAACATTCGTTCAGAATCAATGTATCGTAATACAGGGTGACAGTGACCAACAGACTTTGCTGCAACACTTGCCCCGTTTTCTGTCTCATGAAACTTATCACCCGTTCTCAGTTCTCTACCTTTCTGTAGCCCTATGTAACAGATTACATATCTGGGATCCTGATCTGGTATCATATACCCAGGACGTAAGAGGATACCGAGAAACAGTTCTGTATAATGAACACACCCGAAGATGATGCATCAGCATGCACTCTCTTCGTTTGGGCGGCACGGGAATTCTGGTAATCCCCAATTTCCTGCTCTGTCTTATAACAATTATAAGGTGGAGCGGGACCAACGTTCCCCAGCTCAGTATAACAAGCGGGTTCGGTCAATAATCCGTATTATTATCTTGATTAAGGCGTGATATGGTCGCTACCAGGAGAGAGAGAGAAGAAAACACTCAGCGTGCGCTCTTGCAAGAATAGATTGGTTATTATTTTATCTAATCAGGATGGCTCCCACTGCTTTTTATCAAATCTTCCTTCAAACCCTAAAAGGAAAGACTAGCCGGGATTAATTACACACTACAAGTTCGCCAATCTTTCAGCCAGGCCAGTGTCGGTACTTTGAGGGAGGTGCCCCCGTGCTTTCGCACGAACCTAATTAATGTAAACCTCGTTTTCCCAGAGGCATAACCTCGTTAACACCTTTCTAGACACCTACTTGATCGGCTAATTGTAATGTGTAAAACACTCCCAGGAGTAACTCTTACTCACAGCGGGTATCGGGATCCAACTATCTCATAGAAGGTATGCAATCTCATTGCAAATTTCAACACTTGAAATTCCCGATAATATTTTGCCCCGAACGATCTATGACCTTGACAAAGGTCAACAAACCATAGGACGCAAGTCAAGTTCAACCCGTCATTTCTGATTGAATCAAACCCACCCGCACGACCCTTGACTAAGGTCAACAAGGTCGCACGACTACCCTTAACCCAATCTGCATCATATGCATAAGCAGATAAATACAGGTTAGCTACCGCACACTGCGCCTTGACAAGGTCAACAAACGCAGCACGAATACTAACTACTGACTTATCTGAAATGACGGAGGGCTACGACAGGTTTTTATGAAAACCTATTGCGTAATGAACTTGATATCGTTGTAGGATCGAATGATTTTGAAATGGAGTGCTTTTGAGGCTTTTCTAGTTTTGCTAAAGGAGTCACTCCCGGTGAAGGGATCGTCGGTCCTTTCCTCGTCGAATGAGGTGCGGGATATATCATATATATCACTGTGCAAAGCAAAAACTCTTAAAAGCAATCAAAAGACAAACCGAAGGGTGTAGCATCTGCCAGTTATCGCTAAAGGAGTCACTCCCGGTGAAGGGATCTCGGTCCTTTCCTCATCGAATAAGGTGCAGGATATATCATATATACCGCTATGCAAAGCAAGAACTGTAGCTACCTGTTTTATTTTGAAATTCGATTCTACAACATCTTAGGTTTCTTTTATTTCATTAATCACATTAATGAAGTCCCATCATTTAGTACCTAAACATCACAGATAAATACGACGTACACTTATGTCCATCCGCATTCGCCTCGATGTCCCCTCGTGCACCGTTAGGTTAGGTAACTAACGGCAGAGCAGGGCAGGGCTAGCACGGGTGTAAAACATAAGTAACGTCTATATAATATATCATATATACTATATACAGTATCTATCACAGAACATCACATGATCACATCACAGATATCGCAGCAGAAGAATCATATGAAATATTGGATATACTAGGACGTCCGTGTTTTCAATACGAGCCAGTATAAAACACGGATTCCACGGTCGCGATGAATAGCCAAACCCACACCCCTAGACCCCTACGAGAGCGGCAAGCAACCCTACCAATTCTAGAGTTAGGAGACCCGGACTCGACTCCTCGAGTTGGTCTCCTACTGGACTCCAGAACCCGGTTACTTGTGCTCCCCTCTTTGGGTCTATCCTAGTGCGAAAAGTAAATAATATACAAACGGTGACATCTTCCGCAACCTGGAAGTGCCCCAATAAAAGAATATTACATACAAGTTTTTACATGAATGAAAATGAAAAACACTCATCTCACATAAAAAAACCCCGGCTATTCAAACACGACGATCCAATATAACATATCCAGCAACACATAACATCACATGTCATCAACGTAAGTAAATATGTCCATCCCAATTGTCGTTGACATATAGCAACGAAACCGGCGATATCACATATTTCACTTACGGTCACAGAAAAGAAAGTGTAAAACTACAACAGTTGGAATCCGCAACCACCTCAGACATCACATGCCTGACCAAATGAATTTCTTAGACATCACATACCTAACAATTATAAACCCCGCATTTTAGTCTCAATATCGAAAACTCTTTTCAATATCAAGTCGGGCAATTCAGCAAGATTCCCGACATCCTGATCGAATACTCGTCGCAAACTTTAGTAGACGGCCTGCACCCCCGATACCGCTGACGAAGTGCACCAAGGCGGAACACCGCTACCGCGAGCACCCGGACGGATGCTTTCGGCGACGGAGTTCTCCTATAGTCACTTGGTCGGGGCTATGGAGTGAGGCTGTCTATTAAGTTTACCCGGCGAGTATCCGCGTACGCTACGTGATTGCGACGGACTTTTGATCACGTCAAAATTCCGTGGCAACCGATCAAGTGAGACTAAACTGCTATGTTTATAACATTCATTCAGTTATCTCATAACTACTTATGAATTCCAATTATTGTATCACATTCCAGATAAATAGAAAATGTTAAACTTTCGATCGAACATTCAAACACCCAAGTTTTCCCGATACAGATCAACACATGAAACAAGTCTAACAACATTCAGTTCGTGCCTCAGTACCAACGGTCCAGCCGTAGAAGGGTCAAGCCAACGCCTCACATGTGGCACGCCGTACAGACCCAAACCCGAAGGTTCAAAGGGCAGTTCAAGACGGTCACATAATCGAGTTAAGGTTTGTTGTCTTCTAGAGGGACCATCGCGTTACTTGCACTACTTAGAACGTCGTTAAACTACGGAAAAATCCAACACTTGGAAATTTCCCGACAGGGGAAAAGTTGGGTATTTATATCCGGTCGAACTTTTTAACATATTCTAAAATTATCCGGAAAGCCACATAGACAAAGTCTGATACTCCGATCGAATCATCGAATCCCCAAAACAACTCCAGAAAATTCAACTCTTGAATAAATATAAAAATTCCTAGGAAGACCAGCACTTGACAGCAAGAATTACTGTACAAGACACGAGGCCTAAATCACCAACAGGCCGCGGAACCGCCGCAGAAACCAGGCTTCTGGCCGCGGTTCCACGCGCCTTTGGTATCATGAAAAAAATTTGCATCAGTATCTCTTAGATTACCTGCTGAATTTTTAGCAATTTTTAATTTGGAAAAATCCCACGTTTTTGAAAAAGGACTAGAGAGCACTTGGATATTTGGGTTTTCGGTTCGTTCGGACTTCAAACTCCGTCTAGACTTCGCCTAAGGCTCTAGCTAGGCTCTGATACCACTGTAGGGTTCCTAGGCACCCTAATGAGGTCTCACAAGGCATCAACCATGCCAATTTCAAACTTTAACGGTGCCGAGAAACCCTAGACTACGGATCGTTAGGCTAGATTTCTAGGCGACAAAGTAAACTAGTTTACAACTTAACTAAAAGAGACGGAAATACAACCTTTGTAGATCCGGTTCTCCACCTCCACGGCTCCGCAGATGAAGTCCTCTCCGCTGTCCAAATCGAATCCTGGCTCTAGCGTCGGCTTCGTCGGAGAATAGGCGAGGCTAGGTCGTCGATGTCCATGCCGAAGATGATCTACGTCGAGGCATCGCAAGATCAAGCTCCAACTTCACCAAGTCAAGAAACTTGTGAAGAAAACACACTCTACTACTTGGCAAGAGGTAGAGGATGAAGAAATAGGAAGTGGGTTCACTTTAGAATTGGATTTCTCACTCTAATTCATCAATCACCATTGATGATGCAAGCTTTCTTCAAGTGAAGAAGAAGAAGAAGAAGAAGGTGATATTATGATGAGTATTTCTCAAAAAGGAAATAAAATGAATACTTATCATAATGTAACCATGGTCAAGTGTAGAGAATAGACTAGGGTTAAGTGGAATGGTTAAGTTTAAGCATGAGACAAAATGGTGACTTAGTCAAAGCTTCATGAAGCTTCAAATACAAACAAAGAAAGCCACCATCTTTCCCATTTTCTTTTCCAAAATAAAATAAATGAAATAAATAAATAAATGAATAAGAAAATGAAAACCCTAACCATTACACAACCATGGTTTAATCTTTACACAAACCATAGTGA